>JAFIDM010000179.1:38866387-38876860 GCA_023159025.1 Thereuonema tuberculata | reverse complement strand
TTTATTGAAGATGAATGTGGTTATGTAAATAAATTAACTATTGATCTTTAATGCATTAAAAGTGAATGTTATCAACAGCAGTGTAGACATACATTCTAAAGAAGTCGATTTCTCGAAATCTCCTTATAGTTGATTTCGTAAAAAGCCACCAAATATTAGCTGTAGTCGAAAACAAAATCAATACACAATACGAAAGCTTATAATTTATATTGCAATAACATGTATGATAATGCAATAGTGTTCAAGGCTAAACAATATATCAGCGGACCAAGAACCAACAATAGTAGGCTAACATAATGGAAGAAGGGTGAACAATACAGATGGGAGTTAGACCGAACAGCCTCCTTATGGACAGGAAGAAGAAAGTCTGCATCTGTTCGGTCTTCCATCATCCTCCCTTCTCAGATGTTACCAAAACCCAAGACGAAGTTGCTCCAGTAACTGTGAAGCATTTTATTGCTCTCTTTCTGATTCTTCCGAAGGTTAAGTGTAAGGGGAGAGCTTCATTCACAAAAAGGCATTAAAAACGCTTCTAATATTGTATTTTTTTCGTTTTACGATTGAAACGCGATATCTTTTGAAGTTTTAATACGGTTTTTAACTCTAAATGAGCTGAAAGTTCTTAGAAACAATTCAAATACGACTGAACTCTTTCCCTTCGTTGAGGATAATATATATTTATTGACTATTTTAGTCAAAACTGAAAAATAAGCTAAAAATGTAAGTTAGAATAAATTTGATTTTTAACTATAAAACTTTTTTTTAAACTGGGAATTTCCTGATAAATTAACATGCCTACAAAGCTGTAATGCGAAAATGGATTTGTAATTCTTTAACTAGCTACTGGTTAAACTTTTTAAGGATTTTTTTTTTCCCGTTAATTTCTTTATAATGTCTTTTTAGTGTAATTCTGAACACTAAAAAACAAACCGTACCAAACAGGCTCACTCAACACCAAACAGCTGTCCTGAGATACCTGAATAAATGAAAGGAAGCTAGAAGATGCGCCGTAACAATGTAAAAAAAAAGAAAAATGGTCGATCATTTAGAAAATACAACTACAATCAAATAAAAAAAAAAAAGGGCTTGTTTTTTAATTATTAAAGAATTAGAAATAATTAATTCACATTGAGAAAAAGTCATATATGAGCCGCAAAAATCAACTTTTCTAACGCAATTATCGTTTTACATTACAGTTGTCGCTTGCTTTAAACAGAAACGTTTCTCTCTCTCACACCCAATATATCGTCCATGTATTTGTGTTTTCAATTCAGTCTTTTTCAATTTAGCCTCTAACGTGACTTCATTAAAGCAAATATATCGATTTTAAATTCAATTTCGTTACTCATTAGATTAGTCACTATTATTTACAACTCTTACTACAATTACTTGGAGTAAACCTCGTTGTCATGACAACGTGAACTGTCGTCTGCCGTTGGACTCAGGCGGCGCCAAACAGCCTCACATGGAGACAGCCCTGACGACATTAAAGATAAAAAGACAAAACTCGCAGATGAAAGGATTATCCTATAAAGTATTATTAACACCAAAGCAAGATTTTTTACGTCAAAATAAATTGATGTAATCCCTTGATTTGAGCATGAACATTTTTTTTCCCTGAAAATGAACCTTCAAGATGTGTAATGAAGCATCTGGAAATCCATGGAGATTGTGATAAAATTATAATATATTTTTTTAAAACTGTAATATATAGCTACAATATGATCGTACACAACTTACTGTAGAAAACCTGTTGCTAGGGACTTGGTGTGACTGTACTTGTGTGCTTCGCAGTCACAAAAAATGTAATCGATATTGACAGTAAACAGGCAACAGGGGACCAACTGCAGGGATGCAATCAAATATTTGGAGCAATTTACACAATTATTCGTATTGTGGGAAGCCATGTTTTAATATCTTAACACATTTCTACAAAATAAAGTACGTAAAGTTTCTTCAAATTCCTTCAAACCATTGTTAGATAGCAAACAATACAATTCGAGTATGGTTTCATTACATTAACTGCCGTAACACTGAAAAGCAATAATTAAAATTCATTATAAAGGTGACCTAATGGAAAAAAAAACATGCGTCAATCTCACCGTCAACATTTAATATTGATCTGCATAATCTGAACGGATCTCTAGAAAGGTCTCTGTAAAGATCTCATCGCATATATGGATCTATCTATATAGGTTTTGAAAAATATGTTCAGGAGAAATAAATAAATAAATATACAGTACGAACCAAACTTACAGCATTTTAAGTTTTTTTTCTAACGTTCTAAAATGGAGATTTACTTAAAATATCTTAGCTGCTGTGCGTAGATTGAATTGTGAGATTGATCGGCAAGAGTTGCCAATGCTTGCTCGGCAAAACTATTAAAAGCCCTCAACCCAAACACAGAAGCAGTTTGGTTATTTATTCATCTTTATTTGTGCTGGGATCAGTAAACGTTAAGTAACTTCATTTTGCGAAAGTTGGAAGCTTTAGGTTTTGCGGGAAAGAAGCATCCGATTTGCAAGTTCTTTCTTCCGAATCCGGTTGCCTAGTAACCAGAACCTCCAGTGTTTATGTAGCAACCGCCTCCATCTTCGTTGGGTCTTACTTCCACGGGAGCAACGCCGTGAAGGATGCTCTGGTCGCCGAGTAAAAGACTCGACTGCCTTTCTTTAGTATCTGGTTTCATTTAAGAGATAACCTTTGCAGAGAATAACACAGAATAAGAAAACTAAAAAAAAATATTCTAGATTTTTCTGGAAAATGCAGCGATCACGCCCAGGTCGCACCAATTACAGAATTGGTTTTCATTTTTTTTTCCCTTCACATTATAATTTAAACGCAATGTTGGCCTGAGTCCAGTTGTGAATTCTTCAATTTAAGCAAATACGGATGAAAATGAAAAATTTATAGAAATTTTATTTGTAAATAGTTCTCTTTCTTATTTTGATGCAGGAATCAATTCACGAAGATGTTAATTCATTAAAATTTTGATTCAAAAATCATGAATTTGGAAATAGAGTAAATAAATAGTAAGTGCACATTTTGTTATAATTAAATAAAGTTAAAATGAGTAAAACCCAATATACAATGATTAGCTGTAAAATGTTTTTACAAATAATGAAGTAATCCATCAGGAAGAGTTGACCTTTCGCAAGGACGCCCCCTTCATTTTGTCCTCTTCATCGTGGGACTGCCGGTAGCGGTAAACACAGTCCCCCCAAAAAACCACTTACGAGGACCCGCATTACGTAAGAGGGTTATTTAAAGAAAAGGGAACACTCACCATGCTGACTGCTGCGTCAGATCGACCAGAGCAACAAGAAGCGCTAAGAGCAACGGCACTGGGAGACTGTGGGAAAGCGACAGGCAGAGACCCCTGGCGTGCGCTCCCTGAACTACGACGCCAGACCACGACTGAATGCGCCTCTCCCAACAACAACAATACACAGTTTTCAATTCTCCCTTCGCGGTCTAAAAAGCACGAGCTAATCATACAAATTACTCCGCTCCGATGAGAACGAATTGTAATTCTAAAGGATTTATCCATCCTTAAATAGTCATTTAATAATAAAATGGTCTCAAACTGCCCATTAGAAACAAAATATCTCATGACCTATTTCATAAAGACAACAAGAAATATAAGGGCTTTTTTAAAAATAAATATTCAATTAAAAAAATAGAATTCAAAAGTTGTTATTATTTTACCTATTTATTTACACAAATGTAAAAAAACCTTTATATAAAAATCTATATATATATATTTATTGTCTGTGAAGAGTTCAATTTTTTTTTTTTTTTTGAAATATAATCTTTTGTTTTTATTATACCGGTATTTCAAACTCTATAAATTGTGAAGTCTTTTGATATGTCTACATAATATGAAAATAATATGCAATGTCATTGTCATGTTGTAATACTGAAAATACTGTATTGTCATATTATTGTCATAATATTGTAATAATATTGTATTGTCATAATATTCTAATATTTTAAAATAACTGAACTATACAATTCTTACAAAATGAATCATACAGTCATACCTCGTCACTTTCGATTTCACGTCGGGTTTTAGGCTTCTGATAGGAAGCCTTATAATCCCACTTTGTTCGTCCGTCTGTGGACAAGTATCATTAAAATCTCATTAAATTATCATTACAATGAGCACAATAATCACAACAATCGCGTCTTTTGCTTGCGCAACAATCACATGTATAATACAGCTCAGAAACAATCACAACAATCGCAACAATTGCGTCTTTTGCATTCGCTACAATCACATTTATAATAATAAGGAAATTAAAGCAATAATCAGAAGCCGTTGCGAAGCATTGTGATTGGTTTACTAATCGCTATCCCTACCGTGGTAGTTAATAACAATAGGAAAAAATAAAAGTCGACTAACGACAGTTTCTGCAATTTTAAAACGTTATGGCAGTCAGCGAACAAATTAAAAACCCATAAATATTAAAAAAAAAATCACGTCGATGTCAGCCATCAGGTAAATTTCTTTGTTATTTTTCCTTTACATTAGTATAAATTTATTAAAAAGAATGTAATAACGACTTATTGTATTCATATGTTATTAGCGATTTTCAGGGGTTATTTATAGGGGTGTATAGGGTCTAGGTCGTTTATTCGACTTACGTCGTTTTTCGACTTACGTCGCCAGTCTTGGAACGGATTAACGACGTAAGGCGAAGTAGGTCTGTACAATAATAAAATTCACAGCAAGAGGGCTCACATTTTTTTCAAGAATCTACTTAGCCAATCTGTAATTTTTAATATTATTTTAATAGTATCATAGTGTAAAATCGAGTACAGTAAATTTGAACTATTTATAACAATAATTAAATAAAATTCAATGAAGCGAATGAGGAAGTTTGAGAAGAGTAACAACACATTCTCTGATCGACTGAGTGATGAACCAGTCCGCCCTTTAAATTTGTCACTCGGCCAACTAGACGATGCACCCTTCTCGTAGATATTCTCGAATAATATTGTTTTGGAATCCCATTAAATACAAAATACATTTAGATTTCGTACTATTTCTTTAATAAACAGGCGTCCCTCGTTTAACGCCATCTTATTTTCTGTATAACCGGATTTCCTAAAAATCAAAATGGACGACTAACATTATTGAGATGCTACGATACCATACGAGGCAGATCGTAATGAAGAACCTCCATCTGACGAAGGACTGAAATCCTACAATGATTACAACTCTACAAAAACACTTTCAACAAAGCAAGCAACGCTAACAATGCCATTAGCATCATTAACAGAATTACAGAGAAAGATGCACTAAAGTTTATAAAAAGAGAAAGAGAGAGAGACAGAAATCTTTGGCGCAATACAGAAAGCTCTTCAGGGATAGGGGAAAAAAATGCAGTCCGCCATCGTTTGTGACTTTAACAGAGCTAAAATTCAACAGACCACTGACCATCTTTCAAAGAAAAAATGTTCCAGATTCTTTTAGACTCATCTGATTAAATTTATTACAGTAATTCAATCAATGTATTGATTGAAGGAAAAAATAGGCGTTTTTAATTCAGATTGCTAGTCTGCTATCCTAAGACAATGCTGATCATAAAAATCAGTCAGTCTGTATGTGTGTGTACGCGCGTGTTTATCATGTCAGTCTTCCTTATAACGATGAATAAATCATCTCGAAACTTGGCTTGCATATTTATGGATAAGAGAAAATCTAACTTTTTCTAAGTTTTATTTTTTTACGTATACAGTCATCCCTCGACTTGCGTCCGCTCGAGTTACATACGTTCGAAGATACGTCCGTGATCCCATAAAGGAATAAAAAACATTTTCTACCATACTTTCGAACAAGACGCAAGCGAGCGTAAAGTTAAAAGGTTTCTATTTAGCAACAATGTATCCTGCGCAGTTGCAATAGCGAATTCAGCATCAACTTCGGTAATAGGCACGTGTCTTCAACAGTTCCTCGGTTGATTTTGTGTTTGAGAAATAGGTTATTTGTTATCGTTAAATATTTGTTATAGTTATAGGTTATCGTTAAATATTTCGCGATATTTTGTGCAATATGGCCCCCTACACGCCCAGTCATGAAACCTAGTGATGAATAACAGAATCAAGAGCAATTGATCTTGAAACGAAAATTATAAAGCATCATGAAGCTGGTAAGCCCAACAATGTGATCGCACATGATCTCGGAGGGTCTCATTCCAGAGACGCCATTTTGAAAAATAAGGATAAAATCGTAGAGGCTGTTAAAGGATCTGCTTTCATTAAATCGAGGATAGTGACGAAGCAACGACAGGGTCCTTTTCTAATCGAAAGCTACAAAGTTCAGCCACAGTTGGTGAATATTACGATCTCCTCTATTCTTTTTCATCATTACTAATGGTCTTGTTTTTTATCAATAATAATTATTAACAATCCAATATCAGTGAAATATACAGTGTTTGGGACAGTATACTAATTACAGTTAAGTCCCCAACCCCTATAACTCTGTTGATTGAATGTATCGACTTAAGTTCGTTCGACTTACGACCTGGAACGGGACCTGGACGTAAGTCGAAGGATGACTGTATTTGATTTTTTTTCCCGTAAGGTCCTTGTCGAGTAATTAGAGGGTGGAGGTGTCAAAAAGAAAAACAGAAGGAACAATGGCGCCTCCAGCTACGGTGTTTATTAGCTACCGAGCCCGTTTCCCGCCATTTTGCCAATATTTTTTGCATTGCAGACTTTGCTGGAGGTTTAGCCAAAACATGTCCAGTCGCAAACTCTTGCGCAAACAGTTCCGCACAGGTTTTCCACGATCCATGCTTCGCATAACACTCGATAATGAATATGCGCTGTTTTATCGTGAGCACCATTCTATGTTGCTTTCAACTGGTCACTAAACACGTCTGCTCCTCTCAATCATTAACACGAAATGACACATTGACGTACTCTGGACAGAGCATGTGGGAGATGTGCACGCGCGACATGTGACAGCAACCGATTGCTGCATCGCAGTTATGGTTTCCCGCATTTTCTGTTCATTAACAAGGGTCAGTCCTATTGTCAATAATTGATACATTGTTACCTGTGGAACTGTCCAATTTCCCCCCTATCTTTTTCTGTTGCATCCGACCGACGCTGTCTCCCTTGTGAGAAGAATAGGTTCAACCAACCCAATCTCCCTTGCGATAGTGGACTCTGTCCTTTTTTTTTCCGGGGCCTCTTTTATTTTGCCCACCCTGTATATATAGATTACAAATGCACCGATTGGTTATCAGTCTTGACACTCCGAGACAGACCATTCATCTGCAGGACGGTATCATGAATTCCTCTTGCATTGAGTGGCAATTTGGAACAATTATTATATTGAAATTACTTGCTTGTTTTATTGTTCTCTTCCGTATTTGCTGAATTTGGATTAATCCAAAAAAACGAAGCCAGACTACAATTGACATGAGCATTATCTTTATTGGAAGCATGTACAGTGGTACCTCGACATACGAATTTAATTCGTTCCGTGACGATATTCGTATATCAAACAATTCGTATATCAAATCAATTTTTCCCATAGAAATTAATGGAAATAGAATTAATTTGTTCCAGTGACAGGAATTTACCCCCGCAAAAAAATAATTAACATGCTTTAAATACCAACCAAATATAGATTTAATATAAGATTAATACAATGTTTATTGTATGCATGATATAAATGTACTACAATTTTTTATTAAATGTACTATTTTTTTACTTACACTAAGACTAATCACTATCACTGCCACTCTCACGTCTGGCCCTTTTGGCCTCTCTGGCAGTGGGTGTATCGCCACGAAGACGTGGTCTTTTCCAAAGGAAATGATCAAGAGAGATCTGTTTCTGTCTCTTTTTTTAGAATGTTTCTAAAATGCGCAAGGCACGTGTCATTGAACAATGCACTGGCTCTCCCTGTAGACAATTTCTCCGGGTGTCTCTTTTCAACAAAATCGGATACTTCTTGCCACTTAGCAAGGATATCACGAATTTCACGTGAAGATAGCACCTCCTCTTTCTCGACCCCCTCCTCACTGCTGAGTTCCTGCATCACCTCTGAGTGCGTCATCTCTTGTAACTTCTTCAGCTCCTCCGTCGTGAGTTCTTCTGCATGCCTCTGCAGCAGATCCACAACATCTAGCTCAACTAGCTATTCGTATCTCAAAAATATCTTCGTATTTCGAGGCGTAAATTATATGAAAATTTTCTTCGTATATCAAAAAATTCGTATGTTGGGGCATTCGTATCTCAAGGTATTACTGTAGTTCGTACAATACCACAATGTGGTCACCGCACACGTCATAGTAAATTCAGTAATACAGTGAAGCTCGGCTACAACGCGGTTGTTTATATCGCGAATTCGGATATAACGCGATTTGGTCTTGGACCCCTTCTATTTTGGAAAAGGTGTATAATTGTAAAATTGCAAAATTTACCATATTTTCGCCTAAAAAGTACGAAAATCGATTGATTTTAGAGAACTGCTCGCGATTTGTACAATCGTCGTTTATACAAGAACCAAGATGGCTGCTCCAAGCCGTAAGAAAACAGAAATATGAAAATTTTGGCTAATATAACCCATCAAAGTGTTGAAAAGGTAATGATTTATAAATATAAAATTCTCTCACATCGCTCTGAATAATGTAGGTAATCGCGAAATGACCATTTTAAATCGATTTGGAATCGTGTGGGCGATAATAGGGTTCGAGTATACGATATTTGACATCGCGAAGTAAAAAAAGCTCGGGCAGATCGCGATCTTCGAGATCTTGGATCCGAAAGATCGCGATATAACCGAGCTTCACTGTACTACAAATAAAGATACTATTTAAAATTAGGACCTAACATACTTAAAAAAAAAAAATTATTTAAAAAAAAAATCTTCATTACATGTTGCAGCGTCCAGGTTCGGATTACACATGGCCGCAACATATAATGAAGATTTTTTTTAAATGTATGTTTTTTTAAGTGTGTTAGGTCCCAATTTTAAATAGTAGTCGCCACACTTATATAAATGTGTGGGTTACTGTTCATGACTTTTGTTTGCGTTGTAGTCTGGCTTCGTTTCTTTGCATTGCAATAATTCAGCAACCATGCACTTCCGGTCATATCTTTATCTGACCCTTTTTTACTTCATTTGGTATGGAGAACCCGCCCCCGCAGTTTGTCCCCCTATTTTAGATTCACCCTGTATATATATATATATATATATATGCACTCCATTCCTTTAACGATTGGAGTATTTAATAACGTTAATTATTAGAATAAAAAATACATCAGAAAATATAACTTTCATCTGTGGATCACATTTTATCAGAATCACTAAATACCTCCTGTAAATAGACTGTACCTTCATATCTTTCAGCTTCTTAGAATGAATAGTTGTTGAGTTATCGCGATTACAAATATAGGATGGAACAATGTGAACTCAAATTTTTGTTCACAAATACAGACAATTGGCTACTAATCAAAAAGTCTCTCTAAATTCATGTCATTGACAGTAAAAGACATAATAATAATTATAATGGACCACTTGAGGTTTACGCCCCTAGCGACGTCACGTATGATGTGTATCCCATATGCGGGGAGAGCTTGTGCGATAAACAAACATATAACTTTGTTTGAATTACTTAAAAAATTGTCGATATTTGATATTTCAAGACGATGGCTCAGTACTGTGCAGATCCTTATTGTAATAATTCTGTAAAAACGCTTGGAATATCCTTCTTTAATATTTCCTCTATATCTACACCGGTTAAAACAAAGCACATGGCTATGTTTATCCCACATGCGAAGCAGTAGCCTGGTGGGATATGTTGTAACTACGAAGCTCCGCCTATCCTCAAGTGGTCCATTAAATTATATCTTTCTTTGAAAAGATATATTGCTGATGTCGTCTTCAATAGGCGATAATCAACTCTATAATCTGAAAATTTATAATCTGAAAATTTTGGAAGGCTTACAATTGTTGCATCCAAATCAACTCTTTTTGTTCAGCCTCTGTATCTATTAGGGTTAAAACGAAGCACATGGCTTTGTTTATCCCACAAGCCAAAAAGTAGACTGGTGGGATATTTTGGAACTACGAAGCCCCGCCTATCCTCAAGTGGTCCATTAGGCTTCATCAGTAGCATATTCAAGATTTCTGAATCTGTAATTTTTTTATATTATTTTAAAATTTCGATTAAAATTTTTAAAAATTTTGACTTTAAGCTCTCTCAATTACGTTAATAGGGTGAATTTATAATAAAGTCCATTTCTGATATTCTCCCCAAAAAATAAAACATTCTTTTTTTCTGGGTTTTTTTTTAAAGAGTATTTTACATAATTATATAGCAACTACAAACTCGCTCGTGTCTGTCCATACAACTGCAATCCCTATGGGTACTCATCTATTACTCAATATCGACTGAAATACATCAATATTGAATAAAAATTAAAGACTTTCTTCCTTTTCCAAAACAT
>JAFIDM010000179.1:38845837-38861387 GCA_023159025.1 Thereuonema tuberculata | reverse complement strand
GCAGACAACAGCTGAGTTTTTCCACTGTTTTTGGGATGAGGATTTTCGAGCGGTTCTCAGCGTTCGAGGTCACGCACCTCCCTTGTAAGAAGTAAATATGGCATAGACAAGGGAAAAGGGGCCCCTAGTTTCCCTCCCCCGAAATCTCGAAACATGAAATGTAGACCCATTTTCTTTGGGTTTTCTTTTTTTTTTTTTGATGGGTTGGGCGGTTGAGAGAACCTTGGTCTGCCTCCACTCCCTCGCAATTTAAATACAGTCGAACCTCCATATATCGAACTTCCCCATATCGAAATTTTCTATATATCGAACTCTTAGCAAATCTCCATGTTCATTACAAAGAAAAACTGTTTCTACATATCGAAAAAATCTCTATATATCGAAATTTTCTTTCAAGACTTATTGGGATAAAAGTGTGGATAAAGTTGAATTGCTGAAGAATGTAGATAGCGGAATGCGCAAAAAAGACATTTCAGCTAAATTTGGTATTCCCGCAAGCACAGTGTCGACTATTACAAAAAAATCGGAATACTGTTGCTGATTATCCTACAGACGAAGACATAGTCTACTGAGTTCATATCATGAAACTGAAAAAGCAATCGAAGAACCGGAGGAAGTAAATGAATCTGAAAACATTTCCAATCCATCGAAAAAAAGAAATGCGAGAAAAGTTTGAAACAATACTTCGTGGGCTTCAATTCGCGGAAAATGTTCCTGATGAAGTTTTTAGTGGACTGAATAAATGCGAACATTTCTTTGCTGAACTCGCGTTCAGCAAGATATTCGAAGTTTTTTTTTTAAAAAAAAATGTAACTGTGATCATTGTAACTACTGCCTGGATTATTGTTTTTTTTTTAAGGTATGTAGTACTCAATAAATATTTCATATTAATTTATTTTTTAATTACCTGTATTAACTTTCATTTAATTTGATTCGCATATAAATTAGAAATTGAGTTTTGTATAAGAAAATTAGCTTTAATTTTAATGTTTTAGGAGTAATTATGAAAAAATTCTATATATCGAAATTTCTATATATCGATTTTTTTTCCGGCATTTGCTACTTCGATATATGTAGGTTCGACTGTACTACCTTTCTTTTTTTTTGAATGGAAATCTGCTTCCCAACTTATTGTCCACCCCATAAAGCTTTCTTTGTCCTAATTACTCGAGCCCAATCAAAACAGTGTCTTCCTAATGGATTGGTAGATTAATTGATGAAATCCGATTTTCCCTCAATTCCACAGAGGTCCAATTACCGAAATTGCCTGACTTTGGAAATTACCACGTGTTAACGAGTTAATGTCTTGCTCAATTTTGAATTTAATTAAAAAACAATCTAATTTACCTTTAAGTACAATAACTCATTTTGAATACGTACTTTTGTTGATTACAGGAACAATTATTTTCTTATTCGATGCATTGGCTCCAAAAACTAGGATAGTTTTAAAGAAAAAAAGATTGAAAGTAAATCGTAACAAGAACGATATTTATACACTAACTTGTAAGTCAACATCAAATATATTGTGGAAGGAAAATAAATAGAAATAGAAAATGCTACAAATCGTATTTATTTTTGCAATTTGCTATTAAGGTTTACTAATTCTTTAAGTTCAAAGCCTGTCCTAAAGAGAGGCTATTATATAAATTGAAAAACAGGAGTAAAGTTAACAGTTTTAGTTTTCATAAACCTCTCTTTTAATATGCAAACTTAAAGGATAAACTTCAATGCTGTAAGCTGACATGTGTCATTTGTCTAAATAGTTCTCCATTTTCTCACTCTTTAAAAGCAGCGCTACAGTCGAAACGATCAAACAGATATTGATAATAAAGTGAATTTCTGAACATCATTATTTTAACAAGTCTATTTAAAGCTAAATTTCTGTTGACAAATTTACACCGATATTCAACTGATTGCTGTAATAAGTATCTCCAATTATCTGAAAAGTTTTACAAAAGTTTTAACGAAACGTATTATAATGATCTATTCCAGGACTGTGGAATCGGAAAAAAAGAATTTTCGACTTCGTTCCGACTTCTATCGCATTCAAATATCCATATCATTTGCGAACATATTAAAATTGAAAGTCACTTAATACAAAACTGATAACATATAAAACAAATAAGAATAATAAAGGCAACAGACGATAATAAGAATATTAAAAACAAAAATTGAAATAAAAATACCCCCATTAACACTCCATTAATTTTGATTTAAGTATATAATTTAGTTTTACAATAAATGCCTATCCTAAAAATAATCATTTTACTTTTAAAAAGGCTTCGTACGTTTATAAAATTTCGATGAAGAATTTCGTTGGCTCATTAGATAATGTTTACAGCGGGTACAGCGCCGTAGATTGTTAATACGAAACTGAACTCCAAATGTTTCCTAGTGTCTAAAGCGTCATTAGTTCTTGACAAATAGAGAGAATGATAATGAAAAACTGCATGTATTCTATCATTGAAATAACTTTTATTTCTTTGACTTTTTTTCCTATTAACATATCCCTTCGTCTATTCCATCTCGCTTTTTTTACGATATCGTAACCATTCTTCCAAAAAAAGCACTAACAATCGTAACTGGAATTACACATTATAGTCTTAGACACAATAGATGCCTATCATAAAGAAGGACCATTGTTTTTCAAAATAACATAATTTTTAAATTAAAGTAAATTTCAATGTACAGTGTTACCTCCGAATAACGGACAGTCACGGGACCGGAAGTTTCGTCCGTCAATGGGAGATATACGCTATTGGGGAGGACTATTTTTTTTTTTTTTTTTCATTTTTTTAGCTTATAGCATGTCATTTAATGAAAAATTACTTACAATTTTAATTAAATTTCTACAATTACCATTCCGATATGAGAGAATATGAACAATTACAAATTATTTACTATATTCCTATTTAAATGAGTGCTATCCGTTTGTCTTTCTTAAAATAATGACAAAATTAATTACAGTATATAGAAAATTAATTTCTAGCCATCCATTTGATGCCTTAAACGTGTTCAATCCTAAAGTTTGACCGAATTCTCTGGCTTTTTCTTGAAGCAAAACACCGCTTATATGAGCAGAGCGGAACCATTTTATCACCACTTCGTCGATTTTTCTTGTTTCAGTTTTACGAAACTTCAAATTCTTCAAATTTTCGTATGAATTCACCATCCACATTTTTCTAATCTCATCTTTGTCCTTCAAAAGTTCACTTATCTGAGTTTTTCCAACTTTAAAGCGTTTAGCATGACAACACACACTCAGCTTCTCTTTTTCAGCAACTTCAAGAACATCAATTTTTTCTTTTAGTGCCAATCTCTTCCTTTTTGACGCCATTTTAATTCGCACTAAATTTAATCAACACGTTTATAGATAGCTTTATGAGGTATTGACATTTACAAAGCAACTGCAGTGAAAAAAAAAGGCCTCACAAGATTCGTGCATTGAACTATGGGACACAGATACAATGTATCAATGTAGGGGGGGGGGCACCGATACAATGTATCAAGATATGGGACACCGATGTAAATACAACCATAATGTGTTTGTCGAAATGTTAAAATAACTGTTCGCTATTCAGAGTGTTCACTATTCGGAGTGTCCTGTTGTAAGGGAATGGGACCCGCAATAATGTCCGCTAATTAGAGGTGTCCGTTAAAGGAGGTAACACTGTAATTTAATTATTAATTTTTAAAGTTAAATAAATAATTTTCGTCGAAAATTGACATTTAATTTTAGTCATTTTAGCCATAAAGGAATTAAAAAAAAAGAAAATTCAGGATATTTGTGAAGACTAAAGTATTTTTTTTTAAAAAAAGGGGTTTTTGATGTATATGGTCATTTCATAGCGATCGATTTTGTTTGGAACAAACGTCACCAGTCATGACGTCATCAACTTGAACTCCGAGCAGTCAGTCCAAGATGGCATCATTGTGTGACAAGCATAAGCGTGACCACGAAAGAACAAACTTTGCGTAGAGCCAAGCAAGAGGAATAATGTGGAACGTTTTTAATTATTGCAAGACCTGTAACTGTAACTGTAGAAAATGCAACAACTAGAATGTTTTCGTAATGTTTAAAACGAGTTCGTTACGAATTTTAGCAGTATACGGCGCTTTAGCGTCCTGGAAACTAAGCTACTGTCCTGGAAACATCAATCTTTAAGGAAATTACGTCATCAAAAGCTCTTCTTTCAAGAACTGTAATTAATAAAAATCTTATTTATGAGATTAAAAAACAAAAACAAAACTCTCAGCTAGAAAGAAAGAAAAAAAATTTAAACCTAAAATGGGTCATTAACTCAGATTTCAAACAGTGATTCGAACTAAAACATACGTTGTAATTAAACTATTACTATTCACAATATTTATAGTTTCACGGCTTTAAGTTTTGATCCACAAACTTTCTAAAATATAAATTGGATTATTTAACAATCTTGGTATTAAAATGTGGAAAAGTAAGATTCTAGATTTCGCAGATTCATTATTAATGTTATTATATCCAGTTGAAATGTACAGTGTCATCCTACCACGTTATATTTCAAAAACACGTTAAGAAGACTGACAACAAAAGAGATATGTTGAAAGATTATCAATAAATGACAGTGGCCAGTTTTTGATATTCGCCATTCTGTAATCTTCTGCAGTGAATCAATTCCGATAAACCAAATGGTTATCAGAAGACTTGTTCCGGAACATTCTAAGATTAACCGCTTGCAGAAAGAAATCCTTGAGTTCAAATGAAAACCAGATATATCTCTGTTAAGACGGTTTTAGGAGCTGCAATGCCCACACGCTATCTTGCAGACAAGTTCCTTCATCTTAATGCACAGACAGTCCAAATATTGTGACGTAAAAACAGATAATTCTCTCCCCAGGGATCTGATTTTTCCCGAACTTGACACCAATGATGTATCTCGAACTGGACAGTAACCGAACAAAAACCAAAAAGTATCTTCAATAGGGAGTTTTAATGGTAATTGTATGACTGATTTTAAAATTTGAATGATGAAGATTTTTTTATTATTGTTTGAAAATGAGATAATTAAGAAATACTATTGAAATGAAAAGGATTTTACACAGAAGAAAAAGTCATTACCATCATCGCATATCTTGGCAGATTGGCGGCCATCATTAGCAATATGAATGACTTTTTTTTACTATCCAGTCCCCTGTAATCTTTGAGATCATCCATCCTCTTTCTTCTTGGTCTTCCCCTAGATCTTCTACCTTTCCCTCCACTGCCAGTTGTAGGATTTCTTATTTCTTTCCTCTTAGAATGCTTCATAAAGAAAAACAAGTAGAATTAATGCTTTTAGACAGCGTCAAAAGCGAAGCGGACCCATAATATGCACAATTTCCAAAAACGTGACCACCAATGTGTTCAGAAGACTCGATATTGGGGGGACGTCTATCGCAGTTTTCCTCTTTATCGGAAGCGGCCACTCGTGATCCCCCAACTTCCGGTCAGGGAGTGGTCCTAGATGTCTGTTTATTTGGACGTGGTCACCTACGTTTTGATGCTGAACACAATGGTGAAGGTTTCATTCGAATATCTCTAACCGTTTGTCCACTAGACTACAGAGTGTGACATCCAGCAAGCATAAAAGCAAGAGCAGTCCCCCTATGTTTTAAGGCAAGCTGTTACTTAGGGGCCGCTAAAAAATGAAAATATTCGTATAATTCTTTTTTCTAAAAATCTTATTATAGTCAACCTTATAATAGCTTTGCTTACATCTTTTTCGTATTAATATAAAAATAACGAATACTGTAAAAAAATTGCTTCTATTTAAAAAAAAAAAATGCATTAACTTTCTTTATTTCTAATCTAGAATCCATAATATCTGAAATCCTGAACTTGATGATAACCTATCTAAGTAGTGAATGCGTAAGTACGCATTCATTCTCCTTGAGGGATACACGAGGGTCATGTAACAAGGAATACCTTTGGGTTCGAATAAGCAAATACGCACCAAAATTCAGATGATCATCATTTTCTGACCTCTGAATTCACTGGAGATAGTCGTTTTCTACAAAACTCTGCAGTTGTCCACTAGAGGTCTCTGTTCCTTCACATCTCGAACTCGTCGCTCGCCAGGTGCTTTGCCAGTCGAGATTGTGCAGGTGCCTGTATCGCATAACTTAAAGTTGTTAGTTTATGTAGTGAAATGAAAAGTGGTCCGAAGATTGGTGATCAACTTAGCTAATGTACTGAGATTGGTTGGAGTATGTTACGATGAAACGTGCGCCATGAACATGGTTTTGGTCTGAAAGACGAGTCATTCGCATTTTTTCCTTTGATCTTACTGTTTAGATCCTTTTATTGAAAGTCCTCATATGCATTATTCTAAAGACACTTATACAACTCCCGCTTTTTAAAGAAAACTGAACATCGGTAATGAAGACAGAGATGTCACACTGACTTTTGCACAGATTTGTATGCAGATCTGATTCTTCAGCGTGTGCCTTGTGTTGAGAGACCTCTAGTGAACAGTGCAGAGGTTTGCAGAAAAACGACTGTCACCAATGAATTCCGAGGAGGTCAGAAAATGATCAACCTCTGAATTTTGGCGCGTATTTGTTTGTTTGAACTCAAAGGTGTTCCTTGTAAGTAAGATGCTAATTGCTTGGGATCGCAGACAATTAGAAAGGAATTTCCTATCAATGGGAAATCAAGAATATTCCTTTTTGCCCTTAGCCAAACCTGAAATGTTTTATGTTCCTATGTAGACCATTAGGCACTGGCCTATAATCGCGTGGTTACATTTCTCTCGAATTGTTTTTTGGGAACATAGCTAATATAGGGTACTAGAGTAGGTAATAAACAGATATCATAAACTACCCAATACACAGCTCTGGCTGGCTAAAGATGACTGCAGTCACTCCCATCAAGGACGGAGCAACGGAGACTAAAGGCAATTCCATTTTCCGTCAACACTTCTGTCTGCTGGGCTGAGATCGATTTTTCACACTGTATTACTCAGAAACAGTGTGCCGCCGCTTGACACTGGAGGATCCAGTTTCTGATCAATCTCTTTCATGTTCATTCCGAAGATAATTAATAAATGTATAATCTTTGTTTCATTTGTATTCATGTTTTTTTATGTCAAGTAAAAAAAACAAATTTTATGAAAGTAAATATAACTTCTCTGTAACTCCCTTAATACCCTATTCCAAAATCCGGAAAAATCCAAAATATTTTTTTTTTTTTTAATAAAAAAATCCTTACCTTCTTTCTTAGTTAACAACTCAGTTAACTTATTTATTAATAACTAAAAAAAAATCATTTTATTTTGAGTTTCATTAAAGTTATTCAACAAATAAAAATACAAGTATTTTTGGTATTTTTTAATTTTAACAATATTTTTTTAAATATTTTTTTTTTTTATTTCAGTTATTTTAAAAGTAAAGAAATTGAATTTTAAGATGGGGATTTTCATTAGTTCTGAATTTACATAAACAACATTTAATGTTATAGACAAGAAAATATCGTGAGATGACACAATAAAAGGGTTATTTAATTACAGTTATATTTTAAAATGTTGGTTTAATAAATATTATTGGTAAATATCAATAATAATTAATTGATAATTTTCATATCCAAAATCAGGTGACTTTATAACCTCTTAATTAAATCCGTCTCCAATTTGTCCACTGCAAACTCTCCAACAGCCTCCCCCAATGTAAGTAATCGAACTTCTTTTATCTCATTAATATCATATTCATTTCAAAGTCTTTAATTTACAAATTAGGATTTAAAAAAAATGGCTAATTTTCTAACGATTAATTACAAAAAATTAAATATTTAGTGATGTTTTTCTGAGGGTAAAGTAAAGTGCTTTTTTTGGTTGTAATCCTTAGACCCTAGGAGTCAATACCATAGGGGGAAAAAAAAAAAAGCAACAATTTTTTTGTTTTTGTTTTGAAAACTTATGTGATTCACTAACTTCTTATTGTTATTTAACTTTCTAATTACTTAAATTAATGGGATATATTTCGTTGAAAGTGTTTTTGATTGAGTCTCTTTTGAAAATGAAAAACTTCCGCAAGTTTAAGGACTTCTGAATAAAAGAAAATGGGGAGTTGAATTCACTCCAATCAGAAACTTGAATTTACGTATTGAGCTATTAAGGAGTTTCAAAATTTTGATAATTTAAAATGTCTTTTGACCACAACTACCCCGTTGTGGCAAATGTTCTACTCGTAGGTCACCGAACAACTCTTTGGCTACAAGAGCTTAGTTTTTGCTCTTATTGAAGTCAAAGAATTTACCGCTCGGGCATTGAAAAAACAAAACATATTGATTCATGAAATGTAAAATTAAGATTCATTACAGTGTATGTAGAAGAAAGGCTTAAGCATTACTGCCCATTTGGTCACCTAAAGTGCAGATATTTTGCAGTCAAGTAAAATCGTTTTAAAGTTTCTGAATTCAGTCTCTGTTTAAGGTTAACTTTTTGTAATATAGAATTTTTTTTTTTTTTTACGTTAATATAAATGACAAAATTACAGACTTAAAAGGAGGTATTTTTATTAAATTAAATTTACCGAATACTCATAATTTCTTTCAGCCCCCTGCCCCCTCAATTTGAAAAAAAAAAAATATATATATGGGAGTTCATATCGCATATTTTTTTGTTTAGGAGAGCGTAAATCCTAAGAGATGCAGAGTTTTAACAAAAAAAACAAAACAAAAAAAAAAAAAACACTGAATGGCTCTGTTAACTTCCCTTAAACTTCAATACGGGACCGCTTCGATCTTTCGGTCCCACCTACGAAATACGGGGATTTGTGCGTTCCTCAAAACAAGCTAAATTCGACATTATTCGAAATAAGCAATAAATCCTACGCTGATAAAGTAACAGACGTGAAAAGAACAAAGTGAAAGCATTTATTAAAATTACTAGAAGATTTAAGTCTTGATCCGAGTTTCAATGACCAATTTTAAAAAATGAAGCTAGTTTTCGGATTTTCAAACATAATTTCACGCGAATGAAAACATCTACAATCTTTACGGAATAGTAATCATTCACTAGATGAGTCAGGACTGACGAAAGGATTGAGGTAGGTGGGTGGACAATCAACTTAGCCTTCCCTTCTCCCCCCCCCCTCGCTCTTTTTATCCCTCACAACCTTTAGATTTGATTAAGATGTAATATGAGCCGAAGACATTTTTATTTTCAATGATTCTCCTCTCATATTTGAAGTCGATTCAAGAAAATTTTTTTTTTCTTGTTCTTTACCTTTCGACTACTTCTTGATAATGATTGTATTTTGTTTCGTTCTTGGAATATTATCTAATCTTTGCTTTCAGTTGGTCTTTCTAAGAAATGGATGGTATTGAAGATCCAGTTATCCAAGGAGATCATCCAGATCAACAACCCCCTCCATCCAAATGGACCAGGCGAGGAGGGAAGAAAAGAAATAGCAATCAAGGGCCCACTTTCCCCAAATACCAAGACAATCGACGCAATAACAACAACAATAATAATGGTCATAGGAAATTTCAGAATTACAGCAATCCATCGTATCGTCCTTACCATGAAAAAGAAAGAGGTGAGAGCTGTTTTTATTAATCAGTATCCTAATGAGGTTAAAAGACAAAGTTTCATGTATTTTTAAAATCAAAATCTATTACTTACAAAATTAGAGGGAAAAAAAATCATTGTAATAGTTTGAAGATATTAGCGGTCATCCGGTAATTGTAACAATCAAAGAACTAACATCCTTGATGGGTGTTGTTTTTCTAAAATGCACCTTAAGTTTATTCATTTGCATGGGTCGCAAAAGAAAACTGGCCTAGTTCATGCATTTGGACAATAATACCTTGTTTCTTATAGAACCAAATATTGTGCACTATTTTGTCGAATAATCGTTGCCATTGGAGGCAAACAAACAAAGAAAAGCAAGGTCCTGGAAGAGATCTTACAAATTTAGCAAGTCTCTTTCCAAAACCACTTTATTCTTCTCGATCGGTATTTCAAAGAATCGGATTGTCACTGAAAATTATTCTTGAAATCGAATCTTAACTCGTTCTTTACGCTTTTAATTTATTGAAATATATTTTCTCCGTAAGCATACTAAAGCTTAGTTTCAAGTAAGTCAACAAGAAGTCTTTGGTTATTGTGTAATCCAAAGATCGAAAGTAACTATATAGCTTTGGAATTTAATACATTCGTAATTCATCTAGTGGCACTCCATCAAAGAAACACTAATGAAATTGTTTGGCTATGGTATTAATTGCTTACATGCAACAATTCTCTTATTGATGGTAAATTCGTCCGGTCACTGTGTGAACGCAGAAGTACTAAATACAGGGTGTCAAAAAAATGATTGACCCCTTTCCCCTCCTTACAAAGGAAACTGAAAGGAATGAGTAATAGCTGATAAATCCATGAAAAAGAGCATTTATTTTGGAATTATTAACATCTATTTTTAATATCTAGTATTATCACCATTTGCAGTTTTGATTATCATTAGTCGACGGGTGCATGATCGCAGGAGGTTTTGAAGGAGTTATCATGACTCGTTAATCTTTGCAGTCATAATTTCCAGTGAATAATGATGGCGAACTGGTTCTTTGAACATTAGGGACTCGACTCGATCCTTCATTATTGAACCAACATGTTCAGACATTGAGAGAATTGCTGAGATAAGAAAGTTGCTCCGGCTTCTCTTGCTTCACGAAATTTTACAGCTCTGATTCAATCTGTAAATTTTTTTTTTCTCTCAGATTTTTAATTTTTTTTTAAAAATAGTTACAATCGGATTAAGTAAAAAATAAAATTAAATCTTAAAATACGAAAACCCTTCAATATTTAAAACGAAAAGAAATTTAACGTGCCTGATGATTCAAAGAAATGAGTTAACAAACGAAGGCACAACGCAACTAGAAAGGATTCGCACCCTGAGTTGTCATCGGGAAGAGACTGGAACGAACAGTATCGTCCTTAAGTTGTGCCTTCATTTGTTTACTCATTCCCTTCAATATTTATTTGGCATTACATTTTTTTTTTTTTTTTTTTTTAATCAAGCGGGTCTATTATTGTTGACACTTCGTAGATCCTGAATGAGCAAAAGTATCTTGTTACTTTGTGGTCTAGGAATTAAGAACACCTAAGCATAGTTCTTTAAATTGCTATTTTTTTAAAAATAGCATTGGAATTTTTAAAAGAGAATTTATATGTAAATCATGTTTTACATGTAACTTTTACAATAATACTAAATGTCAAAGGATTATTTATGTAAATTAAATATTACACATAATCAGATGCAGAGAGGAAATACTGAATCTGAGGAAACTTAACGGGCCCTTTGCCAGGTCGCCGGAAAAAACGCCAGCTGGTCAGGGGAATCGTATCCCTTCAGGACGGGACTGCACATGATATAAAACACGGGGCTCAGATATCGGGTTTTCCATAAATGATTTTAATACTGATGAATATTTTGTGGTTAATGAGTCGTTAAGTAATCAGAGTTTGAGATTGAGCATTATTCCATTATTAACAATTCATTAGAAAATCATACGAACACAACTAATTCACGAATATGGCATTATTTCCTGACTGACGAAAGAAAGTTTGTATTGAAAGGATCAATTGAAGCCGGTATCATGATTGAGAACCACGACGGTATCAATTACCAGATATCTTTCCACAATGTTTTCTCGGATACTTAGTTTCTCTTCTATATCAAATGTCTTAATAAAATTGTTGTCCATAGTGTTATCTTATGCAAGAATATTTCGAGAAGTCTCTGGAAAAAGAAAACTTAAGAAAATTGCAATGATATAGAATTCTACATCTCTGCATTTGATGTATTGCATAAGTTACGTTAAGTTAAACGAGGTTTTCTTGTTGATCGTGTTAAAAAAAGTGGTTTCAAATTTTACCACAACTGGTAATGGGCTGACTAAGAATATGGAGCAAAGACGTCTGCAACAGCTATCTCGGGGTTCTTAGTAAGAATAGTTGAATTGGAAATGTTATTGTCTAAACTTGTTATTGTTAAACAATCTTACATTTAACTTATAAACTGAATAATTGTAAATGAAGATGAAACATTCAATTGTACATGGGACTATTTTCTGTACTAGAGGGAAATCCAAATTCCAATTACAGAGGAGGATACAGACGAAGGAATCCAAATCGAGAAACTAAGCAAGAAAACGGTAAGTTATTAATCTGCTAGCTTAATATAGATTGTTTCTTGACCATTAATGAATTAATGTAATCAGTGTATCAGGCCCTTCATCCTCAATTTACGGTCGGTTGATTCTATTTGTGAAGACACGTGACTACTCCATATATGGTGAACAATTGAGCATTAGTTACTCCCTGTACTTCCGTTTTGAATGGGGCTGCTGAACACACATTTTGTGCCAAGAAAACTTTGAGAGTCAATCGAAAGGAATCGTTTGGAATATTATTTTTTATTTCAAGTAGTCTTCCTCTATCGTAAAACGGCTGAAGCAACAGGTATTTCATCTCATTAAGTGTTCAATGTTGTTGAGGAAACCGAAGCCTCGCTTACCACGAAGCCTAGCCCATTGTTTGAAACGCCGGGCATGAAAAGAGAAATGGACGACTAAAAACAAACTATGAAATCAAAAATAAATAAATAAATAATAATAAAAAAAAAATGTCCAACAAAAAATAATAAAAATAAACCATTTAGGACGAGGACAAATAGGATGTAAACACCGGAACTAATTTAAAACGACATTCCAGACGCGACCAAGCAAGTGAACAGTGAAGAAATGATAATGATTGGTTAACTGATCACATCTCTTCCCAAATATAATGAACTGACTATAGTAAAATAAAAAAATAAAAAAAAAAAAAGAAATTGAGAGAAGTAAACTAAAGCAGTAGTTCTTAACTTGGAGTAAGAAGTCTTTTCTTAGAGTTAGAAATCGGTTCTAATAAAAAAAAAAAAAAAATTCGAGGAAACCTCCATTATTTTTAATTCAATCTACATTTTTACTTCTACATACAAATGTATTGGCAATTATAGAAATGGTAAAAATATTTTATTTTTACTCTTTTAAGGTCTCGAAATTTTTTTTTTAGTTGGTGCTTAAATAGTAAGTTAATAAAATGTTCATTTTCACTTTTGAATGTAGCCAAATCATTAGTTGGCATTTGGCGAAACTTTTATTTAAATGGGAAGCCTGTCGAGCTGAGACCCTGGGACGGCTGTTTCGTACTTATTAGGCTCCTTACTCAGGGCTACCCAGCAAGCAAAAGGCGTAGGAGAAGCAATAATAATACTTACGATGGCGTAAGTGATCCCTCAAAACTAAACATAATGCAAATAAAAAAAGCAAAACAAAATATGGAATTCAAAGCCTTGTGCAGCCTCCCTGAGAAGAAATTTGACCTTTTATTATTTTCCTGATACGCCTTTTGCGTAATGGGTATAATAGCCCGCTGTCCCATGGTCTCAGCTTGATTCAAAAGCTTTCCCATCTTTCGTGATTACGATTTGGCTCCTTGTCCCATTTCCCCGATTGAGGGTTTGTTTTTTAGGCATAAAGCTGCCCAAGATTTTGAAATCCACACTTTTGTTTTTCAAGTTTTGAGGGATCCATTTATCCCATCATAAATTCTGATACTTCCTTGACAGGTTTTGGGATGGGGTAAAGTCTCATAGGTTGAAAAAAGAACATCCGAAATCACTTTAAATAGGAGCATTGGTGTTAAATAATATACAACATTGTGGTTTTTATAATTTTTTCATGTGCATTTTCTAGTAATCATTTCGAATGTGGTTTTTTTAACCTCTCTAACTTTACACCTTCATCGATTTGATATAAAAATTTCTAAAATTAAAAAAAAAAAAAAATGCATTAAACGTCCTAAAAATTTAATGAGTCTCCAAGAGAAATGTCTATGTAAAAATAAATCCAGATGGCTAACATTAGACTTGAAATACTAGCTATTACGTGTGAAATGGAAAAGATGTGTAACAAGAGGAAACTGTTGCAGATAAATGATTCTTGGAAAGAAATAAAAAAAGTACGTTGGGAACGGGAGAGGGGGCTTAGACTGTAAACAATAATTGCATATTTGGAAAAAAAGATTATAAGCAGTTCTTGTTTTATTATCCACAATTTCGTATTTAAGTAATGCATACAAACTTCAGGAATATCATGTATTTAAATTTTAGTGAATCAATTGGGTAAATATTTTTCTGATATTCTAGATGATTCTACGTCCATTCATTCTTCGGAGATTCTATTAGAGACTGAGAACGATGTTATTTTAGCCCCTTCAAAGTCCTATCCTGTGGTTGATGAGAATCTTCCTAAGTGGATTGCGTCGTCCAGGGAGTTTCCCGCGCCTTTTCCACCAGTTAAACAGAATGAAATTACTTCCGACTTAAAATCCCAGGTAAGCATTTTTCTAATTCAGGAAATGGTTGTTTAAACTAATAGCTACCATCCGAAACTTGGAGATTTGGTTTATGTTAATATCATAACTATTCGAAATGAATTCTGGTACCTGCAGATGGTTTCGGGTCAGCCTATGCATGCAGTTATTTACCCAAGCTTACAGTATTTTTCAAAAAAGAAGGGTATGGTCATTATGTAGCGATCGATTTTGTAGGGAACAAACTTCACAAGTCATGACGTCATCAACTTGAACTCCGAGCAGTCAGTCCGAGATGGCGTCGTGTTGTGACCGCATCAGCGTGACCAAGAAAGGACAAACTTTGCATAGTCAAGCAAGGGGAATAGTGTGGAACGTTTGTAATTACTTCAATTTTAATAAAGTATTCGTAACTGTAGAAAATACAAAAACCAGAATGTTTTCGTAATGTTTATAAGATTCTGTTACGAATTTTAGCAATAGATGGCGCTGTTACGTCCTGGAAACGTCAATCTTTAACGTCATCAAAAGCTCTTCTTTCATGAACTAAACTGTAGAAATGTCAACTCGAAGCATTTCAGCCATATTTAGCTGGCGTCAGTATTGATAATGTAGTGGCTTAATCCATCCATGATATCTTGATTAGGAATTGTTTTTCTAGGTTCCGTATGGCTTTGGTGAAGCGGAAACTGATCGTCAGGATACCGACCAGCTGTCTCCAACTGACGAAGGCATTGGGATTCCAGTGGAGACATCGTCCCGAAATTCATCTCTCTCCATACGACATTCATCAGGAGACGATAGAGAATCGCATGTTGATGCTGATAAGTCAAATATGTCGGGTAAGACCATGCAGACAAGACTGATTTCTAAATATTACTGATTCTTCAAGCAATAAACTTTTTTAGCACCGCGTATTTGTAATTGTATTTTCAATCTTGCAGGTTATTGTAGTGGTATCAGTGAAAAGATGCAAGAGACGCAGGCACAATCGTGTCTTGCCATTTCTTTGATGCCTACATCTCTTGCAGATGTTTCTACGGACATGAAGAATCTTGCGTTGGATAACGGAGCCACGAAACTGGTGGAGACACTGAAGATTTGGGATCCGCAGCTTCAACATGAATTGGAGCACAAAAGCACCGACCTGAAAGCTGAAGGTTAGAATGAAAATTGGA
>JAFIDM010000179.1:38762241-38835878 GCA_023159025.1 Thereuonema tuberculata | reverse complement strand
ATTCCTAATAAGAATGAAACTGCTGTTTAGGATTCCCGTTGATGTTGACTCAATGTGCGAAGGCATATTTACTTATCCAGTTTTTCTCTCTTGCTTGTATATTGTTACGGACGTTAAATTTGCTTTTCATTGAACTTCTCGTCAGATGGTCGTTTTATGGACAATAACTGGCGAAGAGCAGATGTTTCACTATAGCAGTGTTATATTTCAAGGGGGTGGTGAGAAACCTGCTTTTAGTTAATTAAGTCTTCAAGAAAGCCTATCTATCTCTCCCTTCCCCCCCCCCCCCCCTTGTTCCTCAATCATCGTAAAAAGAATTGTTTGGGATCGTTCATTGTTATGTAAAACTCAGTTTTTATCAATATTTATTTTTACATTGATATGGTTACGTTGAACTCTAGTTTGTAACTGATCCCATACATACTTTTTCTCATACGGTTAAGGAATAAAACTAATTACGGTAAAAAAATAATACATTCATATCCAACCTTATAAAGTTCACTTGCATATTAATAAGCCAAAAAAATGGACTCCTGGGAAATTTTATAAACTATAATTACACTAAAAACAAAAATTATTAAAATTATATGAAAAAACTATCCTAATAGATATTTTTATACTGAATACAATTTTTTTTTTTTTTTTTTTTAATTTTCTCTGACGAGAGGATATTTAGTAACCCAGATTATACTAAAACAATAACAAATAAAAATCTTTTGACACTATTCATGTTTCTTAAAATTCTCGACTGTTTTGAGTACTTAGCATCTGGAATATTCCTCTTTAGTGTATAGCAGCAATATGTAAAGTTCAGCCACAACGTTACGTAGTTCTGTGCTTTACAATTCCCCCAAAATTTAACTTTATGGAACTTTAAATTTTGGATGATTTTTCGACGACCCCCCCCCCCCCCAAATTTAGTTGAACAGATCTCTGACTTTTCAATTTTTAATCAAAATTAAAGAAATGCCTTCAATTTTAATATCACTTATTCTAGAGAACTTTTCCTTCAAATAAGCAAATCCAGCACCATTTTTATCCATTGTTTTAACAATTTTACAAATTCCTAATTTTATAAGTAACTATGTGTACCCGCATGCGTTGCAATGCCACTCAAAGAGAGTTTGTGTTTTAATTCTGTTTATTGAAGTGCTTTTGGATACACAATATTTTTTGTTTTTCCATCTGGTGCATACACGAATATATCAGGTTTTCAGACGCGTGAACAGGCCACAACAGCTGTTCATATGTTGTCGCTGCTTTGTTGATCGTCATTGCAAATGCGAGTCGCATCAGAAACTGCAAATGTTGAAACCGGAAATACACTCATTTTTTGAAACGCCTCGTGCACCAGATAATAATAAAATGGTTCTACTAATTCAGAAACCCTCGCGGGCGTGCGCACAACAACTCACCAAAGTTTCATCGCAATCGGATGAATGGTACAGGAGTGCAAACTGGACAAAAAAAAAAAACAAAACAAAACAAAGAAATATTCATTTTTATATATTAATAATAAAAATAAGTTTTCAACCCTGAGCAAAACTTCTTTCCAGGAATTATGGTTGATTCTCTGGTTAGTTCTTCATTGATGTAATGACACTCCCTGTAAGAAGTGTCCCACCCGCACAAGAAACAGCTTTGTACAGCCGAGTTGCAACAAGTATATCATACAATGACATTGAAATCGCTATAGAATTCCAATTGCACTTGCATATTTATTTATTTTTATTTTTTTGGAAAAAATTTCTCATTTCCATGGAATTCATTTTGGCACTAAGTTAACAGCACAGAAGGAAATTTGGCTCCATTTTGCACAAGGACTTCTTTCAAACTATTTAAAGGAGTCAATGAAGTCTCGATTCTGTTGTAGCAATATTTGCCCTTTGATAAAATAAACTACAGCATCTTCTTGCAAATAAAGCTTAATTTGGTTTTAAACATGAAGTCCTTTTTCTTTCAAAACCACCAAGTTGAGTATCTTGCTGAAGTAGTTTCCAGCCGTTAAGTCGAGATCCCAAAAGTTCGGTCTATTTTCTTTTTCTGGACAAAATCATATCCCGAACAAGATCGTTTAAATCGCCTTGAATTAGATGAAGAAGACTTGCTTCCAAAGTAGCGTCAAGTTGAACTGGGCTAATGCTATCCAAGGATTCATCGGCTAGTTACCTGTTCCACAAGTTCAAAGAAAAAAAAATAATACAATTATTATAGTCCTCCAAATGAGAGTTGGCCGCCCTGCTTTTGTGAGATCTGCGCATGTAGCATCGATTAGTCTGGTCAGATACTTCCGTCTGATCTTCTGACAGGAATCCGCCATTGCACTAATTGCTGGTTACTTATCAAAAGGGAATTGTATTTATAAATCATTAAAATATTTATTGTTAGCGATTGGTATTGAAATAAAGCTAAATAATAGAGATGTTTTATTTTCCGTTCACAACATGTCAGCGGAGAAAAATAGCTGTGGAAGCACTCTTTGTCATCAAGCATTGCTGCTGGCGAAAAGCACACGCAAGAAAAAAAAAATACTTTATAAATGAAAGTCTATAAATAAAGCTCTGTAAATAAACAAGTATTTTACTAAATTAAAACTTCTCCGATAATAAAACGTTGGCCTACTATAAGTAACTATACTTTCTCAGTGAGAACAGACGGCGGCGTCCATTTTGACAGGAAAACATAATTGATCAGCTACCGGAAGAGCTGCGCAGTTCAAGCTTCCGCCGGTCAACTCTCATTTGGAGGACTGTAGTCCTCACTGTTAGGAACTGACTTAGACGACAAATTAGTGTTTGGATTTCGATATTAGGCAATCAGAAGAATGATCTTTGGGTTTCCTTTAAAACCTGGAACCTGCAAAGGTATACGGCAATTACCATTTACCCATCCTGTCAAAGCCTAATGCAGGTAACGTAGTAAATTTGCGAGACCTGTTTTTATCTTTGTCTCATATTGCTTTCCATGTTGCCGTTCCACATGGTAAAACTGGTTAAAACACAAACTTTTTCTCTAAGCGTATTGGCATTGCTCCTTTCAATACTGCAGCATTTTTGCAAAGGGACACCATGAGACTTTGATTCTCTTAATTTCTGGAATAAAATACTGACTTATTGTACAAGATATACATAGCTAACTTTCCTTTAATTCATAATCATCAACTTTAATTAATAAGATACATTAAATATTTGCTTTCTTTGAGTTTAGCTTAAATTCAACCTTTAAGCTTTCATTGACAAGTTCTCATATCACCGAATACAAATCCTAGCATCTTTGCTAAGTCAACTACATCATCTGCAAACTGAAGGTGGCTTAAAAGTCGCCATTAATATTGATGTCTTTTTTTTTTTTTCCTAGTCTAATTTTCAGAACACTTCCTGAATTACTGCTGTAAACAGTTTAGGAGATGATACCGCCCTGTTTGACAACTTTTCTATACTTATTTTTCTGTATCGTCGTGCAAACAATTTGCATAGGATTGTTCTGGATCTCTGGAAACGAATTTCAGTGATGCATTGCTGTAAAAAAAAAACTCGAGTCTCCATCACCAATGATGTTCAATTTGATAGTCCTTTACTTCTGCTACTGCTCTGCAAAGTAATTTCCATTGCAGCACTGTTTTATCATTTTAGCGATTTCTCCTGACAAGCTTTCCAGAGACCATCTATCATACAGGGCAATTTTCGGCAATTTCAAATAACATGTTTCCTTATTCACTTTTTTTTTTTAATAGTAGGGCCTACTAGGCCCCCGTGTACAGATTGATCGATATAGATGTTTGAAGAAGAGATATGAGATGGATGTTAGATGAAGTAGAGTTCGGGGACCTAAAGTCTGTCTCTCTGCCTGATGTCGTTTGGCGTCTAACCTCTGTCTCTCTTCCGTTGTCACCTTAGCTCTTACGTTTGGCTTCATTCTTTAGATCCAAATCTGTCTGTTATGCTCTTTCCAATAGTTTCCTCTCAATATCTTTCACAATATCGCTTGTAATATGTGATGTATGAAAATATACAATCAGCCTGTGCTCTTAAATAACAACCAATATACATTCCTAACCTTCTGTACTGTTAACAATTTGAGTTTACAGTAAATAAGGTTAGGGATTTATATTGGTTGTTATTTAAGAGCACGGATAATCCAAGAAGAATCGATTTCAATGAAACCGGTTCTGATTTGTTGAATAGTTGAGCAAATAGTGATATGTTATTCCTTTTTGAATGAACTCATTATTGTTGATGGAGAGAACGCAACATTGCTCATTTTGCATTTGTCGATTTCCTCGCAACAATGACAACTGAACATCCGTTTTCCATTATTGCACCTCCATTGTGAATATTGGAAATCACAACAATTGCGCCTTTTGCATTCGCAACAATTACACAGGCACACCCTTAGCCATTGTTGAACTGCGCCAGACAGACGGAAAAGATTTTAGTAATATATAGATTATAACTATATAGTATTATTTTTTTAATAATATCTTCATATATAATTCTCCTCATATCTATGTCTACTAACTGAACTTTCTGTTGTTTACCAATTCTTGCATTAAAATCTCCCGTAATAATTCTTAGGTGCTCGTTAGCTGTTTGTATTTCTTCGTAAAAATCTTCAACTTCCTCTTCTGAATGACGAGTGATTGGAGCATAATCTTAAGCTGATATATCTTTGATAGAGTAGCAACACTTGTTTTACAATTATCTGTATTAATGTCAACACATTATTTTTTAGCAGTTTATTAATTATGAAGCCAACTATTTCCACTTTTTGTTGTTCACTTCTTCATTTACACCTTTTCTTCTGACTTCACTAGACCCACGATATGCCATTCCATGTTGCTAAGCTCTTCCTTTAACTCCTTCCACCCTGTAATTTTCCTTCACCCGAAAGCGTTTGACAGCTATACATAGCCCAGGTCATCAATGAATGCCAGCCTAGTCCTGTAACCTATGATTCTTTGCACCCTCTGGCTTCAAATACCACTGAACACTGCGTAGTCAGAGTACAATGGCATCCAGGGAATGAGGGTCTTAACTTTGTCATTTTGACAACTTGAAGGTATTGGCCATTGCATGTTGGTGAGTAGCTCATCCCAATTCGTTCACTATTGTTCTGACATGATTACTAAAGCTGCACTGCATGAAAGCAGGAATGGACACTAGGCTGTTATTCCAGTCAGCTTCTAAAAGCTTTAAATAGGAATTTATCCAATGTATCTTTATACACTTTGCCAAAAAAATCGAAGCACCATGAAGAAAGCATCTGTAGGGTATAAAATTTCTCATGTATGATGTACGTATATAGACAATGCAATGATTACAATTTCAAAGTCGTAGGATACTTTAATGCCTAACAACTGCAACAGAAAGATTACAGGTTAATGCATTGCAAAACCTCCTCTGGCTGCAATGCATGTTGCTATAGCGAGGCATGGAGACTAGAGAGCCCTGACGTCATCCTGTCACAGATTTTGCCAGGCGTTTTGCAACTTCTGCTCCAGTTCTGAAATTCTGTGATGACCGCACTTGACAGCCCCATCATGTCCCAGATGTGCTCGATTGGTGAAAGGTCTGGTGATCTTTTTGGTCAAGGAAGGGTTTGAAGAGTACAGAGGCATTGGAGATATACGTGTGCCATATAAGGTCAGGTATTATCCTGTTGGTAAATGGTCCATGGCAGACAAGCCATGAAAGGCAACACAACTGGTCGTAGGATATTATCTAAGTATCGCTGAGCTGTTAATGTGGTACTTATTACTACTAGTGGGAGGCGAACCTGTAGGAGATGACACCCCAATTGTAGGAGATGTAGGAGATGACACCCCAATTCATCACACTTGGAGTAAATGGGTGTGTGTCACTACAAAATACTCTGCTGGTCTCCTCCATACACAGTTGCAATGGTCATCCAAGACTGAAGCAGGATTCATCATTGAACACGACGCGATTCCATTCTGCTGCCTTTCATGACGCTCAGGCATGACACCAATAGAGATGGAGCTGTCGTTGTAGGGTGGTTAATGGCAGACATCTTAAAGGTCGACATGAGAGTAATCATGCCTCAGACAGGTGTCGTGCAATGGTGCATAATAGTGGAGGTAGGTGCACAGATGATGATACAGCGCATTGTATTGTGGATAATGATGATCTTTGGAGCAGTTTGGGCTTGTTACACAATCACCCAATCTTGTCAGTTGTACTCCTTGGCCTTCTGGAGCCTTTACAGCGTTGATGCATACTTTGTTGCAACCACTGCTGCCAGCACCTTGCCATGGCGGTATCAGATGAAGGCAGATTGCTCTGTATGAACATCCTATTTCTCGTAGCCAGACAATACAGCCTCTCAGACGTCCAATTGCGTGAAGGGTCTCTTGTGGATCAAATTACTAGTAGTAAACTCGGTTAGATGTAATGGCAACCATAACCAGAATGATCACAGTCAATATCTGCAAACTATTTTATAGGGTGCAGGTCGTGCAGACGAACTGTGTACTGTGACAGTAGTTCATTTTCATTGGCCACAAAAATTTAATTGTTTGCATCCTTGGTAAAGATACATCACTTTTAAAGTTTAAAAAATATTTTATCATATTTTATCCTTTTATTAAACATTTTAATTTTAATAATATAAATAATGTTTAACTTTGTTTTCTATTTATCACTTCAATTTAAAAGAATGTGATATATAAATTTTTACAAAGAAATAAACTTGCCTTTATTTTAAACAGAATGCTAATCTAAATAAACATTATCAAATACATGCATATCTTGTCCTACATTTAATAGGCTAAATGCTGTATAAGAACATAAGAAAGCAGGAATTCTTGAATGTTTTAAAGGTTAGTATTTCAGGATTATGGTGTTTATATCAGAACAGACAAATATTTTATTTGAACATAATTCTATATATTCTTAAAGGAAGTAAATGACTTTTTTGATTAAAGAAAATAAGCAACCTCTAAAATGAATCCTATCAGGTTGATGCCATTTGCTATACATCCAGAAGATTAAAGAGGTTCTTTAGCAACAAATTGGAAAAGGCATCTCCTGTGATGGAATTTAGTCTGAACTCTGATACATTGAATAAAGTTTTGCATGCTTTCAGAGAAAGTTTTATTTAATATAAGAAAGGCATATTAAATCTCCCTCAAAAAATAATTCATTGCAATTTTATTATCTTTCCCCAACTTTTCATCAATTTCTCAATTCCATTATTAGGAAAAATTGGAATCTTTGACAGGAAAATGTCTTTACAAGCATTAGTGTGACGCGGTCTCACAGACTGTTACATACAGTTGTTTTAATTATATCTCTAAATAATAGATAACAAGAGCTGTTCTTTAGGGTAGCTTCCTGAAATAGTTTCAACTATTTGCCAGTAGGTGATTCAGTTTCATAGCATCCATTGTTTATGAAATCAAATTTCATTAATATTTCAAATTAATGAAATAAAGAACAATTCGGTCTCTGACACCCACCACACTAATCTGATTGTGCATTGTTTGCCTTCATTCTGCTAAATTTTGTTCATTAGTTTAAATGTTTACTTAATATTCTATATTTTGCCACTTAACTACTGATTTGCATTGACATAAATTATATGTACTCATTACTTTTATTAATTATTGTATTTTTTTTTAAAAAAAGAAGATGATTTTTATTTTTACGAGAAATCTACGAACAAATTACAGGTATTACAAAATTATGTTTTAAAGGTAAAAATGGATATTTCCTAATTATAAATAACAATTACTGAAGTTTAACAAATGTTCAAACTAAAGAACTTTGGTCTCAGAGACTGACCACACTAACTTCACCAGAGTTAAACTTCAATTTTATATCAATGCCTTTCTTAAATTTGTAGTGAAACTACAATTTACTTCGAACTTTACACACACACACTCTAAATGATACATGATTTAAAGTTTATAAAATTTAACTTTATTTATTGATTGACTATAGTAAACAGCCAAGGACTTCCAGACAGGCAGCAATGTGGGACTGCAGATGAATCACTTGCCATCTAGGTTTTAGTGATAGTTCTATAGAAAAGCGAAGGTTGGAACGTGAGTGAGGGCAATTTTTACAAGTCATGATGGTTCTGGTCGGCCCAACAGTACCATTGCTGGAGCCATCTGGCTGGTTGTAAGGCAAGACCTAACTCCTGACAGCTTTCAACATCCAGAGATGTGGCATCCTATTATAGCAATTGTGGTATCTACACTTACCATTGCTAGATGAATTACAAATGCTGGGCTTCATTCCCATCACCTCTTACAAGGCCTGCCTTTAACAACCCAGCATCGGAGGCTCTGTCTACAGTGTAGTGCTCGAGAGACATTGTCTCGTATTGTATTTACTGATGAGTCCCACTCCTATATGGCAGCAGATGATCATCGCATCCGCATGTGGAGAAGGACTGGGTAGTGCTCAATCCTAGCAACAGTGTCGAGAGCCACAAACACTACAGTCATTTCAGCCGGTGTAATGGTGTTGGGAGTCATTTATTACGACAGCAGATCCCTCACACAGCGATTTGAGGTGCTTGAAATGTACAGCAATTCGTGCAGAGAACCTGCAACCCATTGTTTTTTTGTTACATCTGCCAGGCACAAATTTTCCAGCAGGATAATGCAGTATTTTCCACATTCTGCACATGCTTCGCAGCAGTGCTTCTAAGCAATTCAAATCCTTCCTTGGCCAGCCAGGTTCCAAGACTTGTCCCTCATCGAGCAAGTCTAGCACATGCTAGGACCTCAACTGCATCAAACATCCATCAATTGGAGCAGCAGTTGCAGCAAGTTTGGCATCATCTGCCACAAGACAACATATATCAGGAGTTTTCACTCCCTCTATGCCATATATCAGCATGAAGATCAGCCAGAGGCAGCTCAACACAGTATTGATAATAACAATGCAGCTGCTGCTGTAAAAGAAGAATTTGTTTTTTCACTGAATTCGAATCATTTCCAATTCTCTTCATCCAAATGACTTACAAGTTTCATTCAAATTGAATGCTTCACCCTTTGAGGTGCTTAGATTTTTTAGATCGGTGTATTTAATTTTACTATAAGAAAGTTACTTGTGCAAATATCAATAAATAGGGCTTCAGGCCAAACATACAGAGAATGAATATTTTAAAATTTAAAAGCACAAACTAATTTCGAAATGTCCACACAATGTATTTCTTTTTCAATGTGGAAAAAAATTCTGTGTTCAGCCTGAAGCCCTAAGCATTTAACTTTATTTTAAATACTGTTTCTTAGCACATACAAATAGCAGTAATAGAATCAATTTTTGTAATAGTTGCTCATTATAAAAAGAATGATCTTTGTTTCAAAAAAGCTTCTATTATTGAAATTTCCTGGTATCAAAAGTGGCAGTGGTGCCAATTAGCTCATAAACAGTAGTTGAGGCTATTCTGCAGATCTTGTATACTTATTTTGTAAGCCGATTATAAATAAACAACTCTGACTAATAATTACCATTTATTGTCATCGATGAGGAATTGGTAGGTCCTGTACTAATGCATCTTTACTATTGTCAGTCATATGTGACTATTACACGGCTGCTTCATTTTAAGACAAGGATAGACCACCCAACCAAGAATTTAAAAATTGAGTAACATAAACACTAATGATGATTAATAACGAACACTTAACTCATCAAATGACAAAAAGGAGAAATGGCTTTCTATTCCGATTAACCTATTTTATAGAATGGAGTTGCCCGTTTGCTGGATTGATAGATCTTTAGATATCATGTATCAGTTTCTTAATTTTTGATTTGCTAGAGCAAAGAATAATTAAGAAAAAAAAATTTTGAAACATAATCATTTTTGTTCAGCTTCTGTGATACTGAACAACTATAAATGTTTGGTAATACCATTTCCCTCTGCTTCTAAAGGTGTTGAGCTAGGAAAAATGAGTTAACGGAAACTAATCCAGACCCAGTATGCATAAGCAGGGAGTTGTACATTTAATTATTAAATGTTCCACTTTGTTATAGATACAATATACAGCAGAAAAATCTTAAATGGGTTTTATTTATATTCAGATTTTTTCTGGGATGGCTGGAGATGAGTCGGTAATTATAATTTCCTACTTTGACGTGATTTTACAACAAATTTATAATAATTGAGCTTCAGTATCTGCTACAATAAAAAGATTAAAGAAAAGCTATTTATTAAATTTTTTGATCTATTGTAGCAGGGAAAAAAGAAAGTTACACTGGAATATAAAATAATGTGAAAGTTTCATGTTAGCCACTTCAAATAAAGTAAATAATTAAACTTCATATTAAAAAAAAAAATATTGGTGTGTTTATATTTTTTTAATTGCAAGGAAATTTATTTCTTTGTTGTGATTTTTCATGGTCCTGTATAAACAACTCAAATTGTGATTGATGAAAATTCAGTGCTGTAAACAGAATTACCTGCATATCCATAATATAAAAATAAACTGAAAACATGGAAACATCAATACTCTGATATATCAAAAGAAAATCCTTGGAAAAAATTCACATTTGGATGTCTAACTATATCATTCAAAGCATAATAATCTACTGTATTAAAACAATGACATGGAATTGGAGAGAAAAACAACTTCTGCATAATCATTTGCCAGCTTGTGCTTTTGATGTCATGAAATCAACAAATGAATTAATATAACTGAAATACTATCAAAAAGTAATGCTAATGTTATCTCTAATGATCATTATAACAAGAGTTCATTTTATTACTACTACTTTAGATACTTAATTCGTGAAAACGGTCTACTTTATGTGTCTTAAGAAAACTTAACTTAAATCTGACTGAATTTTCAGGAAATTTTAGTATGGTTCCCACCTTCATATTAATGCAAGCTTGTTTTTAATTTACTAATTGACAATAACTCAAATTCTTTACTTCTATTAATAGCAATCTATACAGCGTTATTTTACATAGTGTTATCATCCTTTGCAGCATTGTGAATGATAAAATCAATAATAACAAAGTGCATAGATTTAACAGTAATAGCAGAATTGATATAAATGTAGAATTGCAATCAACGAAATTAATTTGCCCATTTACTGTAAATATATTATTAAAGAAAGTTATTTAAATATGAAGGTTGTACTGACAGCTTGGAATCTTAATGGCTTTAAAATTGCTCATCAAATGAGAAATGTAAGCCTTATACAGTTATATTATACAAATGAAGGCACTTGCATTTACTTGTAACAGTGTTTTACACTGCAATGTAATCTGAAGCCTTTCAAAAAGGACATTTATAAAAAATTTCAAATCAGCTTTTTTTTTTTCATGTCTTCAAAATCATAATTAGAAGTTTTTAGATATTTTGTATATACATGTGTTTTATTAGAATTCAGACTTAAGATATAAACAATTGCATTTGCTAAATTTTAACTTTTGTTCAGTTTTTATTTATTTACTTGTTTTTTTTACTGTATTTTACATACGTTCCCCTAAATCATTTATAAAGCAAAAATGAACAATGTATGTTTCATTTGCTAAAAATTAAAATGAATTTGAGAAAAGAAAATGAAGTCGATTTAAATTTCTGATCAAACAAGTCAATGGTTTTAAAAAAGCTCTACCTTCAGTAAATTGAGTGAAATATTTAGATACCATTTTGTTCCTTAATATTATAATGTCTCTAGAAAATTTTTATGTAAATAATAAAAAAAAGAATAATCAAATTCTCTCGCACACAATTTAGAATAAACCAAAATAACATATACCGTCAAAAATTATTAATCTTATTATGCTTGTACAAAATAAAAATTACTGTTTTCTACAGAAAATAAAATTTAAAATCAACAATACATTGGGAAATAAATATAATTATTTTTTTTTCCATAGTTTTGGTCTAGCAAACAATCTAAGTGAATTAAAAGGGACATTTGAAATTTGAGGACTTTAAAAAGTAAATTTTAAGTAATTACAGTGAATGTGGTTATAAACACTGTTTGACAAAAAAAAAAAAAAAAAAAAAAATCAAAAATCAATGCACTCCCGAAAAAATAATCTGATAGTAAAGAAACTTCACAAGCAAAAACCTTTCGACCGAATATGCAAATGATCAAAAATTTGCAACCAATGAATGATGAATAGCCAGAACTACAGTGCATTGGAACTGAGCATCGTGTTGGTGTATATAAGAGTGAATCTCGCTTTCAGAAACAAAACTTCCAGTGAATTCAGTTTTTCTTTTACTCATAAATTATTAAAAAGAAAAGTTGATAGAATAGTTGCACAATGTCTGTCAAATTATAAACTTTTAGATATTTTAAGATTAATTAGATTCTTAAAATCAGAAATTAATTAATTAGGAAAAAAATAATTTTTGACTAATTTGATTACTACTAAAAACTAATATTAAAAATTAAGAAATAAAAGATCTAAAAATCAAAATGTAACACACAGCAATATTTATAAAAGGCAAGGTAATGTATTCTTATGTAATTATATAAAAACTATTTAATATCTTTGGATGAAGATTATTATTTTTCCCTTAGTTGTTTGGTTGTCCCACAATCTAATTAACACTAAATAATATTTTTGTAATATTAGGAATGGGAAAGAATGAGAATATCTGGACCCTGACAAAACCAGTCTTTCATGTAAATCTCATCCACTCACTGATTGAACTCATCATTACTATTTCAGTTCATTTCAGACTAATTTCAAACCTGCCTTTTTCTTGAATTTCAAATCAAATATTTATTTTTATATTTCTGTTGTGTTTTACTTGATTTTCAAATACACGAAAACACTGACGTGGTCGACTAATTCTAGATCGTATATTTAGCTTATAAGTTCCTGAGCTGAAATGAGAGTTCAATTTCCAAGAGTTGGCTACAGTATTACTGTTTTTTATTTGTATTTTTACAAAGGTCTCCTTTTTTTTGTGAAACTCCTGATTTACCCTTGGAACAGTTTAGTCCCTGTTGCTTTGGACTTTTATAATTATAAACTGAAACCCAAAACAACTTTTTTTAAAATACTGAGATTAATCATAGGATGCTTTATATCATACGTATCATTTAAGTCAGTATTTTTTTTCAGCCTAGTGGAAGAAGTTGAACATTTCAGAAACAATAAGAAATTATCAGAGTAATGTAAGATTATGCATATTTTATATTTTAATACAGAAAAGAACGACATTTCAGTAATAAGATCTTAGATGGTTATTTTATAAAATATTTAATCGGTGTGAAAGGAATCCTGTTAAAAACAAAAAATAAAACCTTCTGCATCATTATGTATACAATAAAAATTTTTTTTTTTTTCAATGTTCTTTTTTTCAAAGATCTTTAATCCAAGGTTCAACCTTTTTATTGTTGATGTAAACAACTGCAACTATCGTGTTCTTGGAAAGTTTTCCTAATTATTTTGCATTGATTTTTAGAAAAGAAAAGAGGCATTTTTTTTTTTTGCAAATTTCAGAATGATAAAACTTGATATTGTGCATGAATGGAATCCTCTCTGTTTTCTATTATAGTATAAATTAATTTTAATATCAGTGGAACTATAATGGAACTACAGAATTTCAATTTTAATTTTTTTTTAATAGATGGTCTGCAACTAAAAAGAATCACACTTTATAATGAATAAATACATTAATACAGAATGGGCAGAACTTGTAGATGTATTCCCTGTCTGAGTATTCAATGCACTGATCTTTCAGAGGTCCAAACTTATCTTTTGGTCAAAATCTGTTTCTAATTTTTATTTATATCTCTGAAACAACAAACCAATTTAAGTTGTTCTGGCGGTAAAAGATTATTTTTAATCATGTTTTTAGAGATAAAACTGAATTTAAGATATAGTTTGTGCTTAAGTTCAATTCACTGAACTGTATGGAAGAAAAAAAATTCCATTCTGCAAAATTAATTTGAAGTGGTAACAAATAAAAGATGAATAAAATGTTGGAAGAAAAATCTTGTTCCCTCTTTGGTTAGACAAGTCTATCATTACTGGAGATGAAGATTAATTATTTTAAGTACCAATGTGAAAATGATGTGTTGGGCTTTTAAGATAACATTTCATCCCACTGATATCGGCTATGTTCAGCTTCATAACAATACCACTGTGGTAGAATTTGGATGTGGCAATTTTGCTGTTACTGACAGAATTACAGGACAACAGTTTAACATCATATAATCTCTCTTGAAAGATCATTGTCTTCCATCTTCAATATTAAATTGGCAACACAAAATTCACCAATTTTGATCATTTTTGTTTTAAATGCCTGCTGATATGACAGCTGTCATAATACAATCTAACAAAATGTTGTCAAATGACATTAAAGACACCTCAGCCAACTTACCAGTGGCGAAGCGTGTATTTCGAGTAAAGGTAGACATTTTAGATTTAGATATAATATTGTTTGTAATAATAATAGTCAATCAAAACACCCAAATAAAATTGTTAGAATAATCAAAAATAATCAACAATATTGCAGGTGATGATTGAAATTTTTAATAATGAAAGATCGTAACTGTTTTTAACGAAATTACAAATACTAATTCTTGATTTTTTTTTTTCTTTTTTACTGTTCGCCAGTCCTATTAGGTATTCAAGAATATAGAATATAGGTGCTGATAATAATTTATAATTATTAGCTGTAGATTAATTAATTTGTTAATACAAAAGAAAAGAAACATAACAAAAGTTAAAAGTTAAAAATTCAGAGTAATATTCTCATCAATTACTTCAGCGATTAATAAAATTTTAACCTTATTAATACTTTTTAGTGTTTTAGAATTATATTTTTCCCAATTAATTTGACTGAATAATTTATATTTTATATAGTTTTCCAATCTTAGACCAAAATTATTATTCATTTTATTAATTTGAAAGATTTTTAACCAATTGTATCTAGTTATTTTTTATTATTTTGATTATTTTTTACCCCTATTGACAATATAAATGTTATTCATAATTATTTTATAAATAATTTTTTTCTTTAATAGTAAGTATTTTTAAATTTTTTCCTAATCTTGTTTTTTTTTCAAAATTTTTTTTTTTTATAACCTTTTTGTGAAATGTATTTTCCGTTTGAAGAGGCGTGGCTAAGTTTCATCTCATAGTGGACAAAGAGTACAAAATACGTATAATATCCAACACTCAACAGTTAAGAGACGTTTAGAAGAACGTCTCAAGGATTGATATACCCCACGAACTGCTTCCTGTGATGCGCATGTGCGCCTCCTAGCAACATCCTGTATGGTGCGCTCTCTTACGGAGCCGTTAAGGAAAATGTCTCACGAACAGACAGCGCCACAGCGGGCAATAATGGACTCAAAGCGTTGGACTCACAGCGTGAGCCGATACGATGCAAAATTTTCCTTGAGTGAAATTTTAAAATTGCAAATAATGTTATTCTCTCTATCTCTTGGGTAGACACTGTCTCAATGTCTCATAGCACGCTGCAACTTACTAGAGCCAACTTATGTAAAAAAAAAAAAAAAAAAAACGAACTTTTTGGCCACTTTGTAATCAGAACAGCTTAGCAAGTGGTTAGTGGTTTGTAATGTTAAAACTAAATCCCATTTCCAAGTTTGTTAGAGGGTATTAACTGAGATTTAATGTGTGTGAAACTAAAATTAAATGTAAAAAAAAAAAAAAAAATTAAGGCCAACATACAAATTAAAAGTTTAAAAGTTTATTTTAACACATTTAAAAACTACAATAACATTTTGGCTGGGCTTAACCAGCTGTTTACAAATGAATTCCAACAACTTATGCATCTACCTAAATGCAATTACAAACCAATGAAAGTAACCTCCTTTACTTTATACTTTAAGAAACTTTCATATTAGTACCTGAAGGAAAACCAGATAAATTAAATGGAGCTAAACCCAAAGTTTGTCATGATCTGGGAATTGTTGATGAGCAGAAACGTCCAGATCTAAGGCAACGACCACAAAGGAAAATTGTGAGCAATTATCAGAAACTAGGAAGAAACCAAAAATTTAAAAGAAAACAGTATAATTAAAGAAATCATCAAGAAAGAAATCATTGGGAAGAAAAGGAAAGCACGAATAGCTTAGTGGAAAGCATTGAAAGGAGAGACATGAAGCTGAGGAAGTCCATGGATATGAAGGAGTTCGAACAGGAGAAGAGGGACATGTGTATTCAAGATATTCGTCAGTGTCGCATTACAAATTTGTTTCATATATAGGATAAGAATAATTTCCTTATGCTGCACGAAGAAAAACAGCAATCCTTAATTTTCTTTAAGGAATGCCTTAATTAGAGTCGTTAGAATGTATTACATATTAAGACAGAATGTCCAAAAGAAAAAAAGAAGAAAAAAAATTAAATTATTTTAAATTAAAAAAAAAAAAGGAAAAATCTAGTTCAAAGTGTTAGGAAAGTTCCTGAATACTGAAAAGATGAAAACCTGAAATTTGTAATACTTTTTACATTCTTAATATGAAACCAATGAAAGGCATAGGGTGATGGGGTGATGATTGTTGGCAGAGTCCTCTGATGAAGAATGTGGTAATTGGATCAGAGGGATGATGGTGGAAGCCAAGACATTTGGTGGTAGGATCTGGTGAATGGAAAAAACAAAAACAGAAGAACCTCAATTTGAAGTACTTTCTCCTTGTGCTGCCATCCTGATTCATTTTAACTGTGTCCATAATTATGTCCTAATAGGGAGACAAGAAAACCAAAAAAACAAACAAACCAATATCTAATTAAAAGGCTGGTCTACCCCCCCCCCTTTATATATATATATATTGTGACGAAGCGCATCTTAGCTCAATTGCTGTATTTAATTGATAAGTTTAATTTAAAATTTAATAATACAAATATTAATAAAAAAATGTGTAAACTTTATTGTTAAGGCAATTTAGGTAAAATAATTTAATATTTGTAAATTAAATTTTATTTTAATTTTCCTTGTTAAGGCGAAGTGCATTTAGTTGTAGATTAGCTTTTGTAATTTAATTTGCTAGTTGGGAATTTTCCATTGTCTGCACCTGGGATGATGTAATACCTGCAGCTGTCCAGAAGGTCAAGCAATCCTTTTAAGGTAGCGAAATGAATCCTTGCGATCTGATTGATCCATTTGTTTGTGAGACATGAATTTCTTAGAAATTCATTATGTCATCTGACCTTATGTGGTCATGAATGTTGTATTGATTTGCCATTGAGTTATCGAGCTACGACATAATACTGATGCGATGTCGACAAGGACGCAAACGAGCTATGACGTAATAGCGGCGGACCAGAAAGAGATCTCCAAAAAGAGAACCCCAGACGCCAGGTCGAAGGCCGTCCCGGATTGGCCAATTATGCCGCGCTGTGATTGGCCAAGCCGGGAGCTCTCAGAATCCGAGTTCGTCTCTCCCCTTCCTAACGGACCACGCCCTTCCTGACGGACCGCACAGGAAACTCTGAGATCGACCTGACTTTGGGAATCTCGTATTATATTAACCTGGATCCGATCTATATGTCTTTGAACTTTATTAACCTGGATTTCAGAATCCGTTAACCTATATAAAATTGTACATAAACTAATTAATTGTAAATAAAAGTAGTAGACGTAGTGTGTAGTTATGCTGAACCCTATGATTCTGTCTCTCTCATTTTGACCACACATCACTGCCGCCGAACAACACATCAATACGCATTAGCCTACTTAATGGCTAGCGTCAGTTCGTTCTGTCCTCTTGCTGACAAGCTCTCTTTGCAAGCACCTCCGCGCGCTTCATTTACACTCACCCGAGCAGGGAGGTCAGTGACCGTCCCATATGTTTAATATGTTTACTAGTTAGGCGTGTTAATTAAAGTTATTTAGTCAGGGAACGGATACTCAGGATATTCCGTTTGCTGTTAAGCACTTTAGCTTTGTTAACCTCCACTACGCATTAATTAGTGCTTCAAATAAGTGCTCCAACTCAAGTGAATTTTATTATCAACCAAGTGTTGATAGTTTGTGAATTAAGTGCGATGAAAAGTTAGTGCTGTGAAAATATTTTAAGTGCTTCAAACCTGCGCAGTGAATTTGTGCTTCGTTTAGTGCTTCCAATCAACCAAAATCCAAAGTGCTCATTGCTTGCCTCGTGCAATGGAAAATCCTAGGGCCACGAAGTTAGCTTCTGTTTGTTAAACTCCAGGTTAGTGTGAATACACGACCCTGACTCATTGAAATTAATATTAAAGTGAACAGTTAATTTTATTGCGCCTAGTTCAGCTTAGTGAAAAAGTTTAGCCGTGCAAGTTAGTCGGAACCCAACTTTAGAATTAGCGCCATTAGAAAGACTTATTTTATTTGTCTTTCCCACCTCCAAATTGAGAATAACTTTGTAAAATTGCCTTTGAGCTTACTTTGTAATTCAGAGAATAGCTAAGTTACTGTTGTTGATGTTATCGTAGAAAGGATTCAATAAATAATTGAACAATAATAATAATAACAAATAACAATAATAATTATTATTGTTAAGTTGAACCAACGTGTGTGAGAATGTGTTTACCGGATTTGCGTTGACCCCCACACCGAGATTCGATGAACCTAGCCAGTGCTATGATGACGAAGGGGATGATTGGCAAATAACACCAGCCCTGGACACAACCAAAAATATAAATTCATCAGGACACTCCACTGGTTGCCCCCCCCCCCCACCCGCATACCGTCACAATATATATAGTTTAATCTTAGGTTGTATCTTTATCTTTTCTTTGAAACCCATAAAAATAAATAGATTAACAGATATAGAATCATTATAAGCTAACAGCTGTGTTAGAATGAATAGGGATTCTTTACATTTACATAAGAAATCATTGGATTCAAGGGCTAAAATAATTGGATTTTCAAAATTCAATGAGTGATCACTACTTCGGACAAGAATGGTCATAAGATAGTTAAAATTGCCTGTACGTAGGGCGTGAATATGCTACGACACACGCTTGAAGACTGGCTGACGGGTTACGCCAATGTATTGACAGACAGCTCCTTTGCAATGTATGGCATAAACGACACTCCGAGGGTTATCAACCTTAACATGTGTCCTTTATGTTAATATTAGAATGAGTGGCAGAGGCAATTGCTGAAGTTAAAGAAATTGTGATTGGATTTAATAATTTCTTTAATGCAGGAAATAAAGAACAATGGAAGGGACTGAAACAAAAATGGGTTTATGACTGAGTGGAGATATTGGTGGATTGTAAATACAGTGTATGGCAGTTTGCATTTGTTTCTTAATAAGATTTAGCGTCATTCTAAGAAGTAAAATTATTTTTTTTTACTTTTTCAGAATACAATTCTTCATATTCCTCCTCTTCTTCTTTAAGAGCTCCTGTGTTTGTGTTCAGATACTTCTTCTGCAGAAGGTTTAAACTAAAAATAAATAAATAAAATAAGCCAAAACATAAGTAAAATAAAATAAATTAACAAAGCAAAACATTTTCAATTTTGTAACTTATTTAAGAGATTGAGGCGGGGGGCTAGGTTTATATTGTAAAAAAAAATGTTATAATGTAAGAATTTTGAAACTTTTTCTAGAATTTCAAATAATCAGATTTGATGTTCACAGCCAAGAGAACAGAAAACTGTTCGTTTGAAAATACTGAATGTTTCTGCAATCTTTTATGAAAGGAACTCAGTGCAGAAGTAGAAGATACAGTCTTTATGGGAGTCATTTGATTACGATGACTGCAGCAAGTATAAAATGTTGCCATTTGAAAGTGAAAAAATCTATTTTGAAAAGCCAGGAATAGTAAATTTCCTTGTTTGACAGGTAACATGTTGGAAACTCTGGATCTGTTTGATTGAAAAGAAGTAGTGTCTAAGTTCATTCATTCTTCTGTTTACAATTGTACCAGTTCTGTTTTTCTTTTTGTGAAGTTTATATAAAATATAATGAAGAAGCAAGAGAATTGTCGTTTATTAGAAACTCCAGTTGTACCAATAAAGGTAAAGCTTTCAATAATTTCATAAAATTTGGCATAAATAAAGTAAACCTTTATTATAGATTATTAAATAAAGTAATAAATAAGTTGCTGATAATTATGATAGCTTAAGGATTTAATAAATATTGTATAGATCATATTCTATCATTTATATATTAGTTTGCACTAAATTTATTTTAATTAATGCATTCAATATTGTCAGTTAAATATTCCTTTTAAGGATTTTAAAATTGGTTGATATTAATATTTATTGTAATTACAATCATTTGCCCATTAATGTAATTACCTAATCCAGTTAATGCAACTGAAAAAAAGGTATAGCTTTTGGCCTATAGAACAAAATTTGGAAGTAAAATAAATTACATCCTTTTGCTTACTAATTTTTGGAGGGAATAATGGGTTTTTTTTAAAAATCTTTCCTGTTATTTTGAATTCTTTAAGATCCATTTCCTGTTCTTTTTTTTTTTTTTTTCAATAAGAAAAACTAAACGAAAGAACAAAGAGGAACTACAGAAATTGCTAAAAATTTATTATATAAATTTATATTATATAATATAAATGCTTCATGTAGATGGGTGGTAAATATACCTAGCACCGCGACCTAAGGTCTATTGTACTTACTTATTTAATGCTTAATGTAATAAAATATCAAGAAAAAAAAAAAAGAATGTTGTTTCTTTGGTTTATTGGCACCCATTAGCCAACATTTTTAAGTATTTTAACAGCTGAGATGGTTAAGGATGAAGAACTATTCAGACTTGTGACACATTAATACAGCAGGGATACTATACACTTGTAATAGCTGAATATTAAATAACCTGCTGCAGAGCCAATTACTTATGAAACTACAGTCTCAGTGTGCAATGATACCTTTTTCCTGTCACTACATTCTTCAATGCTATATGTTTATTAAGGAATATTTTCAAAATAAAGGAGTTTAAGCTAGTATGGAATTTTGATCAAATGATTAGTATGCTCTTTATGATTGTACTTGCCTGCTTGCTTTGTTATATTATATAATTTTAATGGGTCAATAGCATCTTTGGAAAAGTAGTACCAAATACGATAAAAGTATAAAGGAAAAAATATAAATAGATAAAAATCAAGAATATCTTTCTATTGAACAACATACATACAAAAGACTGCTAAAACAAGAAAATAAAGAATAAGAATAATAGTACTAAATAGTAAGACTAAAAGCAAAAAAAAAATAAAAATAATGCTAAAGCATATAAAAAATAACAGTAAAAATCTGAAAAAGGTGGTAAGGCCACACGGATGAATTAATCTTAAAGCCGATGAGATTGGTAAAAGATCATTGTGATTCAAAAGCAAGGAATTATAGGAAACTTCGAGTTTAAAAATAGAGGATAAAGACAGTGATAATGATATTGATTAAAAGCAGTACATTCAACTAAAATATGATAAATGATTAAAAGAATATTGCACATAGCACACACAGGAGGCTGATCTTTAAACAGTAAATGTTGGTGGGTTGGTTTGGTATGCTCTATTTGGAGACGAGCCAGGACATCCTACCATCGAGTTTTACAAATTCTATTTTTAGCACAGGATAAAACAGGGCTAATAAGATTGTTGCTATGAAGCTCATCCCACTGTTGTTGCCAAGTAGCTTTCAATCAAGAAAGAATAATTATATAAATGTCGAAATGAGGAATGGAGATCTGTTGCAATGGTAAACTAGTAAGACAATTGAAGACACCGGTGCAAAAAGGAGGCAGCTCCATTTCAGCAAATTTTTCAGGAGAAGCAAAAAACTGTCCCCTTTTTGCACCGAATCCAATCAGGAGGCATATATATATATATCCATTGTATTTCCCTTATGAGTTAACGGAGCTGCCTCGTTTTTGCACCAATCGATGGAGCGCCTTTTTTTTTGCACCGGTATCTTCAATTGATGTGACCTGAAATCAGTAACATTTAAACAGTTGTAAGAAGCCTAAAATGGGTAAAAGAACAGGATGAACTATCAAGGTGCTACCACACAGTACCCACAGAGCATCTCAGAATCACTAGAGATGAGAAAACATTCGATAACTTTTCTTTGAATGCAGATTTTAAAGCCACAAAAATGGCATACAGTTCAGCAGTGAACAATGAAATTCAACAAGAATAGCAATATTGAAGTTCTCAGTTTAAAAGGTTGCTCCAACATACAACTCTCTTTTGGATCATCTGTACAAAAAGTTGTGAAATCCAAATGGCATAAAGAATGTGCCGACAGAAAGACTATTGAAGGCATGTTTGCTTTCACATATTTACAAACTGAAAAATCAGACAGTTTGGTATTCCAGTGTAATGGTGAATTAGGTAAAGTTGCAATTTACCTAAAAATAGACCTAACTCTGAGTTGCAGTTATCCATCAAATTTTTTTGTCAATGTTTTAATGATGTTATAATGGAGGATCCATTAGTAAAAAGTCGTCCTTGACAGAGAGAATATGAACATTGGTTAGCAGGATTATTAGGAATAGATGAAATGTGTTTGTAGCATTGAAGAGATAAACAGCAGATGACGGCTGATAACTATGTACAATTGGGCCATTATTTAATTCTAATCGGATAAGGCTTTGTAGATATGTAGTAAGTAAAGGGATAACTACTCTCTACAGAATGACAAAGCACTTTTAGGCAATCTAATTTTAAAATACACCTTTTCCTAATGCTCTGTATGTTTAAAATTCAAGTTTTGTCAAAAATGATGTCTATAAATTTATTGTTGAGATGTAACGTGGAAGTTGGAGGCTGTCTAGTGTCAGGTGGGCTCAGAAAAGATCTCTTGATGTCAAGTGAAATATATACAGACATTCTTTGATGTAGGGAATGTAAAGCCATTAGAAACAGTGTTTCTAATGGAACTGATTCAAAGCTAATTGCAGCTATCTCTCAATTAGAATTAAGTTAACAGAATGCAAAAGTGTGTAGCTACTCTTGTGTTGATTGCACTGAACTAAAAGATCTTTGATATTTCCTCTGGTATTTGTTGACAAAAGGTCCCAGACTGCAATGAAGTATCCGACTAATGAAAAAGGAGGTGGCAATTGGTCAACGAGTTTGTCAATGTCTGTAGGTGAAACAGGTATCATGGGGGAAACATACAGGATACAGATGGTAAGTAATCTCTTGAAAGCCTCTTGAAAGGAAAGCAGCGTCAGCTTCCAAAGAGGCGGTTAACATAATTGAGAGGATGGAGTATCATGTCAGATAAGGAGAGAAACTCCTCTTCCTCTATCAGTTCACTGTTTGCTGAACATGGAATAACCACAAAGAACAAAGATGTCATTCTCCATAAGAAATGTTTCCTGAAGACACATGCAGACAAGATGATAAGTTTAAAGCAGGACCTTAATGTCACTGACGGTGGAACGAAGTTCCCTGCAGTTCCAATAGATCACACTTGAATTAAAATTAAAATCGAATGTTAGTGTGACGGTGGTGATGTTGGCCCAAATGATGTTGATACTTGTTGAGATACCCTCCATATTGTCCTCATAAAATCGTCTTGGAGAGAAATGTCTCCGAAGGCCACGAGAAGATAATCTGGATGTGAATATGAGTGAATAAGAGGCTTGTGTTCAAGCACGGATGGTCTAGTCTTTGAAAAGTTTAGTTTAGTTGGGTAATAGTTGGACCCTAAGACACCGGCAAAGACAAAACTGCTGATTGTGAAATAGATTGTATTATAACTTGTGACGGAATCTGAGTAGTAAGAGAGGGAAAGGTTGTAATGAGTGCAGAGAACGACTCGTTGGGAGGATACATGATGTCTTGAAGGAGGTGTAAGAGATAGGCTTTGATTAAACAGGAAGTCTTATTTGCATAATGTGTTATAATTATAATTTTCTTTTTAGTCTCAAGATATGAAAGAGAGTATTGACACCTTCTTCTTCCTGCCAATGAGGACATGCCTGCGAGTATTCAAGGATCTGTAAAGTTATCCACTTTTAGGACAGATGGCCTTGTCTCTATATGGATCTGATCCGTGGCCATATCGCTGACAATTGTATGGTTTAAGAATATGTGGTCTAACACTATAGTTTATACCAGCTTTCACTGATTTAGGTAATGTCGAAAAACTGAAAGTCAAAATTATTGTGTGAATTGGTATCTTTTTATTGTCACGACAAATGCATATGCATTTTTGTAGGATGTGTCTGCAGTCGAACTCTGAGATTTGCAGCCCTCAAGCAGTTCATAACTTACACCATCTAGATGCTGCTCGACTGTGACAACTTTTGAAGCATCCAAAGTTCTATGCTTCAAAGCAGATGTGACAATGTCATCTCCAATATCTGCTTGTGGAGATGGTAACTTGAGCAGCAAATCACCAGATCTGAGCTTCTTGATTGACTTAACTGTTCATTTTACTCCAAGTAGAACTTTAGAGACAAGGTTGCCAAAGATTTGTAAGTGAAGGAGTATAATATAATAAAGACAGATGCAGTGATTGATATCTAGAAAGTGGGTGTAGTGGTATAGGAATTGCTTCCCAATATTGGAAATTCTGAAGAATCCATAAGAATAGAGACAAAATCAGAGTTTGTGCTTTCCACCCATCATGGAGCTCAACAAGGGAATGTCATGACTGTTAAAAAAAAATTTGAAAGCGGATATAAAGAAACTATACCTGAACAGAAAGAGAAGATACGAGATCCTTCCAGATTATGTGACTTAACCCAGTTAAAACCTACTACCAAAGTAGCAGGAGGTGACCAACAGATTGATCTCAAAGGGAACTCTGAGACAGCAGGGGACAAAGCAGCATGCCAGGATCCGTTGAGTTTCTTCCCTTACTTTTAATCCAAGCTCTCTGAAAGGAGAAAAGATTAGAAATCAAAACAATAAAAGAAAAGTTTGAAAATACAACTAAAACCTATTTTTTGGAAATTTTTAAAGATATTTATTTAAATTAACATTGTCTCTTAAATTCTACATGCATGACAAAACGAAATTTCACAAATCGTAGTGATACTGATGCCTCAGACATTTTGATTCATGAAACTTTTAGTCTAAATGCAGCACAGTAAGATGCTTCTTCCGTTTTAAGAAAGATAATGTTTAAGTGAACTATAAAGGTAGCGTTTGTGTAAGAACTCTGTTAATAAAATTCTATAAAAATGCTGTACCTTAAAATTTGTGATTTTACTCATTTTCAATGATTCTTTTTTTTTTTTTCTAAAAACATCAGAACTTTAGATTTTTTTATTACAATAAATAAAGTAATTTATTAATTACTGAAGATTAATATTAATTTTGTAAATCTTCACTACAGATTTTATCACTAAATGTTTGGGATATTCATTTTCTAAAATCATATTAATAAATAATACTTTTTTGTAATAAATATACATTGAAATGTTTATTTTTAGATTTATTCAAAAATGATAGGTCAATGTTTAGATTTTCAGTAAACATAAAAACATATTTTTAAGGTCTGTAAATAGATAACTTACTTGCAATAGAATTTTCATCACTTGCAACAGCAATCTAGAAAATGAAAAAGCAATTCAAATATTTGTGCAAGCTCAAAGTATAGCAAAGGCACGGCCGGATCTAAAAATTGTTGCCCCCCCCCCCCCCCTTCCCAGCGAAATCCTTCATGGCCTTACCAAGCTATTTTGAGCCGCACCTAGGCCATGGCGCAGGCCCCCCCTTTTCACCGGGCCCCCTTGCAATGCAGGGACTGGCGGTACCTAGATCCGGCCCTTAGCATAGGTTTATTCCGATATAGTTAATTATTAGAAACTTTTACTAAAGTGACTTAGTTCTGTATATGGCAGAAGGCATAACTGCTGAAGAGCACAGAGAAAGAGAAATACATCTTTTAACAAGACAATGGATCATTAGTCCAATATAGATTCTCCATCGTTGTTTTTATGTGGATTAAATGTTAATAAATTCTGCAAGAATATATTTTACACGTTACATAGTTTTCAAGTTATAATAACGTTTTCAATTCAGAATTTTATATATTATTATTATTTTTATATTATATATTATATTTTATGAAATATTATATTTTTTTATATTATATAATATTATATATATTATACTTTTATATATTATTAGTTAATAATTATCATTATTTTAATTTAGTTTTTTAAATGTTTAGTATTATTTATAGAAATTAAAACTAAACTGTAATAATATTATAAAGTATAATAATGTCACTAGTTAACTATAAAATGTCATAATTAAATAATTAGCAATAGCAAAAAGGTTTTTAGTTATAGAAATTAGTCTCCATCTCCATCTTAGACTTTCAAAGGTACAAATAATTAAATATAGTATATTTATCTCATCAATTCTTTTTAAGGTATGTTTTGTTTTTGCCTTACTCTGTGGAGTTTGTAGATCACTGTGGTTTTTTGTTGATGTTGTTGTTGCTGATGTGTCAGAAATACCTTTAAAACCATCTAACAAATCTTCTTGAATTAAAAAAACGTAATTAATTCTATATTGAGTATTTTTTGCTGTTGCTACTTATTTAATTATAACATTTTATAGTTACCCAGAGACATTATTATACTTTATAATATTATTACAGTTTAGTTTTAATTTTTCAACTTAGAACACAAATGAATCTTTACCCGTAGAACTGTCTATGTATAAAATTCAGTTCTATATAAATATTTAAATTTCAATTAATCCAAATACCTGCTTGAGTTGCAAGGTTTTTAGTTTTGCTTCTTCAATTTGATTTATTTCGATTAATTTTGCCTAACGTGTTGATCAGTTTATACTATATTGTCGACAAGATTTTATTTTGCACCATTTGTCCAAATATTTCCTCCAAAATTCGATTTAAGTTGAAAATTCTCTCAAATCATAACTCAATCCAGTCCTCCGCTATCCACATCGGGCGCCATTGTTTCTGATCAACAAAATAAATTTACCGCCAAATGTTGTTTCCTGGTACGAGGTTATTTGTAAAGCATTCGAAATTACTTCTCTATCGAGATTAAATAACAGATCTTCTTAGAAAATGGTCATCCTCTTCAGATTTTCGATCCAATTATATTATTTACATTTTAAATTTATTCAAAAATTGTATAGATTCTACATTTATATTTTTATTCAAGTTTCTTATTATTTTTTGATCTGTATCCTCTACTCCCCCTCTCCCTTCCAAAAAAACAAATAAAGAAATAATTCCCCTTAAAACCAACTATGTATTTTTCTTAAGAAAAAAAAATATGTTTCTAAGACTATTCTTGTATTTTTTGGATTTTATTTAAAATATAGAAGATAATCGGAACCCAGTGACTTCGTATTACTTTTGAGAAAGAATAAAATTCTAAATTGAGTTACATATTATTTAAGTTTTACAGGTTCACGAAGGTAAATTTGTGTGAAATTAGTGATAAGTAGTGAAAATAGTTTCTTAAGATGATTTGTGTAACAAATTCTTATCTCTAAAAAAGGCTCTTAAATCTAAGAAAGAAAAAAATCAGAATTGTGTAAGCCTAAATAACATTGTTCTGAAGTTTCGTGGCATTTTTTTTATCATCTAGTCAGTTTTTGATGGACGAAGAAAAATTTGATCAGTTCTAATTTCTGTTTACGTTTCTATGTCTGTGAGCTCTCTGTGTTTGTCTTTCTTGCAGATGGTTCTACCTGGTTCAAGGATGGAACTAATTGAAAATTGATAGAGTAGCATTCACTCAACCATTGCACAAAAGCAAAATAAACATTTCCCAAAGAGAAAAACTCAAAACTCATTAAAATTAAATTGGTTTCACATTTAATTTTCTCACTTATACAGTATACTCTCGATATCTCGAAAACCTTGATATGTCGAACAATTATTTTTCCCCTTGATATTACATATTCATATAATAATTTTAATTCTTATGTCGAAGAGTTTTCACTCAAAACCTTGTTATGTCGAATATTTTTCGATGACTTTGCCGCTATTTTTCGAATAGAAAAATTGGTTGAAGAACAATTTCAAAAGAGATGTCGCCAGGCTACGATACTAGACTTTTTTAAGAAATTCTAGCATTAAAAAATTTTTTTGTTTTGTTAATACTTGCAATCCACATTAAGCTTTATTTTTACATTTAAGTCATTGTATTTTACTAATTCTTTTCAATTTAATGTAATTATTTTCCACTACTTTTAAAAATTAAAATTATCATTGCTATATTTAGACTTATTGTTAGCTATCATTTCATTTTTATACTTATTCTCATCTGTCAAGACTCTAATTTTTAGAACATTATTCCGTATCTTGTGCTTTTATGTGAATTTTATGTTTTGGTTATAACCTTGATATCTCGAAAACTCGCTATCTCCAATTTTTTTTAGCGTCCCTTCGACTTCGAGATATCGAGAGTATACTGTAATTAAAAAGACTGTTTCCTAACATAAAAATCTTTTAATAGAATTTTAAGCATATTTCGTAACTTTATAATATTTTTATACTTACCTTTTTATAAGATTTATACGCTGGTGGGAAATGAAAAATGAACACCCCTAAGTGAATTGGAAGCACAGTATTTGCGTGTGATACTGGTAGAGGGCAGTAAATACGTTGATAAAAGCGCAGCGCTGTGGAAGAATTAGGAAGCGAGTACTGGCCATGGACAATTAGAGCTCCTATTAACAGTTGCTGGCCTGTCGCAAGAGTGGTCAGCTGTTTCCAGCACCGTACTGTGCGCCAAAATGGTGAATGTTGTATCATGCCAGGATGGCGTAGGCGAGCACAGTTTGTACAGTTATGGGAACTTGAGCGAGGCCATATTGTAAGTCTGTCGGAGGCCGAGTGATCGTTCCGGAGAATCGCTCAACACTTTGGACGTGAAGTGTCCGCTGTGCATCAGTGTTGGCGCCAATGGTCCGAGGAAGATGTAAATGTTCGTCAAGCTGGTTCCGGACGGCAGCAGCACACGAATGCACACTAGAACCACCGCATCATGACGACCGCAGCTCACATTAGGACCAATGTCGCACCCGGTATGTCAGCTAGGACCAAATGCAACCGTTTGCTGGAAGCTGGGCTACGATCATGGTATTGCCCGCAAAACTTTCCCTCACGCTTCGCCACCGTGCAAGCCGCCTCCAGTGGTGTCGCGAAAGAAGCATCTGGAGGATGAATGGCACAACATTGTGTTTAGTGATGAGAACAGGTTCTGCTCGGCGCTAGTGATGGTCGTTTACATGCATCGACCAGGTGAGCGATACCTGCCACAGTGTATACAGCAGTGATACACAGGATCAACGCCTGGCATCATGGTGTAGGGTGGTGTAGCCTGCAATGACCGTTTGCTTCTGGTAGTCCTACAGGGAACTTTGAGCAATATATCCAGACCATCATCCAACCCGTTCTGTTGCCATTCCTGTAAAATCAGAGAGATGTGCTCTTCCAACAGGGTAATGCCCGTCCTCACACCACTCGTGCAACCCAACGAGCTCTAAGACGTTCGTCAACTCCCCTGGCCAGCACGATCACCAGACAGCCCCATGGAGCATGTGTGGGACCCGATTGGACGGCGTCTGACCCGGTCTGCAACACCGGCGATAAACCTTCATCATCTGCGCCGCCATGTGGAATACGCATAAACCTCCATTCCCCAAGATGACATTCGGCACCTCTATGATCGTTTCCATGCGAGAGTGCAGGCTTGCATTGCTGCTAGAGGAGGGTACACATGATCTTTTGATACACACTGTAGCCTCTATATGAAGACGTATTACCCAGTTCGCATGAGCATATACAGTGTACGACCTACAGAATGTATAAATAAAATTTCATTCAACTGGGACCATGGTTTCAGGGTGTTCATTTTTCATTTTCCACCAGTGTATGATGTTTACCATGTGTATGATGTTTACCATGTGTCTTTTAACTCTGTAATGATTTTCTTGTAGGTATTTGTTTTCCAGAATTCATGCATAAGAAACTTAGACGTTCCATGATGTTTATGTATAACTTTCTTTATATAAATGAAATCATCTAAGAAATATAGAGAAAATGAGCTAGACTGCAGTGCTTTCCCAACTATTTTAAAATGAGTTTACGATAACTTACATTATTTCTTTGGTTTTGAAGTAACTCAAGCGCCTTATTTTGTTAATACGAAATTAAACCCCAAGATTCTTCAGTTTGTAAAGCGCCTGTACTGTTTGAGAATGATAATGAAAAACTACATCATGAAAATTCATGTGTACATTAGCACTGGAATAGTTTTTATTTCTTTTCTTTTTTTCTATTTTACATGTCCCTTTGTCTGTTCCATCTCACTTTCATACGGTATAGTAACATTCTTCCAAAAATAGCACTAAATAATCATAAATCTCACACAAACACATAGAATTACACATTATAGTCTTAAAAGCAATAGATAACTAACATAAAGGAAGACCATTCTTTTTAAAAATAACATATTAATGATATTCATCGAAAATTTACATTTCATTTTAATCAAAACAGGAATTGATCCAGGATAATAGGAATTAATCCGGAGAAAATCCGGGATATTTGTGAAGATTAATTAATAACATGCTATTCAGGAGATTAGGAAAAAAGAAAAACACACAGCTATTATCCATATACGATTAGTCGCTTTCAAAATTCATAATGTAGCAGAAAAGTATTAATTTCAGTAATTTCCTGGATTGTATTTTAATGGTTTTCCTCTGCTTACTTAAGATAATAACAGGATAATGGTCATCTGACTTTCTGTAAAGTGTATTTTCAATCATTAAGATTGTTTTGGTTACTATGTAGAACATCAAACCACTGGAATTAAGATGAGAATTCATTATTTTGGAAGCAAGTGATTTCGAAATACGGAATTAATGTAGAAAATGATGAAAATTGTGGTTTTTTTTAGTATTTTGTTATGAAAAATTGAGGTTTAGTTGGTTCTCTTTGGCGGCGATGAACACAAGATGGCGGTAAAGGAATGATTAAATCGAGGGTCATTGAAAACTATCTTTGAAATGACGGTCATTCCGAAATATCTCAAAATTTACCCATTTCAATATTTGGTTTTACCTCGAAAGGAGAATGGGCAAACACTATGGGAATTTGCCCCACCCTGTATAGTGATAAGATACACAGCTATAGAAAGATCTCCTTGCATAGAACATATGTTATTATTACGACTCGTCGCAATTATTCGGAGTTATATACGTTTGAGTCATTGATTGTGATGCGTGTGTGTTGGTGACAGGGAAGCCAACCACTACAGTCAAGCACCCCCCGCCTCTGGGTGGTTGGCTTCTCTGCCACCCACACTCATCTGAATCAATGACTCAAACGTCATATCTAGACGTATATAACTCCGAACGGACTAATAATTGAGACAAGTCGTAAGGATAAAGAATGTTCTATTGATCCTTTCGTATATATCTTATCGCTATGCAGGGGTGGGGCAGATCTGCCTATTCTCCTTTGTTTATAATTTGATGTTGGTTTACCCTGAACCAACAGAAACTAACCCTCTCGGCCGTGATAACTAATTTCCCCTTAAAACAGTAAAAGATGACATTGTGATAAAAAAAATGAAATTTCAGTAGATCAGATAAATTGATATTGTAATGGTGTTTGTGGGTGTCTTTAGGATCGAAAGACAACGAGTTAAGTTTTGGAACTGAACTGAATTAATTTATTAAATGAAGAATATTGGTCCTTGAAATTCTGTTGATATTTTAAAACACTCCTATAATTCCACAATATTTCGTCCTACTTTGCGTACGACTTCTTCAGGTGGTACCAGAAGACAAGAAACTATTCTTCCTGTTCTGTCACTGCATTATATTTGCATTCTTTATATAAACATCTTTCATATATCTTGTAAAACAATTACTCCTTGAAATTCTATTAATATTATAACACGGTATTGTTGAATAAAGAAGGATTGATAGAATTATGTGTTTTACGTTTTTAAATTCAAGGAGTTATTTAGGTTTGCTTAGTAATATTCTTAGTATATTAAGTTTCAAGTTCATACTATTCAGTATGAGTGCAGGTACAACATGCCACCGTCGGATGGCGCTAGCAGACAACAGCTGAGTTTTGCTTTGAATGACTCATACCACTGTTTTTGGGATGAGCGATTTATATTCTAAATCACATTTTCGTGCGGTTCTCAGCGTTCGAGGTCACGCACTTCCCTTGTCTTGGTGTTTTTATAATATCTCTAAATCTTATATTAATCATTAGGTAATCTACATGGTTTCTAACAGTTCTGTTAAATTATCATTTGGCGATTTCCATGTTCTCTTTGGTTGGTCACTCCAAGTAAGAGTTATTATCAGAATATCCTTATTTCAGAATTCGACCAGTCTGTCTCCTCTTTTATTGAGAATCCTAAACCAAAAGGTCCCACTACTTCAGCTTCTGTTTCTCTTCTTTAACATTCAGATCGCCCATAATCATAATACTTTCATGTGGTCTAATAGAATTCTTCAATCATTCAGTATGTTATTCTCCATCTGAATACAGAACAAGAAATATGTACAGTCATCAATATTTATTTTCACACTGATCCCTAAGATATCAATTCCATATTCTTTTATTTAATTACTTCGTGTATCTTGCCAGTGCCGTAGCGTGGGTTTCAGCCGCCAGGGGCGTAGGCCAAATTCGTCGCCTGTGGCAGCTATGAGAGCCCTTAGTCGAACTCGTTCGAGCTTGAAGTCCTGTTCGTCAATTTCGGTTAGTGCAGACGGTGTTGCCAGTCGCTAGAGCGAGCGAGATGACTACACTCACTTACATAAAGGGGATTCTCCGGTTCCGTCACAGATTAAATAATAAAAAGTTCCGCGCTCATTTTAATCGGTCCCAATTGTAGGTGCGACAAAAATATGAAAATAAATGGTTTAAATTTTTAGTTCAGTTTGCAAGATATTATTATTATTTATTGTGGAATGTTGCCGCCCCCATCGCCACGGTACGCTACTGTCTCTTGCTTGTAATGTACAGGCAGGGCCGGCGCTAGGAGGGTGCGGGTCTCGGGCGAGATGAATTTTGCGGGGCCCTTGCCAATCCTATTTTAACAAACAAAAAAAAAACGAAAATCTCACTTTAACAACCAAAAAAAAAGCGACAATCCTATTTTATCCTCTTTCTTCTAACCTGGCGCGGGGCCAGGCAGTCGCCCCATTCGCCACCCCCTAACGCTGGCTCTGGTACAGGCTTCTTACGTTCCAGGTACCCCATAATGGGTTTTCTGCAGGCTCTTAGCATCCTTTGACCATTTAAGGTCTGCCAAGAGCTTTATTCCTACTATCCTTGGTTAAGTCATGGTAAACTTCGAAGATTCATGCAGTGGGTTCCCATTTCCTTCTGCATCGCAGTGCTATTACCATTAAAGTTGAAACAACCACGCCAGCACTGTCGTAAACCTTTACAATATCACTGAGTTTCAGTCGTATTGTAATATCTGAAGCCTACACTGATAGAAGCTGCTGCGCTCTATCAAGTTTTTTCCCCGACCTACACTGGTTTAGATCCGCTGTGTAAGAACAGGAAGACCTCGAGTAGGATATAATGCCTTACCATGCACTGACCAGTCTTGATAAACAGAGGCTATGGCACCATATTTGCATTTATCTTGTGCTTCCTTTTATCCTGACAAGGGACGTGCGTGGACTCGAACGCTGAGAACCGCACGAAAATATGCTTAGAATATAAATCGCTCATCCCAAAAACAGTGGTATGAGTCATTCCATGCAAAACTCAACTGTTGTCTGCTAGCGCTATCCGACGGTGGCATGTTGTACCTGCACTAACAAGTACTTAATCTCAAGATATTGCCACTGAAGACAACAAAATATTGCCAACCTCTTGATGTGTACTTCTTTAGGCAAAATAAGCTCTACACGAGAAGGATCGTTGATTTTGTAAGACTACAATGTGAAAAACTACAAGTAAAGTTACACGATCGTCATTTCATCATCAGACTTCACTCTGTGCTATACAATCAACTTTCTTCACCGAAGTACAAGTCTATGTTACATTTGAATTGAAATTGAATTGAATTGAAATCCCACTCCTGCACTTTGAAGACTGAATAGCTGTGCAACACTATCAGGTCAGAAGGAAATGTTTGTTGTTCAGATAGCGTAATTATTTTAAGCAGAGGAAAATACAGCAATATAGTCACGACATTGAAATGTGTGTGTTTTTGGTCCTATTATATCGATATTTTGTTTCTTCGCGTTACCAAAGTTCCTCTCTTAAACCTTCAATAGGTGATCATTCAAATGCCTCTCGTGGTAAGACGTGCAGTTTTGCATGAGAATGACTCATACTACTGTTTTTGGCGTGAGCGATTTATATTTTCGTGCGATTCTCAGCGTTCGAGGTCACGGCCTTTCCTTGTGAGTGTGAGGAAGACCAGTGCACCTTACAAAGGTACTACTTCTCCGAACACTCTTGCCACCAAGAAGAGGAAGTGATGTCTTTAAACCTGCGATAAAATCTTGTAGGCATTGTAACTCAAACAACGTAGCAGCTGTGTATTTCAAATTTTAGAATTTAGGTAGGTCATCTAAAAGTGATTAGATTTTGACCAAACCAAAATTGGTGTATATTTTGAACCTATTGGTGTAAATCAAATTTTAAATTAAGTTTTAAGCCTATTGTCTATAATTGGATATTTTTTTTTTTTTTTTAAAGTTCTTGATCCACCAACCTCTTCAAGATGTTCCTTCCGAAGTTGATAAATTTATAAAATCTTTTTTTGTTTCATTTATATTCATGTTTTTTATGTTAAGTAAGATATAAGTTTTAAGAATGTAAATTTGTTTTTCTTCTCTGCAACCCCATAATGCCGTATTCCAAAATCCAGAAATCCAAAATGCCGGAGTATTGTAGGTCCCAAAAATTCCGAATTAGGAATAAATAAAAAATTCAAAACAAATCTTTATCTATTCAGTTAACTTACTGCATCTCTCCTGTTATCTGTCCGCTTGTCACTATTTGCTGGGTTCTGATTGATATTGAAAATAATCTTCTTAATATATAAAAATGAATGTTTCTTTGTTTGTTTGTCCCGTATGCGTTCCTATACCCATTCATCAGATTGCGATGAAACTTTGGTGAGTTGTTGTGCGCACGCCCGCGAAGGTTTCTGAATTAGTAGAACCATTATACAATATCTGGTGCGCGAGGCGTTTCAACAAATAAGTGTATTCCCGGTTTCAACGTTTGCAGTTTCCGGTGCGACTCGCATTTGCAATGACCGTCAACAAAGCACAGGGACAACACATGGACAGCTGTATGTGGCCTGCTCACGCGTCGGAAAACCTTCTGATTTATTCGTGTATGCACCAGACGGAAAAACAAAAAATATTGTGTATCCAAAAGCACTTCAATAAACAGAATTAAAACACAAACACTTTCTTTGAGTGGCATTGCAACGCACGCCGGGTACAGATAGTTTTTAATAATTTATATGTTAAATAAATGTTTAATACATTTTGAAATTGTTTAAGAAATATATGGAAAAAATCATTTATTTATATGGAAAAAAAAAAACAGACAACAGTATAAATGGAGTCAGTATAGAGTGGCGGGAAGGTAATATTTGAAAGATCCAATTTACTTACTAAATTAATAAATATTAATAAATTTTAGGTTATTTGGTGTTTCATTAAAGTTATTCAAAAGATAAAAATAAAAATAATTAATGTCAGAATTCAATTTTTTTTTAATTCCTTTAATTTTAACAATGATTTTTTAGCCTCTTTATTTTTTTTTTATGTTAATTATTCTATAAGTAAAGAAATTGAATTTATAAAGACGGGGATTTCCAATACAGGTAACCCCGTGGATTATGAAGCATACGTTCCAGAGAAGGTCACAATGAGCGAAATTTCGCAATCAACGGGGGAATTTTAAAAAAATCATTTTAGAGTATGGAAAAACACTTTATTGATAAAATAAACATTATTAATATGAAAATAAATGTTTTATGTAGCATAAAAGTAATATAACATTGAAAAGAAACTGAAAAAAATATTATTTAATCACTTTGTTCCGCTTTGCAAAAAAAGAATCTAGTGTTCCTTGCTGTCTACGTTTATTAAAATTTATCGATATTGAGAAAAATCGTAATTATATATATATAAATTATATTAATTAATGTATAATATGTAATGAATATATACACTTCATGGTAATAATGTTTTATTTAACAATTAATTGTTGATAGTTAAAAAATAAAGATCGCATTATAACGAATTCGCTCTCGCCGGGGGTCCAAAACAACGGGGGGGGGGTTACCTGTAGTTCTGAATTTACATAAACATTATTTAATGCTATAGACAAGAAAATATCGTGAGTTGACACAATAAAAGGGTAATTTAATTACAGCTACATTTTAAAATGTTGGTTTAATAAATATTATTGGTTTATCAGCTAACTTCTTTGCATGAATTTTCACAACCATGATCAGGTGACTTTGTGATCTTTTCTTAACGAAGTACGTCTCCAATTTGTCCACTTCAACTTCCCTACAAGCGTTTTTAATGTGAGTAATCAAACATTTCTCATTAGCCTCTCCTTCATTTCGAAGTCTTTAATATACAAGTGAAGGTTAGAATTAACAAAAACAAAACAAAACAAAAAAAAAAAGCTAATTTTCTAATGATTAATTATAAAACGTTAAATTCTACTGATATTGTTTTTCTGAGGGTGAAGAGTAATTAAATTTGAGTTTTTATTAAAATCCGTTTATAATTTCCCAAAATCAGTTTCGTTTATAAAATCTCGTTCTTCTGGTTTTGAAAATGTAAACAGTTCACTGACATTTTAACAGTTATTTTTTTTTATTTTTAAGCTTTGTAATTAATGGAATAGAAAAGTAACTTTCTTCGGAGTTTAGCTGTAGTGTCTGCTTACATTTATCTTTCTAAACGATTTTTACCTTTCTAAATGATGAAATTGTAAGGAAGACTTAAAATGAAGTATTTCCATTGAAACACTTTCGGTGAAAAATTAGAATACTCGTGATCTGAAAGTAAATGTTATGCCTTTTCATATTTTCCCCCTCCCTTCCTCAAAATTTAAAGAAAACAAAAATGAAGAAAATTTTGGAGTACATATAAAGATTTTAAGATTTCGTTTAGGAGAGGTTGGACAGAATCCTATGAGTTCCAGAGTTTTAATAAAAACACTAAATGGCTCCATTAACTTCCATTAAACTTCAATACGGGGCCGCTCCGATCTTTCGGTCCCACCTACGAAATACAGGGATTTGTGCATTTAAGCTAATTTCGACATTCGATGCTACACTGAAATATCTATTACCTTAACAGAATGGTACATATTGTCCATTTACATGAATCAGAACTGACTAAAGGATTGCTAACGATGGGTAGACAACCAACATAGCTTCGCTTATCTCCTGCTTAATCCCTCTGAACGTTCACATTTTGATTGAGTGGGAACTGATATTTTTATTTTCAATGACTCTCATTTAATATCTGATATTGATCCAAATTTTTTTTTCTTCATAACCTCTTCGAAGTTTTGATAATGATTTTTCTATTAATTAATGATTGAATTTAATTCTTCGAATATTATTAAATCACATTTTTTTTTACCCTTGCAGTTTAACTTTCTAGAGATGGATGGTAAAAAAAATCCCGAAGGAGGTCGTCCTCCCAAATGGACCAGGCCAGGAGGGAATGAAAGAAATGGCAATGAAAGATCTTTTTCCCCGACACGCCAAGATAATCCACGCAGTAACAATAATGGTAATAGGAGATTTAAGAATTACAACAGTCCCCCGTATCGCCTTTACCATCAATCAAACGAAACTGGTAAGAACGCTGTTTATTGATCAATTTCCTGTTGCGGGTTGAAAAACGAAAGAAATTCATATCGTTAATATAAAAGGGAAATTGGTTAAAACGGAGAATACGGCACACAGCTTTCGACAAGATGGATGCCTTGGCACTACTTTTAAGATATGAATTTTAGTTTTTCAATTTAATAGTGAAAGGTAGAATGAGATTAAGGTAAGACTGCACTTTACGGTACCTTCTGAAGCAGTCTCTTGCTAAAAGGGGCAATCAACTATAAAGTAACTTGGTAAAACGCCCCCGTCGACACAATCATGTATCCCTGCGCGGATGTATCCTTAGGAAGACTGTGATTGGCCTGTGTCGTATTCTCCGTTTTAACCAGGAAATTTGTGGATGTGTGTCTGTTCAGAATGTTCTGCATACTTCCCAACATGCTACAAACTTGATATTTCGCATGTGGGTAGGTTCCATACTGTAGACAATGTAAAAATTATCATACAAAAATACCTTTTTTTTTACTTTTGGGATGGGGGGAAATCACCATGAACTACAAAAGCGCAACAATTGGAACTACAAAAAAGTTGTTCAACAATTGGAACTGAAATACTGTTGTGTATAATAACGCCACATATTAACCGCTAGGCAAAAACGAGAACTGTGGGATGTAAATTGAGGGCGGTGAGGGGATGGACAAACATTGTTGAAGGATACTTCTACGGGGTTTCGGGATAGCTATAGATACAGATTTGTAATGATCACACGATTTTTTTTTTTGCTTTTGTTTTTACGATCTGGGAAAGGTTTGAAATGATAGGGGTGTGGAGAAGAGGAGAAAGGAGTGGGAAGTTGGTGATCTCATGTTACAAAATTCAAATATAACATTATTTGGTACAAAAATCACGTGACAGGTACTAACTGTTGAAGTTTCGAAAACTTCTCGAAATTGTTTTGTAAGATAGTTGATAAATAGGAATGTAATTAAACACAAATTTAATATTTCAAAGTTATTTTAAATACGGAACATTGATGTTTAATAAATTATAAGCAATAAGTTTTCAGAAATATCTATTTACTAGGTACAACCCGTGAAATATTCAGGAAGTAAAACAAATTCCACATTTTTGAAATGCGGTGAAATTTTTCAAAACATAAGATTGAAAAAGATGTTCTAAGTTCATTTTTTAAAAAGGAATGAAATGTATAAACCCTGCTGCATTCGATCTATTTGCTTTTCCCTTGCTGAGAAAGTCAAATTATCTTTTTTCTTTCGCCTTGCATGGGATTCGAACCGAGGACCTCCGTCCTCGCAGTCAGGAACTGGAAACACTGGACTACTACTGGTCTTTAAAATATTCTCTCTCCGACTCTCTCCGTTCTCTCCCTGTGATGACAAATAAACATCCGTACGTTTTTTTGCCTATTAATAGTATGATTTCTGAAAGTTTGTATTTACATACATTTTAATGAATCACATTTCTTACATAAACATTTTCCTAATATTCTAGATGATTCTTCGTCCATTCAGTCTTCGAGAAACCTATTAGGGAATGAGGAGGAGGATGATGCCGGACAGATACAGTCCATCGACGAAGGCTTTGGGATGCCAGTGGCCACATCGTCCCGCAATACGTCTCCCTCCGTACGACAATCCTCAGAAGACGACAAGGAGTCACAGATGCTGTTATATGATGCTGATATATCAGATATATCAGGTAAGACGATCAAGACGCCGATTTTTAAATGTTGAAGCACTGAAGTTTGATCACGTATTTTTAGTTGCAGATTATTGTAATGTTAGTGAAAAGATAAAATGCCCGTGATTTACTCCCAAGCATATCTTCCATTTCTGATGCCTACATCTCTTGCAGAGGCTTCCAAGGACATGAAGAAGCTTTCTTTGGATACTGAAGCCACGACACTGGTGGAGACATCGACGAGTGGGGATTCGGCGCTTACAGGTGAAAGATCAGAGCACAAAAGAACAGACAAGACGAAACCTGAAGGTAAGAACTTAGTATGGAATAGCAGTAAATATTATTTTCATTGATGCATTTCAATTCACAACAAATTGTTACAGAAAAGAGGGAAACAATTGAAATACCTCGGATGATGGCTCTAAGATTATCTTATGTGTGTCAAATATTTACAATTGTGGATTTTCATTACAATAACAGTGAAGAGATTTGGATATGTCTCCACTTCTGATCAAAGCAAAGACTGTTAAAATGCCACCACAGGTAGTTTACCATTCCGCTTTTGATCTGCCTGGAGTGGGTAATCACAAAATGTGACCGGAAGTAAAGGATACCACAGACGGTAACATCTGATTGTGTAAGACCGAAAAATAATGGAGCATGGAATTTATGCATATGAGGGGATGGCGGTTGTAGAGAACATTGAGACCAAAAACGCAGGACAATGATTATTTATACAACAGTGTTAAGGAAATGAAATAAAATTGAAACAGAAATGAAAATAAATGGCCATGTTATTTACAAGATTGATTTACAATTAATTTCAAACTTCGTTTAATAAAATAACTTTTATTTTTTTAACTATGTTAACTACCGATTCCGCCATGGCCGAGCGGTCTAGACAGCGGTCTGCCGTGTGGCCGATGTGTCAGAACCTGGGTTCGAATCCCGGCATGGGCATGGCTGTTTCTTTCTTCTGTGTTTCGTCCATTTCTCCCTGGGACTTACTATCTCAGGGTTATTCTGGGAGAGATGTGAATTTGGCCCTTTCCCTTCTTCAATTTCTAGCCTCAACCCGACACCCTCGGTAGGGCTAGCTCATGGTCCAAAGTTGACCGTTGTCGATTTAAGAAGTTAACTACCGATGTAGTTTTATTTTCATTAAGGGCATTAGAAATTAAGCTTTTTTTCCGTTTTCTAGTTGGAGCCTCCTTCCCTGTTAATTTATCGGAAACAGTTAAATTGTGCATAGATTACATTAATTTCCTTAACCATAAGTAAAAGATTAGTTTGTGGTATCAATCCGCAAAAGATAACGTGATATGACTAGTTGGAACAGACAACAGAAGCAGATTGAGATTATTTTAATTGTAAATAAAGGGGTCTTACTAAATTACTTCATTGAATTAAGTTTTTGGTAACTGGATTAATGAAAGAAAACTGTTGCTGCCCTCCTATTAAAATGAATGTTTCTTTAATATGAGTGCGTTTTGAATAATTCTGCCTCCGACACAATAACTCTGGCAACCAAGACACGTGAAAATGGTTTGAGAAAAATCCTTGATTCATGGATTTTCGTGTTAATCTGTTAACTCGCTAATGCCGCTTGGTTACTTATGTAACGCCTGTGCAGAATACTGAGAAAAATGGCGACATGGATTTGCTGTCAAAACAACACGCTGTTATTGAATTCCTCACAGTGGAGAATTGTGCGGATGTTGACATTCGTCAACGAATGAGTGTTGTCTACGGGCGACACCTGTGTGGATTTGAGTTCTGTCAGGAGGTGGGCAAGAAGGCTGAAAGGTGGCAATCCAGCCACAACGAACCTGAATGATAATAACCGAACTGGACGACCCATAACAGTCACGGATGCGCATCAAGCGCTTGTAGACTAACTGATTCGTGCCATTTCTCACAATGGTTGGGGTTTTGCTTAGTGAGTCCATCTCATTATCTATTCTGCACTTGGCTACAGGAAACTGCACTTTAGGTCCCACGCAATCCTTCACCATATTAATATACCACCTACACATTGCTGCGTCTCAAATTTCACGAGATTTTATCCGCCATACAGTCCGGATTTTGCACCTTGCGACTTTTTTCTTTCTCCGAAGCTGAAAGAACTGGAGGGACCAGTGATATGGAGGTGCAAGCAGTAGTGCGTCGATGGTGCCGGGAGAAGACTCCCACTTTCTGCTCCGACAGGGGTGCAGCAACTTGTCCGATGTTGGCATGGGGGGAGGGGGGGACAGATGGAGACTACGGGGAAAAGTAATGACATCCCCTGGTAAAGGACATTCCAAGCTTTCAGCAGACATAATTTATTTGCGTATCGATCATATTGAAATTATCGCTTTGGAGGCAAAACTTTTCAAAACGTCCTCGTACTTTAATTTGTAGATTTGTATTTAACATCAATATAATGTTCGTGTCGGCCTGGCGGAGCGGTCTAGGCGGCGGTCGGCCGTGAGTCCGTGTGCCGGCATCTGGGTTCGATTCCCGGACGCGGACTTGGTTGTTACTTTCCTGTGTTTGTCAGCCTCTTCTTCGCTTTCTCTTCGGTCTGACGTCATTCCTTAATGGCGTCCTGGGGCAGGCAACGGGAAACCACCCCAGTATCTGTTCCCTAGTAATGGGCGGCTCTCCGGTTCGGGAGCGCCTAGTGACAAGGCGTTGGCCTGTAGAACCAAAAAAAAAATAATATTCATAACTATAATAAGGAAAAATACACATAAAAACCCACACAGTTAAAGATTCACTGGTTTACTTGTCCTTTGTTTCGTTTGATTCCACTGAGCTAGGAGTACAGGGCGAATCCAACTGATGACTACTAGGAAGCCAGAAAGTGCCTTGATTCCCGTTACGAAAATTCAGAAAATTGCTCTGTGAATCTTTGTGCGCGTTTTTATTTTACTTTTTTCCTTACAAATCTGTATCTACAAATCGGAAGGCTAAAAATAAGCCTGGCAAAACTTGAATTTCGCAACAACTGGCATATGCATTGCGAGGCAATAAATTTCCGGACTGTTACAAATGGATTTGAATATTGCATTGCTTGTATTTTTTTAGGATTTAAACTTTAATTTATTTTTAGTTTACTTGATGTAATTCGTTTTTGTGACTAAATAAAATGGTTTTACTTTTAGTTTTTTTCCCCCCCGTTACACATTCGAGGCTTACGGAGCAATCCGATCGGGTAGCTGTTTAGTAAATATAAATAAAAATTAATAAGCCTAACTCGTTAAACTGACTGTGTATTTGTTAAGTTGAACCATCTCATTCTAAGTTACACCACAATTGTCATTTGAAAATTCGAGTAGCAATAGTAATTGCAACATTGAAAGTTTATTTTATTTCCGCGTTTGGGAAATCGTGATTTTATTTATTAAGTTTGAATAACTAACTTGATGCGAGTACTAACTAATTTTCAGTGCAGTATTGAACAAAAATTTATAATATTTATTTAATTCGTAATAAAAAAAAATTGAATAAGATTTAACAACTACAAATACTAGATGAACTTTGATACTGGTGATGAAAAATTCTTAGTCTTAAAAACTTGCATTTGAAAATATATGTGTGCAGATATCGGCATAGTTGGATTTTTTGTTTGTAGAGGAGAAGGTAGGAATATGAGATAGGGTAGTAATATGAGATACCGTGGTTTTCGAACACCGTAGGCTGGTGACATCTACGGAAACAGTTGGAAATTACTTATAAAACACAAGAGCGCTATAAGAAGTAATTTCCAACTGTTTTCGTAGATGTCACCAGCCTACGGTGTTCGAAACTACGGTATCTCATATTACTACCCTATCTCATATCCTACCTTCTCCTCTATTATTTATAATAAAATTTACATGTATTCTAAACTAGTGTCAATTTAGTTAATATCTGAAGGATAATTTCTGCTGCTGCTTTTTCTGATTTTAAATGTTAGGAAAACTTTGACTTTTTTTTTCTTTTTTCCCCTCTCTCAAAGGGAGTATAAATGTGAAAGCGCCCTCTGGATTTGGAAAACCATTCAAGAACAACAATCAAAAACCGAAAAGCCAAGGTGAACAAAAATTCTGTCGCAATCGCCAATGGAATAGAAAGTACAACAAGAATATTGAAATGAATCCTTCGTCAGCATCCCAATCTGTCTCCAAAGGAAATTTTGGTTTAAGACCAGGTATGCCTGATCCCAATGTTATTAGAAAAGAAGAATCTTCTGCCTATCAACACCTACGATCTTTCCAGAGAAAGGTTCCACCTCCTAGGTTCGCCCCTTCGAATGCTTATAGACGAAATTTCCCTGCTGGAGTCCAGAAGCCGCAGCAGCATCAAACTTCATTCACAATGAAAGACGTAAATGCTATAATGCAGCAAGGCAGAACACCAATCTGGCCATCGACTCAAAACAATATAAAAATGTCTTTTGACCCTACACAAATTCAAACGCAGCCAACACAACTTCAAAATGTGATCAACCACCCAAGCCCCCGTGCCCCTAATGCCACTCGGATTCAACCACTCCAAAACTCTTCGTATAATGTTCCTGGAGCTACAGTTTGCCAAGTTGTGGAAAACCAAGTTCAAGAAAATGGGGTGAATTTCAGTGGTTCGCCAAGTTTTCATCCTGCGATCACAAATACCACTAATTCTTTGCCTCCTTACGTAAGCTTTCCCCCACCAGTGATGTCAGCTCCTGGACAGAATCCTTCCATCACCCCTTATCCACTTATCCATTCCAACATGCTGAATCTCATGGTTACCAGGCCACCGGAATACAGTCCAACCCTAGGATTCGGTCTTGTACCTTACCAACCACAGGCAGAACTAATGGTTAGGCCACCGGAATACAATCCTTCCCTGGGAATGGGCATTTCACCTTTCCAACCACCAGAACACAATCCTTCTCACGGAGTCGGTCTTTTACCTTTCCAATCACCGACAGAAGGAGAGCACAGTAGCAGGGAGGTGCCCGATCAGTTGATGGCGATAGGTCCTCCGCCATCTCAGTTCTTCCTTTTTACCGCGAACCAGCCATCCTTCACATCTGATCCTGCCTGGCAGAGAAGATATTAACTTTTTCGAATGACTTATTGGCGATTACATCACCATTACATTTCAAGTAATCGCCAATATCACAAGCCTCGTTTAACTCCAGATTCCAATCGATGTTTCCCTAGTAACATTGAACAGCGCCCGAAAACCAGTAGCCCTCAAATTTGAAATTTGATCTATTATAAAACTGAGATAATACTAGCTCTTCCAACTGGAAGATCTGATTCTTTATCTTACAATTGTCCATGTTTTAAAGTTTGATTCATCACAAATCTCGGTTCTTTGATAGAAATCCAATTACAGTGAGGGCGTCTGGTTTTTAGGTGCCGTTTAACATCTCCAAACAACTTTGAATGCATGCTAATGTGATTACTGCAATTAGTAACATATCCAGAATGTCCTAATCAAGGAATAATTTATGGAACGCCATATAAACTAAAGTTAACTCCTTTCTATGAGCTTAATTTCGCCCTAATTCAAGAAAACTTTTTTTGGGGGGGTTTAGATGCCAGCAATTCATTTAAGATCAATAAAAATGGGGCAAAGCATTTAAATATAGATATAATTATTCTAACTTTTACAAGTCTTAACTACTTGTATATATATTTTTAAGAGCACGGGATTCTTTTTCACTGTTTTCACAAACAGTTGTATCGTCACAAAAGAATCTCTCAGGAAAAAAAGTCCAAAGAAAAGGAAACGGAGAAATGGCGATGCATTCAAATCATGTGGAAATGATCCAGACATGGATTTTCCTTTGTCAGCTGCACCTAACAAGGAAAAGAAAACCAGAAAAAGGAAAGTAAAATATGATCTACCTGAAATATGGTGGATCCACAAACTGATAACCAGAACTTTTTCCTTTTAAGAGATGCATTTTTTGGCAATTCACTTTTAGATATTTCAGGTATATCCATTTTTTACTTTCCTTTTTTCTGGTTTTCTTTTCCTTGTTAGGTGCAGCTGACAAAGGAAAATCCATGTCTGGATCATTTCCAGATGATTTTAATGCATCGCCATTTCTCCGTTTTGGATGACTCGCATCGAGGTTTTTTGTTTTCCTTTTCTTTGGACTTTTTTTCCTGAGAGATTCTTTTCCACTTTTTTCACAAACATCTTTTATTGACGAATCCGTATAATTGACAATTGGAAATTGCTCAGTTTCAAGGGATGCAGGTCTTGGTAATTCGTTTTTAGATACGTCTGATACATCATACTTTACTTTCTTTTTTCTGGCTTTGTTTTCTTTGTTCACTGCAGCTGGCTAGCCTCAATAAGATTCGGTAATATATCAATGGAGAAATGATCCAGACATGGATTTTCCTTTGTCAGCTGCACCTAACAAGGAAAGTAAAAAGTGATATACCTGACAAAAGTGAATTGCCAAAAAATGATCTCCTAAAAGTGAACAAGTTGCGGTTATCAGTTCTGTAGATCCACCATCAGAAGACATTTGTGATGATATTCTTAAGAGATAAAGACACAAAGTTAAATTTTAGTGTTTAAATTTATGTAATTTCTCTTCTAACTTCATTTTTATTAGATTGTTTTTATTTTACTGAGTTTTTGTAATTGATAATTTGTTCAAAATAGTTAATGTTAAAGTTTTAAATGTAACCGAATATTTTTAAATAAAATATTTTATTTATATTTTGTGAAAAATGAGAATAATTTTTTTTTTTATCTTTATTCCTAAAATTCTTAATAAAGGGAAGGAAACACTAAGGTAGGCTTGAAGTTATACTAGAAGCAGCTTCTAAAGAATCTTCAATGAACAGCTTTCCACTTAATTTTTGGCATTTTGTGAATTCGATAAAAACTACATTAATATTTTTTTTTCTTTTCACATGATAAAACAAAGATCCTAACAGAACTTTATTCTAAATTCAAATACGTACTAATACTAATTTTTCCTTATCCAGGAATTTTAAGTAACTTACAGGTTAAATCTAAAAATAATCGTACAGTTATGCACGTGTAACACTATTCATGTTAATTAAAAAGTAACATTTGGATTTCTTGAATACTTAGTATCTGAAAAGCTTTAATTGTCAGCAAGCATACTAGGACTCCACTTGCCTTAGCGCCTTTTTGCAATCTTAGTGAAACTGCTTGCCATCTTAGTCGCTGATTCTCAAGGAAGAAATGCAAGTGAAGACTCCTAAAGAATTTAAGCTACATTACACCCTTTAACTTTAAATGTAATATCTCTTAATATGACATTGTGGCTGAACTCTTTCCAAGGTGTGTGTGTGTTTTATAACTTGGTTTAACAAAACTTCGAATTTTCCATGTTAAACCAAATTATCTTATTTGAGAGCCTACAAAAAAACCCTTTAATTTTAGCATCACTTATTCTATGGACTTTTCCTTCAAATAAGCAAACGCAGACCATTTTTATCCATGGTCTTAGTGTGTTTGTATGTTATTTTTATAATATACATATAATTTTGTTAAATTTTATGTGGAGTGTAGGGGAGAATGAATCGAATTCCAAACAGTATTTTAAATCGCCTTGAGTTAATAAATGAGGCTCAGAAAAATATACTTGCTTCAAAAGTAGGGTCATATTGAAGTAGATAGCATCATTTTAGATTTTATTCCTGTGATATACGTTGGGCAAAAAGAACCTAAGCTATCTCAATGCTTACAGTTTGTCGGCTTACTATTTTGCATAGGTTGTTCAGACTAATGCTGTGTTCATGATGCACCACGTGCCTGGCTGACAAAAGGCCTATAGAATTCTTATAATCCCTTCTAATCTAAGGGATTATGAAGACATTTATTTTCTACTATAAGTAAAATCAAAAAAATTAAAGTTAATGTGTTTCCTGAAAATCTCTGTTATAGTTACAGTCTAAAGGGGAATTTGCGTAATGGAAAGAAAACATCAGATTAGGAAATATCATTTTTCCAAGAGTAAAATATTTCTATATGGAAAAAAAATTATAACTAGTTGAAATTTGTTTTAAATTTTAATTCTCAAAGATCACCCGCCTTAGAAATAACATTCACTTAATAAATTGTCAGTTCAAGATCGTTCTGTTGACAAAACATATTGGTTACGAAAATTAGGAATTTTTATAATTTCAATGTACTTACATCACGAGGTGAAAAATATTAGCGATTTTTTTTTTAATATAGTTTATCTATAGTTGGAACCCTTAAAAATTCTCAATATTATCAATGTGCTCCTAAGTTAGATATACAATAGCAAAAAAAGTTGGGAAAGTAACAAATACTTAATTGTGACAAAACAGGTCAGATCTTTCATTATATTTATTAATAAAGCATCACAAAAAACAAAACAGCTGGGTGATTGCATATTTGAATTCAGCATGAAAAAGTTTTTCTTTTACCACTTACAAAGAAAAGATTTTAAATATTTAAATTGATTTTTAATAAATTTAAAAGAGTAAATTAATCGTTCACATCCTATATTCAGTAAAAAAAAAATATTTATTTAAAAGCTATTTGTTCTCCATTCAAAAAATCTTATGAAATTATGGAGGCAAGATGTAACTATCTTCAGTGTAAATTTTTCAATATCGTTTATAATTTTTAATTCGCTTAGTTTCACCGAGATTGGTAGGATCATAAATGTACACAATTTTCAGCATAAACTGACAAATGTTGTCAGTGACTTAATAAACAGTATAATTAGTTTTATTTGTTTATAAAAACTTTAGTCACATGGTTCTCGCATATTTGTCCTTTTTTTCTTTTTATAATTTACATGTTTAATAGTTAACATATTGGTAAGTTCTGAATCTAAAAATTAAAATCTGAGTTGAAATCAAACTAACTAGTCACATCAAATGTAAAATTGTCGTCTCTTGCTATGGTCCACCACTATATTGCACTTTTTCTAGGAATTTTGAGCTTTGTTTAGTAAAACATTTAATAAACAAAATAGTTCATTGCAACATAATTAATTGTAGCAATAGAAATAATCCAAATAACTTCATATCTTTTATTTCATACCAATATTTCCTTTAGCCATATTGCTGAACTTCTTCAGGCCCAACATAGAAAGATAGAAACTTTTTTCCTCCTACCTTTAAGTTTAAATGGTTACAATAAACTACAATACAATAACAGAATCATCTATTGCTAAAACGAATATAGTGACAGAAGCATTCCTTAACGAGAATAACATTATTGACAATAACCGAAGCATCGGCCACTAACAACAAGACATGAATTTAAAGAAACTTTTATTCATAACCTTTTATTGTAGCATTTAAATTTGTTAGCAGTTCTTGCTAAAGGTAGAAAAGCATTGCTCTACCTTTGTTAGGTCTACATATATAATATGACTGAAGGAAATACTGCTATGGAATAAAAATGTTTATATGAAGTTATTAGGATTAAGTTCATTGCAATTCTATTATCTTCTCCCAACTTTCCATCAATTTCTCAATTCCTTTAGGAAACAAGGCAGGGATAGTGATTAGTAAACCAATCACAGTACTTCGCAATGGCTTCTGAGTCGCGTTTACTTTAGAATAGACTGCGCCGGGGTGGTCTAGAAAATGCTTTGCGCGAGTCTGTTTGTGACCCCATGCTATATGGAATAATCGTCCTTCTTAACTCAAACCTTGATAATACACTGAATTCCTAATAATGATTAAAAAAAAAAAAAAAATCTTAAAAAAATTGCCCATGAGGGGATTGAACCCACAACCCTCTAACCAACTGAGTTAACCAGTCACCTACAATATTCAACATTCAGGCCACCTACAACTGAGCTAACAGAAGCTGTGGCGAAGCATTGCGGGATATGTGTCCACAGACAGACAAACCAGGGATGTAAGTAGTCTTTCAGAAGCCTAAATTTGACTACAAATTTGGCATAATTTGATAGAAAAATATCTCCAACCTTTTCAAACTATATAGTTCTTTTAAACTTTAATTTTATAAAAATTTAGTGCATTACTGCTTGAAACTTCATTCTCAAATTATACATGACTTTATTGATTAACTACAGTTAATATTTTGTAAACAAATAAAACTAATAGGCAAAAGGCGGCGATAGTTTGTAAAGTTTGTCTTCTAATCACCTATCACAGAACTGAAAGAAAAGTAGTAAATTGGTTTAACGTCCTTAAAGTGCCATTTTCTTTAAATTAAAATTTTCCTGAAAGGTTTTCTACCAACTGGATATAAAATTTGCATGCAGAACCTTTACAAAAAAAATTTGGAATAGTCATATGGAATAACTTTAATTAGCTTCATATTATTTCCTATTTTTGTTTCCCATTTCTTATATATATTCAACTCTTTAATACAAGCTGAAATTATTTGCAAAATACTCCATTTTGTGACTTTGATAATGTGAGAGTCAAGCACATTTCAAAGACTTCTCGGGAGTTAATTAACAAAAATTGACTTTTACCTGAAGTCAAGGTAGTTTTTATTGCATGATACAAATGGAAATGCATTTGGATCCTATCCTATTGCTACTGTGGGCTGATTTCAGAATTTGATATCCTAGTTCTGTCACATCTATTGCTGCTATGGTGCTTGAAAACTTGCAGCATTGTTTGGATATACAATTTATATAGCAAAGTAAGTTGAAATTCATTAAAGATTACTTAAAAATACAGAAGAATTTAAGACATCAGCAAGGACATAGGGTAAATTTTAAGATTACTTTTCTCAATCGATCCTTAATTTAAAAAAAAAAAAAATTACTTTCATATTGATTAACGTTTAACTTAATATAAACAGAGATTCAGCAAGCCCTTGAAAAAACAAAAGTGTGGTTGAATGCTGCAACAATTCTCATGAAATACTCATTCATCTTGGACGATGAATTGTATCTCACACTTTTACATTCCACAATCAATGGAAATAGTGGTTTTTATATTTCCGTTGTCTACAGCTCTGGCAGATAAAAAATTTGTCAAGAAAATGGTGCTCGTTTGGATAGCCATCGGTCCCAAAGGTCTTAGCAAAGCTTTGATCTGCAAATCCATATTTAAAATCGATGCACAGACGTATTCGCAAGAGTGCATAAAACTACGACTGTTACCATACATTCCTGCCCACTATTAGAATGGCAAATATATATTCTGGCCAGATGAAGCTAGAGCTCATTATGCTAAGATTGTTTTGGATCGTTTGAGGAAAACATTGATTTGTGGAGAGAAAAAAAGATAACCCTGAAAATGTACCAGAAATTCGTCCACTTAAAAATTTCTGAGCAATATTGAAATCTTCTGCGTATGCAAAGGGTTGGAGGGCAAAAACTACCGACCAACTCGTCAACAGGATTGCTTAAAGAAAATGGATCAAATCCTTGTACAGAAGACTGCTACACAAACAAGGAGTTGTAATGATGGTGTTCAACGATTTGGCATGGTCAAACAACAATGCGAACCATTGACAAAACATATGGCAACTTCCTAAACATATTTCCCATAATCTGTACATTTGTTCAACAAAAAATTATTCTATACACTTTGTCTGGATTTTTAGTGTACACCCCTTACAGTAACAATACTGTAATAGTTGTAATGTAATCACAGATAAATGGATACTTTAAAATATGAATGACCTTCCCTTTGACACCTGCACTAATAGGACATTGAAAAGTGTAAGAGGCGTGATTGAATAAAAATACCCCTACCATATATAAATACATTTTTTTAATGCTGGGATAAAATTTAACCCAATGCATGTCCTTGTGGGTTAACTTAATTTTGAACTACAAACTGTGACAAGAAAAACTAAGCACAATGATTGAAACTCAATATGCAACTGTGTTCCATTAGATACACAATGATTAAAGTTTGGTTGTCAAATATTTCTGTGGCTCAATGGAAGGGCCCTTACTAGACATATTATGTAAACTGTTGCATCACATCAGTCATGTATTGAAGATGTGCTCTGAGAAGGTGCTCGAATGTGCACGAGGACATTCAAGTCAGCAAAGTTATTGTGTTTAGTGACAAGACCAATTCTGTCTTGTAGCAGATGATCATCCCATTATTATATATATATACAGTACGTAAATCCTGGCAATATTATCCAGAGGGACACAGCCATTACAGCTGGTGTAGCGAGCCATTTCTTATGACAGCAGATCCATAGTGATAGTTATTCAAGGACTTTAAATGCACAACAATACATGCAGAGGATTCTGCAACCCATTGTTCTGCATTTTGTGACATTCCTGCCTGGAGCAATTTTCCAGCAGGACAACGAACATCCACACAACGCATGTTTCCTAGCAGTGCTTCCAAGCAATTCAATCCCTTCCATGACCAGCCAGGAAGACATGCTAGGACGTTAACTGCATCTATTATCCAACACCCAATATTTGAGACAGCAGCGTGCAACAACTTTGGTATGATCTGCCACAAAACATAAGGACTTTGCTTCACTTGATGTCACGTGATACATCAGCGCACACAGCAGCCATTATTAACAGTATTAATAATGTAACAATGCTGCCATTGTTCAAGAATTTTTTTTTTCCCCACTGTGAAATTTGAATCGATTTCAATTCTCTTCATCCAATGGCATTTATTGTCGTTGATGGTATGAGGAACTAGTATTTCCGGTAATAAAATGCATCTATGGCTTATTTTTAATAAGAAATTTTTATTGTTGTCAGGCATCTGTGACTATTTGTAGTCATAGATCAATAGTAAAAATTCAGTTTTGATGCTCTACAAAATAGCTTTTATTTTTGTAGAGCATCGATCACCACCAAGATCTTCACAAAAATGGATGAATGAATCGAATGGATTAATATATTTTTTGAGATCATGGGTTCCCAGTTTCTTCAATAATTTTTTGTCTGCTTAAGCACAGAACAATTAAGAAAAAAAGTGGAAACAATTTGTTAGTAAATTCTGAACCATATCCATTTTTCTTCAGCTTCTGTGATATGTATTGAAAGATATATATTGTGATATACACAGTCCGGCCACTTTATTAAGTACACCTCTCCAGTGCGCACAAATGGTACATTCCACTCATTTGCAAGTCACATGGACAGTTGTGGCTATAAATACAGCAATACAGACCTCCCATCATCAGTTGAAAAAACAAACCACAGTGATAATGGGGAAGTGTAGTGATCAAATGGAGTTTGAATATGGCATGATCGTTGGGGCTAGATGTGCTGGTCAAAGCGTATCCGAGATGTCAGTGCTCCTCAACTTTTCATGTACAACAATATCAAGGGTGTATAGGGAATGGTGCAACGAACAGAAAATGTCGAGTCAGCAAACTCCTGTGGATAAAAACTGCTCATTGATGATAGAGGCCGGAGGAGGATGTCTAGAACTGTGCAAGCCAGAAGACGGGTTACAGTTGCCCAAGTGACGTCCAACTTCAACAGTGGTGCACAGCAAACCATCCCGCTAAGCACCACTAGACGTATCCTGATGCAAATGGGCTACAACAGCCGACAGCCCTGTTAGGTACCTTGTTATCAGCACAAGGAGCACGCGCCTTCTGTGGGCAAAGCAACACCGACACTGGACCATCAACGACTGGAAAAAGGTTTCTTGGTACTCATCGTACCAAGTTGAAGTTCCTGCTGCATCATGTTGATGGCAGACAGAATTTGGTGCAAACAACATTAATGTCTGAACCAGTCATGTCTCACAACAACTCTTCAAGTCGGTGCGGGCAGTGTCATGGTGCGGGGGATGTCTTCCTGGCACACGGGCCCTTTGATACCTCTGGAGGCACTTCAGAATGCAAGAATGTACCTAAACATCGTAGTGCATCTGTACATGTTAACAGTTTATCCTCATGCAGATGGCTACTTCCATGGTAATGCGCCAGTACACAAAGCCCGCATCACTATGGGATGATTTGAGGAACATGACGACTTTTGCTTGCTGCAGTGGCCTGCTCAGTCCCTGGATCTTAAGTTCGATTGAAAATTTGTGCGATGAGCTGGAACGGGCTGTTTGCTCCAGGCCTACACTTCCATGAAATCTTCAGGAACTGCATGACACACTCGTGTCTGCATGGTACACAATACCTCGACAACGTTTTCAGCATCTTGTGGAATCCATGCCTCGATGAATTCAGGCTGTTTTGAGAGCTAAAGGAGGCCCAACACGCTACTAGGTAGGTGTATCTAATAAAGTGGCCAGAAAGTGTATATTTGAATGTTTTGTAATGTTATTTTCTTGTTTCTTGTAAGGTTGGTGAGATAGGAAAAATGGTTTAAATGGAAAGTCATCCAGACCCATTCTAAGATAAAAGATAAGATAGGAGTTCGTTATAAACACTATAAAAAGTAGAAAAATCCTAATGGGTTTTATTTAAATTCAGATTTTTCTGGGATGGCAGAAGGCGAGTCAGTGATTATAATCTCCTACTTTTTAATGAAATGATTTTACAACAAATTCGTAATTACTGAGCTTCTGTATCTTCTAAAAATAAAAAGATTGATCAAAGAAAAAAAAAGACTTGTTTATTAAATTTTTATTTTTTGATCTGTTGGAGCTAAGGGTAAACAAATAAAAAAAAAAGCCACATTGGAATGTATAGAAGAACATAATTTTAAAAGAATGTTTTGTCTTTAGTCACCTTTACACATTAATCCTGCCTAAACTTTACAACATCTCAAAATTATTTGTAGGGTATGCTTTCTGTGAAAATTACCATAAATTTGACGTCAGATTTATATCAATTCATCTATCAACTTGTTTGTATTTGTCAAAACATTAACCAAAACCATAATTTGCATGTTCACAAACAGTAACAAACAATTTCTATCATATTTTACATCTGTTGAGATCAATTATTTTATACGATTTCAAGTGCAAGGAATTATTTCTTTCTATAAGAGCATGAAATAAAAAATCACAAACAACTCAAAATTGTGTAACGAAACTTCATTGTTTAAGATGTTGAAGATATCCGACTTAGTTTTTTATGTCCTTATATTACAGGGGACAGATTAACGAAACAGTAAATACATATACATTTATAGAAAAATATTAAGAATATTAGGCAAAATTAAGTAATGTAGAGATATACGTAAGCCTTATATAATTGTATTACACAAATGAAGGCACTTGCACTATTTGTAACAGTGTTTCATATTTCAAGGTAGTCTAAAACCTTTCAAAAAGGACTTTTTTTTTTATTTTTCAGTTTTCAGCTCTTTATTTTCTCTTCAAAATCCTAATTTTTAAAATATGTGTAAGTAAACGGTATCTAGTAGAATTCAAAATAAAATTTAATGAATACAGTTACCAAACCTTCACAAGTGGGACAAACATCTAACGTTTGCCATGTTAATACATTTGCACACATTTAATGTTATATTAATTTCAGTGTGCGTTTTTTTTTTTTTTTTTTTTTTTTAATTGTACTTTAAAAAGTGATTTCAGGTGAATGTAAATAAAGCAAAAATCGTTTCTTTAATTCTTTCTTGTTTGTAACTCTTTGTGAACAACATACGTTTTAATTACTAAATTTAAAACGAATTTGAGAAAAGAAAATGGAGCCGATTTAAATTTCTAATCAAACAAGTCACAGGCAAATTCTTTGAAAACAAAACAAAACAAAAAACAAAGAAACATTAGAGCAGCTCAAGTGAACTGATTGAAATATTTACATATCATTTTGTTTCTCAAAATTATGAATTATAATTAGTCTCTAGAAAATTTATACGTATAAATCAAATTCTCTCTCACACAATTTAGAATAAACCAAAACAACATACAGCATCAAAAGTTAATCAAGCTTTGTTTTTGTGTGCATGCGTTTTTTTTTTTTTTTTTTTACAAAACAAAAGATCCAAAATCAGCATCACATTGAGAAATACAAAATTCTTTGTTCCTTGAATTTGGCATAGAGCAAACAATGAATTTAAGAAAGAAATGTGAAATTTGAGTTTTGAAAGTAACTCTTCTTAATAGATAAATACTGTTGGCAATTCAATAGAAATCCATGGTTTCGTGTACATAGTATGGAATGAAGTTTAAACAGAGATGTTTTACCAATGTCTTTTCTTGCTGCATACTATAAAACTCCAAACGCAAGGTTCTATAGAATGGCTTTGTATTGCATAAATAACGCCATTTTTTTTAATAATTCTGACTTTTTGTCACAATGTCGCCACCCTGTTCACTTGTGCAGCATTCAAACATATTCGCCTTCGTCACAGCAAGAAATGCCTCATTTATAATCAAAAATATAAAAACTTTCATTTAGCAAAACTAGTTTTACATTTAAGATGGCTATAGTACAATGTTTTGTTATGTAGTTATTTCCTTCAAAATACTTAATATCTGTAGGGCTTTCATGGCTCCTCTATTATAAAGTATATATATATATATATACAGGCTGAAAACATTGCCAATTTACTCTAATTGCTGAAATAGATTTTTAATTTAGCTCCCAGCATTTACAACAAGATTTTCATTAGTTAGGGATTTTATAGTTTGATAGTTACACCAATGCCTATAGATTTAATCATTCCTAATCCTTTTCTTAATGGAATTGTAATATTCCCTTGACCTCTATCTACTATTTCCTGTTCTTATATTTTCTCACATTGGTCAAGTTTTCTCTTTTCATTTTAGTTTGGCTTTTTTCACTCTTTTGCTCAGTCATTTCAATGAGTATTATTACTTAGACAATGTTGTTTGATAGTTTCGGTTTATAATTTGTGTAAGTGAGAATTTCGAATAATAATAATAATAAAAAAAAAAATCTCTTTAAACAGAATCAAGCTTTTTTTTTTTTCTCCTTCAGTTATTTAAAGAAAACTTTAACATTAAGTAGACCTAATTAAACAAATTTACAGTTACATATAATTACAAATGGATATGATACTGCATTTTTTTCATTAAAACTAAAAAAATAAGCAATTCTTGATTAAAATATCTTTTTTTTTTTTTTTTTTTTTTAAAATAAAAAATTTTTTTTTAAAAATTTTTTTTTTTTTTTTTTTTTTTTTGCATACCGATAATGTGTATTAAGCACTTGTTTATCATTTGTGCAGAATTCTTAAACATAACAAAATGGAGATGGTGTTTTGAGAGTTGAAAAACAGAAATTATTTGTTACATCCAAAATACTATCAATATCATCTCGGGAATGTGAAATAAAAAAAAAACTTGAACAGGACTTTAAAACACTGATTACAAATTAAAAGGCGATCCCAAATAATTAAAGACATCAAAAAAAAAAAAAAATAAAGAAAAAGATTCTTGAGAATCTGAAATATCTGTAGAAATAGTAATACAGAGAGTGACCACGGTATTAGCTACAATAATTTCTTAATTCTAAAGACACTAATGAGTACCCGTTTGTGCCATTTCTAAGAATTTGAGTGGCCAGGGTGAGCAAATGCACAGATCAGGGGAATTGGCCTTCTTCGGATAACAGAAATTACAACAATTAGTTAGGTCTGCAATTAAAATCATGACAGAACAATGTATCTACAGAACTATTCGGAGAAAAAATTGGTGCCAATTGGCAAATGAGCTTTTTCCATCCTTAAAATTTATAAATTTGACTGTCTTGCTGATCGAATCTTTATTGTCAGTTACGGGATGTCATGTTAAGCATCCTATGGCAGCCAGTTCTATAGATCACTCTGTACATTACTATGGAAATACTGAACAATCTGGATTATCAGGCAGCTGATGCACATAGTGCAAAAAATTAAATCAATTCAGTTAAAACCTATTACTACAATTCTTCATGTGTGTGTGGATCGGTTCCTGGCTTTGGTTGCTGATTACAGAGTGCTGGAGTGGTTAAGTCAAAAACGTATTCACAACGATTTGGCTCAGAAACAAATGTAATTTTATTTTCCATGCCACAAGAAAGGCGCACCTGAAAGCAGAAAGTAAGTTTTTTTTTAGATGTGCATGAAATTCATTAAACTTTTAACATTTGTCTATAATTATTATACTAATGGGAGTAATAAAAAAAATTCTTTCAATTTTATTGCTAGACACTAAACTCTTCCCTAGTTTCAAATGTAAGTTAATATTCAGTTTAACGATAAGACATTTAAATAAACTCCAACATCTTCACAGTAGATACCGATATTTCGTTTTATTTCTAAAACTTTTTCAAGAAAGAACTATGTAAGGACAATAATTAAATTTAGTTTTTACATGAGCAAGATATATTGCATAGTATGGGAGTAGTGTACGCTTTGCAATGTAGAGATTGCCAGGGAACATACACTGGAAGCACAGGCAGGACGGTTGAAGAAAGAGTGCTAGAACATGTAAGTGCTTTTAATAATAAGACTAAGAAACATTTCAGACTGGGTAGACCATTGTTTGCTAAAAGGGCACAACCCAAACTCACTCATAAAGATTATTCATTACGTACAAGATGAACAGAAGAGATTCATGTTAGGATCTTGCCTCATCAATTGTTGCGTTTGTTTTAACAAGAACAAGTCTTTAAAAGTAAATGAAATGTCTTTATTCATGTACAGAAAAGCATTGATGAACAATATGAAATTAAAAGAATTTTTGATTCTCATATAGTTAATCTGTTATAACAATTGTCACCGTTTTATTGTCTGGTTTTATGACTTGCTTTGTTTATACATGTTTTTTAAGTATTATATGTTTTATTTGTTGTATATTATATTGTTTTGGTTATATTTTATGAGAAGAATCCGCTGACATAGGTCACCTCTGTGACCCCTTGAACAGCGTTGGACGAAACACAGAAGAAGAAAGAAACAGCCATGCCACTGCCGGGATTCGAACCCAGGTACTGGCGCACTGGTCGCCACGGCTGGCCGCCGCCGAGACCGCACGACCACGCCAGCACGGCTATTGTTTTGGTTAGAGGAAGATTTCTCTTTCCATTTTTTATAATTATGTTATTTTATTTTTAATTTGTTTTGCTCTACAAGCTGAACCTTGAAAAAGTTTTAGAAATAAAACGAAATATCGGTATCTACTGTGAAGATGTTGGTGTTTATTTAAATGTCTTAACGTTGAATTTAAGAAGAGAATGGTTTTTAAGTACGTTTTTTAATATTCAGTTTCTTTTTACTCATACATTATTAAATAGAAAAATAGATACAATATTTGCACAATATATATATTACTAAACAAAGTTTTCCCAAATTATAAGCTCCAAATAAAAACTTTTAGACATTTTAAGAATAATTAGGGTCTTAAAATAACAAATAGGATATTATTAATTTTTGTTGATTGGAAGAATATGAAATAAAATAATATAAACAAGGTAGGGTTAACGATTAGTAAACCAATCACAATGCTCCGCAACATCTTCTGATACTTATAAGAAAATATAATTGATATTGCTTTAATTTCCTTATTATTATAAATGTGATTGTTGCGAAAGACGCAATTGTTGCGGTTGTTGTGATTGTTGCTAATGATATTTTAATGATACTTGTCCCAGACAAAACGGGAATATAAGTCTCTTCTGATACTTGTAACAAGAAGCCTAAAACTGAAAAAAAGTATTAAAAATAAAGAAATAAAACACCAAATATAACATTCAGTGAGTGACATCTTACTACTGATGTTCGTACTTGCTAGCTATCATCATTAGTCATTTGACGACCAGCTCAGATAGAGACAAATCAGTCTATGTATCATATAATACATCTCTTGTGAATACAAGTTTCATTTTATTGACCATTTTCAATTCAAAGCAGGATGAAGGTTTTTTTTACCCTATTTCTTTTGTCAAAAACTTTCATCTTTTCAGTTGAAGCTAACAAAAATATTTAATTTCAACAAAGTCAACATTTTCTTAAAAAAACTTTTTAATTTCATCCATTCTTCTATGGGAACATTTTCCTGGCCTCATTTCTAGGAATCCAGTTTAAAAGTTTCTGCTCCCCATCTATACATGCTTCCTAATTCCAATGAACTTTACAGTGACTGTATTATCATCTATTCTGGTTTCCCCTCGCCATACATTTTATCTTGTCCTGTAGTTCCTAATACACGACTTCCAGCTGTGATATTGGAACCGATTAATGTATCTCATTTCCTTTAGTACGAAATGTCAATATACTGATTAAAATACTTTTCTTTTAAGCCTAGTGTCACTGCTTCTTACATTGCTGTATTACTTAGAACAGAAGCAGTCCATGTGAGTTTGAATCTATGACAAGACTCATCATAAAGCAACCGTCAAAAGAAAAATAGCCGCTGACTTTTCTCATTTCTAAAATTCTAAAGAACATATGTTCAACGGATTATGGTAGTTTTCAAATAATAAAGAAAAGGAATCTCTACCTACACTCTTTCTTAGCAATTTTCAATTTAATATTTTACTCCTCAAAACTCTATTAATATAATAACACTCCTTAATTCCCACAATATTTCGTCCTTCTTTGCGAAAGACTTCTTCAGGTGGTACCAGAGAACAAGAAACTATTCTTCTTCCTCTACATTTCATTTGGATTACAAATAAGAACTAAAAATAAAACATTTTCATATACAAGTTAACAAATGAACATTATCGTATTCAATAACGTTATTAATAATGATAACAATTAACACATTAATAATCATGATGCTTCATAAATAACAATACTAACATTACTTGCATTACATCATTAATATCTGAAAACTCATTTTTTTTTCATAAATTCCTTAACATATCCAAATGATGCACTACTCACTTTAAGAAACTTATCCTTATTAATACAATTTTTGATATTGATCAAACATGATTTGATCATGAGTCTCTTTTTCTCCAGAAATTTTGCATTCAATTTTGACAATTGGATCTGGGTTGTGTCCTTCTTCCTCACAGTGATCTGCCCAGTCAGAAATTCTACTTTTTTTTATTCTTAATTTTTGGGAAGATCACCGAGGAAGAAGGACACAACCAAGATCCAATTGTCAAAATTGAATCCGAAGTTTCTTAAAATGTGTAGGGCATCATTTGGATATGTTAAAGAATTTATGAAAAAATAAGCTTTAAGATATTAATGATATAATGCAAGTAATGTTAGTATTGTTATTATTGTTATTTATGAAGCATCACTATTATTAATAAATATGCTAGTGAATACGATAGTTTTCAATTGTTAATTTGTATACAAAAATGTTTTATTATAGTTCTTATTTGTAATTCTTATGAAATGTAAGGAAGGAGAATAGTTTTCTTGTCCTCTGATACCACCTGATGAAGTCCTTCGTAAAAAAGGATGAAATATTGTGGGAATTAAAGGAGTGTTATTATATTAATAGGATTTCTAGGAGTAAATTATTTACAAGATATATTACAGATGCTAATATAAAGTTAGATATTTGCTTGATTAATAAATAGTCACTTTTATTAATCTATATGCTTCATTCACTTTAAGAGAATTCTTTCAATATCTTTTATCTAAATTAAGTTTTACGAATGTATCTAAGCGAAAGCTCCAATTAAGTCAACAATAGAAACATACTGATGCGAGGTTCAAGGTCAAGAGGATTAGCTTAGCATCTAGGATTCCTCTGAATGGTCCTCAACACAGATGGATCTGGATGAGATGGGTGTTGATTTTAAAATCTGCCACACTTGTATGTAAACTCCTGTTTTTATAAAGTTAGCTAGATGTGTTAGCTGTTTAACAGCATTCACTCTCCATTATTACTGACCAAAGAACAATACAACATTGGTGCAGAAACCTGCAGAACCACAGATGATGTCTCCCCCCCCCCCCCAACCCTCGAGTCACCAATGGCCCCAGAATCAACCAGAGAACCGTCCTTCGATATCAAGAACCCATACTCTTCTCTAGCTGCTCCATGGACCCCCTTGCCTGGCTCTGAGACTTTCAAGTGCATCGCTTGCTTTAATAGCTGGATGCTGAAGCCACCTTCGAATGACTCATGCACAACCTCCTCCATGGTCTCAAATAGTCTATCTATCTTTGTTTATCTGGACGACATTTTCGTTTTGGCTGCAATCTCGTCATCCACATCAGGACAGCTCTTGTTTGTAATCCGCGCGAAGCACGGGTATTTTTGCTGGTCATCTATAAAACTGACCACAATCACCTCGATGCTGACTGCCTGTTGGGTCTGTTATCTGATATGACTGCACGGGCTGTCACCACCGTGAATGTTACAACGGACCAGCTTGACAGGAGGGAGGAACAATTTAAAAGACCTTAATCAATGCAAAATCATCACTGACTTAGAGACAATGATCCAGCTGCACATAAAGTGATATACACTAAATGATGGAGTACTCTTCAAGAAAAGCTTGACCCTACATCCCATCACTGACTGCTCATCATCCCACAACATCTCTGACGCCATGTTGCAGAGTCCTGCCATGAAGACCTGACATCAGGTCACCTCAGCCTTACCAAAACCTATGGCAGGATCTGCCAAAATTCTATTGGCCCAGGTAATATAGGACAGCCCGTAGATAGTTATTGTGCTGTGACGATTGCCAGCTACCCAGCCATCTCCAGGACTCCCACAGCTACTGCTGTTAACTGACCAGCCCTTCCTCTGCATTGGCATCGATTTTCTTGGCCTCCTTGTTCTGCTATCCACCAACAAAAATCGGTGGATAGAGGTCACTATCTACCATTTCACCTGTTTTGTCATTACCCAAACTCTGCCCAATGCCACCACAACTGAAGTTGCCTGTTTCTTCGGGAAGGAAGTGATGCTGCATTACGGCCCCTTGGAGCCCATTGTCAGCGATCAGAGCCTGCAGTTCCTCAGCACAATAATGTAGGAAGTCTTCAGCATCTATCACACACTAAACCATCAATCATCACCATACTGGCCACAGATGAACGGGGCAATGGAGAAACTGAATCCCTCCATCGTCAACATTCCCATGTATGCTTTCCATGTATGTCGACAAACATCATTCAAATTGGAATCAAATTCTTCCCTTTCTCACGTAAGCCTGTAACACCGCCATCAATGACATCCTTCACCCTTTTCTTCCTCCTCCACAGCAATCATCTGAACGCCACCTTTGACTCACTGCTTGGCCATGTCCAAGACACCCCAACAGACAGTGCGGCAGCCCTACAGCACTGGAGGTACGAGATCGTCCATTTTATGACACTCTCAGATGACTGCCAAATGTTGCTATGATGAACTTCGCTGAGATGTTGTCCTGGAGACCTGGTGTTTCTGTTCCAACCAGCCCTTATCGTTGAACTGAGGTCTCCTCTGATTGGTCCTCCAGCACAAACGGACCTAGATGCGATGGGTGCTGATTTGAGAATCCGCCGCACTTGTATACCATCCCCTGTTTTGTAAATAAAGTTAGTTAGATGTGTTATCTGTTTAACAGTGTCACTTCCGTTCTTTACCGATCAAAGAACAACACAACAATATTTCTGTGAAGCATCTCAAGTGGCACTATCATGTGTTCTCAGATAGGAGCAATTGCATTACAGCAGTTAAAGGTAATGCTGAGATGAAGCTCAAGTTCTCACACTGATAGTGAAAAATAGGAGAGCAGCATTTAGAAATGGCATTTTATAATATGGAATCCTATCGTTACATTTAAGTTCAAATCGGCAAAAAATGTTATTTTTGATATTCTGAAAATCTAAAATACATGATACTAACCTCTGTGGATCGAGCAGGGCCATTCCAACATGTTAAACCATTTTCATATTTCATTTTGGAGTATTTATTAGATTCTGGTCCAGTCCAACTGCCCCATCGACTGAAAGAATGATAGAAAAATGACAAATGAATTAACAGCACAGTGAAATACTGAGAAAATAAATGGAGAGCTCAAGAATAAAAAGCACCATCTCAATGGTTTATTCGATGAATAAAATTTAAGTTAATACTTTGAAACAATTGAAATACAAACAACCAAACATGTGGACGCAGAGAGGAAGTCAGCAGTAGTCACACTTCATTATTCCTATTAAAATTCCCTCCCTGGCTGTCTTCAAAAACTGAGTATACCATGAGCAAAGATTGCTCAAGAGACGTGCTATGAATATCAGTGTATTTTGTTGTGTGTTTTCCTCGCTGCTTGCTAGCATTAGGATCTGTTTTTCACTTGGCTCGCTAGGATAGCACCATGAGCAATGGTTCATTGCTGCTCCAATATGGATTTCCTGCAAGGGTAAGCACTCAGGAGCGCTCAGTCATTGCTCAATTTTTGAAGATGGGCGTCTGTGTCTGTATGTTTCGATGCTCTATGAAGATGAAGTTTATGTATCACTTTGAAATGCCCGAATTTCATTAATCTTAATCCATCTACTAAGTGCATTTTATTCTTGTTCTCTCCACTTACAATAAATAAAGCATTTGAACTGAAATAAAATAAGGCATCCGAATTGAATATCCATTTAGATTCAACTGTATTTAAGAAAGTTGCCAATTACCATTATAGTTACATTATAGTTTAAGCAATGGAAAAAAAAAAACCTTTTTCATATTTTAATAAAAAAATCAAAAACTCCAATTCTACTTGCCCAACAAAATACTGACATGGTTGACTAATCTAGATAATTTATCAGGGCTTTTAATACCCTGATTTCACGGAACCAGTATTAATAAGGTTAGCCAATTATCTCGCCTTTTTGTCTCCATGTGACCACCCAGGGTTCAGGAAAGCCCTACTCAAGGTCATTCACACCTTGGTTTGGCCACAAAACTCGTTATTTCAATATGGCATCCATCCTGTCCACTACATCTCGGATACATTGATATATTTAAATCAGTATTTTTTCAGCCTTGTGGAAACAAAAAGAAATTATCAGAATATTGTAATTTCCAAATCTACAACTTTAGGGATAAATTTATTTTGTTCATCACTGCAAAATTTCAGTTATATGAGTTTTTGATTGTTATTTTATAAAATATTTGGGCAGGACGAGAGAAATTCTGTTTAAAAAAAAAATCCCATTTTTGTAAAGAAAGGAACAGAACTTTTTTATAAGTGTTCTTTCAAAAATTGCTATTTTCAAAGTTCTTAATAATTATTAACAGTTTCAACATTTTATTGTTGCTGTAAACAATTGTGACTATTATGTTCCTCAAAAGATTTTTTCTTGTTATTTTGCCTGAATTTTTAGAAAACAACAGAGGCAGCTTTTGCAAATTTCAGAATGATAAAACTAGATTTGTGCATGAATGAAATCCCAACTTATTTTCCATTATATGAATTCAATTTTATTGTAATATCAGTGGAACTACTGATACTAAACTACTGATACTACAGATGTTCAAGTTTATTTTTTTAATAGATGTTCTGCAACTAAAAAGAATCAAGCTATACACTGAAGAGTTGTAAATACACTACAACCTTGTTTATCCGGACTAACTGGGACCAAAGGCAATCCGGAAAATCAAAAATCTGGATAATCCGGGTAATAAGCAAAACAAATCTTTAAATAAGCAGACTTATCATTTTTTACGATAAAAAGCTATCGTTTTGTAACAAAATTACTCTAGTATTGTACAATCTATGCAGGAACTGTATATTTAATCAAAATAAAAAGTGAATGTTTGGCGTACTTATAGTTATGTTCTTGTTATCATAGTTAAAATTATTATTTATCTGAACATTAAATAATAAAAAAAAATGTCTACAAATCTGATCCGGATTATCTGGAGATCCGGATAAACGAGGTTGTAGAGTACACATTAATACGTACCCTAAATTTGTTTCACTTCCTCCCGATTTAGGTTTTTGAGATGCTTGGTCAAACGGACACAACTTGTAGACGTACTCCCTGTCTGAGTATTCAATGCAGTGACCTTCCATGGGTCCAAACTCATCATTTGGTCCAAAATCTATTTCTAATTTTTCCTTCATTAATCTGAAAGAAAAACAAAAACAATCTAAGTCAGTCTAGCGAGGAAAGAAGATAATTTCACTTTTATCTTTAAAACCAAGATATAAATTTTTATTACATGTCAAGTACTTCATCAACATAAGCTTTGCATTGGGTTTTCTGCTATCAGAAATATATATCTAAAAAAATAAAAAAATGAAAAGATTAAAATAGAAATCTTGTTGATTGCAATGTCTGCAGCCAGAGATCTCTTTCATTGAAATATGCTAACCGATAACCTACACTTTTCTCAAAGAATGGCCAATTGGATTTAAGGCACTGAATGTCTTAAATACACTTCTATTTGGATTGTCTTGTAATTCACTCACCATCAGATTTCAAAGAACATAACATTTTTTTTCCCCATCCATTCTACAAAAGTAATTTAAAGTGATAATGAATAAGAAGAACGACAAATCAATCTCTCCCTTTTCTATCGGGCTTTTATTTTCATTGATAGTCTATCATTCCTTGCGATGAACATTAACCATTTCAACAACCATTGTGAGAATGGTGATTGGATCCATTATGTCCCGTTTGGTTGTAATGAATCATTTGAGTCAAAATTCGATTTTGAGATATTCGCATAAATGTATTCGCTTATGTATTACTTAACATTTTGTATGGAATGAAGAGTGTTTTATATCAAAATTAAAATATTTTCTCCGGACTTAATCCTTCAAAGGTCATTAGTCATTAGCAAATCTTATTTGTTACGATTAGTCGATTGGCGTTTATTTAAAATGAATTTTCCGTAGAATTATGTTGAGATAGAAAGCAGTAACAACTTTTTATGAGTTTACACCTTTTGCTAGTAGATGGAGCAATAATCTAAAAAAAAATAAATTTATTTTGGTGCTTGATCAAATGATGCATAACACCATCCATTTCATCCCACTGGTATATCAGCTTATTCTGCTTCGCATCGCTTATGGTGGAATTCAGAGGTGACAATCTTGCTGTTATCGACTGAATTTCAGGCCAACAGCTTAACATCTGATGATCTCTCTTGAAAGATCATTTGTTGCATCTTTATTTAAAGAAAAAAAACAATGACTGAATGGTGGGGCTCTACAAATTTTCTTTACACCACTGTAACAACATGATTAGATAGACTGGATTATCAAAACATGCTATTACATAGTTACTAAAAAGTAATTTGCGTCTTATAATCAGAACAGCTTAACAAAGGCTTTGTAAAATGTTATTAAATGACATTTCCAAATATATTAGGAGGTACCATGACAGGACAAATTGTTTATTCAGTACTTTGGCATCACATTAGGTCTCTACAACTGATAAAGAATTTTCATCACTGCCACTATACAAGGAGATAAGCGCTTCGGTGTCTTTAAAGTATTTTCATCATTGAGTGTAAAAACAGTTAATTGAAACAAGGGGGGGGGGGGGGAGAGTTAAAAGAAAAAGAGAGGGGAAAAAAAAACCCTACAGAAATTAAAAAGCAAACAAAAGAACTATAAACAATAGGCAGTTCCATAAAGTAATTATTTTCATTGTGATGCATTGCTAACAGAAAAATATACAAATAGTGCTTTTAATTGAGCAAGTTTCTTGTAGTAAAAGAAATATAGAGAAGAAGAAAAATTAATAACCTTATGGAATCTTCTAGATCTTTTACTTTCCTCTCAGCTTCTTCAAATTCATTTCTTGCTTGGGTTGCAACTAGAAGAGAATTTTTTTAAAAATTATAATTACTTTTTCTTTTATAATTGAAACAAATACTGTAACAAAAATCAGATACAAGTTTTTATTGTTAAGAAAATATGAAATTTTAACATTTTATAATAGTGGTCTCGAACTCATGGGTTGTGTAATAAGGATATGCTATTCCTCTCTGTAAATTCTTTAATTTATTGCAGCTAAACATTTATTTCTAATTAAAAATTTACTTTTTAACAGAAATTTATGCTCAGAAGGAAAATTTGATTAGAAAAGAGAAATGTCACGATTATTTGGTTGGAACAAATGTACTGGAGTAAATATTACTATTTCAACTGTTCCATGGCTCTGTTTATTTACAGAAGAACTCTGGTTATACATTCTTGACCTATGAATGCCACGAGTTTGAGACTACAGTTTTAAACAATGGAGATAATTTCTATTGAAACTAACAAAAATACATACTTTCAATAAGCTGTTTTGTTTCTTCATCATACTGAGTTTCTTCAGCTGGTTTTTCTGTAGGTTCTTGTGGAGGAAATTTAGGTGGTTCGACTAAATCACTATCATCCTCCTCCTCTGCTCCATCACTTGGCTCTCTATCCAATTCTTCTTCTCCCTGATTCTGTGGAGGGGAAAAGAAAAAAACCTTTGCTTTAGGCACAAATAAGCTAAACATATAACAGAATCTTAATTGTCCAACACAGTCAAGAAAATCTTGGAAAATAAAAGAAAGAAAAATGTATTGAAATTTCTTTCATTTTTTTACTCAAGCAAAAAGCTAAGTAAGATGTGTGTGTGTGTTTAAGATGTGAAAATGTGAATTTAAGCTAATTTAAGATGCGAGATATATGTGCGTGTGTGTGCGTGTGTGTGTGAGTGTGTATGTATAAATACACACATACATACATAAAAGGCAATACACCTATATATATATATATACAGGGTGTCTACAAATGATTGGAGTGGTTTCCTGACCTTTTAAAGGCCACATTCTTAGAGCTCTTTGATTGAGTTTGTTATTATAAGACAAGCATCTCTCAAAGTTTTGTTTGAATTGCTCGGCAGGTATATGCTTCCGCCTCCAACCACGAGAGCTCTGCAGTTGCAAAATGGCGACGAACAATGAAAAATCACATGTTGTCCTCGAATTCCATGCAGGTCAATCTATCACAATGGTATAGTATCATTTCAGAACAAAGTTCCATAAAGATCCACCCAGTGCCAACTCTAATTCGACGATTACATGAACAATTTACAACTACGGGGTGCGTCTGTAAAGAGAAATCAACAGGTCGTCCTCCTGTGAATGGAGAAACAGTTGAGCGCAGACGGCCTACTTTAGTGCATAGCCCACAAAAATTAACTCTCAGAGCAAGCAGGAAATTGAAAATTTCACGATCGACCATTTTGAAAAGTCCTTATTTATGGCCCTTTTTCTTCATCAAGAAATCCTTTACAGGACCCATTTATCTGGATATGCTGGAAAATTGGCTCATTCCACAGCTGAAGACAGACAGAATGGACTTCATCTTCCGAAAAGATGGTGCATCTCCACATGACGTTCGTGACTTTTTGAACTGTACACTGCGAAACCGATGGATTGGTCGTACTGGGAATGATGACCATGCACTGCTACCATCGCCTCCACATTCCCGACTTAGACCCTTGTGACTTTTTATGAGGGTGTGTGAAAAATACCGGCTGATCTGCCAGAACTGTGGACTCGCATCTGCAATGCTTTTGCTCGAATTGACAGGAGTATGCTACATTGAATGTGGGACAAACTTGATTGCAGAGTTGGTGTGTGCAGAGTCACTAGCAGTGCACATATCGAGCATCTTTAAAAATGGAACAAAATCTTGGAGAGTTTCTCTTTGTCTCTGTACAGTTGTTTTGGTGATATGTCAAATAATACACTCATAGTTAAATCATGAAACCACTCCAATCATTTGTAGACACCCTGTATATAAACAAAAAGCAAATGAATGGAAAAAAAAAATTAAGGCATATTTACAAAAGATTTCTGTCTTAAGAATTTTAAAATAAAAATGACTTAGAACGATGCTAAATCTTTTTCAAAAAAAGTAAAATTAATTTTTTACTTCTTCAGGATACAATTCTTCATCATCTTCCTCCTCCCCTCCTTCTTTACTGGGCTCCTCTGTTTGTGATTCAGGTAATTCTTCTGCAGGAGGTTTAAACTAAATAAATAAATAAATAAATAAATTAACATAAACAAAACATTTTCGATTTCTTAACTGATTTTAAGAGATAAAAAGTTTAAAGGGTGGGGACTTGTTAAAAAAAAAAGTTTTACTGTAAGTTAAGAATTTTGTAGCTTTTTCTAAAATTTCAAATAATCAGATTTGATGTTCACAGCCAAGAGAACAGAAAATTGTTTGTCTGAAAATACTGAATGTATCTGCAATCTTTCATTCAACTAATTCAGTGCAGAAGTAGCTGATGTAGACTTTATAGGACTCTTCTTAGATTCTAATGACTGCAGCAAGTTATAAATGTAGAAAGAAGAAAGTGCAGAAATTTAATTTGAAAGACTGGTGCCCAAGTGCGCCAAACTTCAATTAACTTTGACGGCTGCATTGTGGACGAAGCTAAAATTAGTGGGGGGTGCTGCTGCAGAAAAATTTTAGCCTTTGCTTTAAAATTGTGTTAAAGAAAACAAACATGTATAAAAAGATAATTTATTTATAAACTTGATAAATTTCTTTTTATACATGTTTGTTTCCTTTCACGCAATTTTAAAACAAAGTCTAAAATTATTCTGCAGCAGCACCCCCCACTAATTTTAGTTACGTCCACAATGCAGCCGTCAAAGTTAATTGAAGTTTGGTGCACTTGGGCATGGGAATAGTAAAATTTCCTTGTTTGCCTCGTAACATAGGCAGCTACTGTTGATCTGCTTGATTCAAAAGAAATTAAGTATCCTTGAGAACATGAAATAGTAACTTTAGTCTTTCCAACAGACTTAATCTAAGCTCATTCATTCATGTTTTAGATTTATAGTTTGTAATTGTATTCTATTTCAGCTACATTGCCAATGGTAATCTGTTTTGGTTTTCTTTGTGAAGTTCTTTAGATAAAAATTATAATCAAGCAAGAGAATTGATGTTTGTTAGAAGTTCTATTTATACTAACAAAGGGTGGGCGTTGGGGTGACCCCCCAGCCCCAACTTCGTCCCGTAGGTCCACCGTGCTTGGAGCCTTACCTCCAGCTGCCCCAAAGGCCTGTCAAGGCCTACTCGTGGGAATTTTTAACTTTAAAGGTAAAACAATTAACAAAGAAATTTAATCAATAATTTCAAAAAAATAATCCCAAATATTAAACAAATAACATAATTTACTGATAAAATTATGACTGCTTAAAATTAATAAACTTTGTCAGTTAAATATTTTTTAAAAATTATTGATATCAATATTCATTATTATTAACAGAATGAAAATTTTGGCCTTCAGAACAAAATTTGGAAGAAATATAAATAATTTCCGGTCAATTACCATTTTTTGGAGAGAATAATGGGGCTTCATTAGAATCCATCCAGTCGTTTTGAATTCTTCAAGATCCATCTCTTCTTTGTTCAATAAGAAAAACTAAAAGAACGAACAATGGGGAAACTACAGAAATTGCTAAAACTCTATATAACACAAAATCAAATTAAGGTTTTAAAAATGCAGAATTCATTATTTGGAATTTTTTCTTTTTTTTGATAATTTTCAATTTGTTGAGACCTTTATTTTGGAGTTTGAATAATAATAATAAATAATAATAATAATAAAAAAATGCTTGTTCACAAATCTGATTATTAAAAAAAATAATAAACAGAGAAATTTTAAGCTAAAAATCGTTATTTTGAATTTAAAATCAGTTTTTCTTATAATTTTGAGAATCTAATAAATGTGTTCTAAGATGTCTAATTCTTATTACTTGAGCAGCTGCTAAAGTGAACAAAGAGTAGGAATACCTTTTGCATACAACCAATGGTTAATGCGAATGTTGAATTTGATGTTCTTTTCAATTATCTCACTGTGCTATTAAACTGTTAACAACAGTTCACAAAAGTCAATTTGTTAAGGTAACTTCTAGTGGTTAAGTCACAAATTGTTAGAAGCCCACAACAATGTGTACCCAAGAGATACTTTCGATGGCCTTCTGAAAAGGTGTTTCTTTGGCTTATTAGCACTCTTTAGCCAGAACTAATTGATATTTACAGATAGTTCAGAAGATTAAGGATCAAGAACAGATTACACTAGTAGTGGGGGAACTATAACATTTGTGTTGTTGAGTATTGGATAACTTGCTGCAGTTTATTGATCATAAAAAATTTCTTTAATAACAACATCTTCAGAGACTTCTTCAGGGTACAAAGATACACTTTTTTTTTTTTTTACTTTTCTACAATTCTTCAATGTTGTCATTGACTAAAAGGAACTACAGTGATACCTCGGGTTACGAACGACTCGGGTCACAAACATTTCGGGTTATGAACAACAACTTCGAAAATTTTTTGTCTCGATAACGAACAGTGCCTCGGGTTATGAATGAAGGTGAGAGAGAGAGCAAGGTTTAACGTTGGAACAAATGATTGCATACACTACAAATGAAGGTCACGCAGTACCAACATCGCTTAGCGCTAGCCTACAGATTTTTTTTTCATCTTGAAACGGACTGTCTCGATTTCATTGATTTCAATGTTTCGGGCTACGAACATTTCAGGTTACGAACTGAGTTCTGGAACGAATTAAGTTCATAACCCAAGGTATTACTTATCAAGATTCAACAGAAAGGATTAACTATTGCTGAATGGAGTTTTGATTAAAATAATTAGCATGCTACTTTTGAACTAGGATTGTGCAATAAACAATATTTCTATGTTTGATTTCCTTACATTCTGTAATAGTAAGAATCCTTTGCTGCTTCTTCGTCTTCAAATAATTAGCAATCTTCTAAGCAAGAAGCAAATTACCACATACGGTGCCATCTCAACAAGCTCAGTGAAGAATTTTGTTGCTTAAAGCGTTTGGATGCAGCAAGCAAAATGGTGGACACAGATCAAATTGCATAACACTGAAAGCAGAGTTGTACACTGTTCAAAAAAATGGATGGGTCTTGAGATGAAAGAAACTTTATAATATGTAGCAATTGCTTCCCTGGCTAGTTCTCACAAATATGGATGCATATGCTTTGATGAAGTATATACTTCATCAAAAACCTAAAGCAAGACATTAGTGTTGCCCTTAAGGTAGCAATAAGGAAGATAAATATTTTGGAAAGTGGATCCAGTGATGCTATTGTAAATATGGCAGCACAGAAGGAAATAACAGCCATCTTTGTTTTAAAGCAATAAACTGAAGCTGTTTCCAACTCAGATTCTAATATTTTTAAGCGTCAACTTGGAAAGATTGGTAATTCTGGTGTTACTTCCATTAAACTCAGTTTGCTCTGCAAAACTAGATTACATCCGACAGTGTTCCCTTTACATGTAATTCATTAACCTCAAACAATACATCCATATGTAAATGAGAAAGTTTATCTGCCATTTCAAATCTCTCTTCACTCTCATTTCTTGTCAGATTCTGGTTATTCAAATTTCACGTCCCTAAACTTTCCCTGCGGAAACCTCATTATCATCTCTATGACAAATTCTTCTTCACGATGGTTCATAACCTCAAAAGCTTTATCATCCCATCAAATTAGCTGGTTTTCTGATTAAGATTTTGAAGAGGGAAATATGTGGCATAAAGTGTTAAAATAATATACAAATCATATTTTTAAATTCACTTCTCAATTCACTTATTCAACAATAATATCACCGAATTATAATGAATTCATTACTAACTGCCATGTGTCATTCTTATCCTTTCCTAAAGTGAGTTGTAATGAAAACTAAAGTTTTGGTGAATTATTTATCGTTTTACTCATGTGTTTTAACATTTGAATAATTGCTGTCAGATGGACTTTCGGGACAAATAACTGCAAAGCCGTTTCCATAGATGGCAAACTTTTCTTTGGTAAAATGGGCTATCATAAAACACATTCTAGCCATGCCGGCGTGGCCAGGCAGTCTGCTATGCCATCACTGTGTTGGCACCTGGGTTCGATTCCCGCCATGGATTGGCTATTTCAATTTCCTTTCCTTTCAGCCTCCTCTTCACTTTCTCTTCGATCTAATGTCATTCCTTAATGATTTCCTGAGGAAGGCAACGGGAAACCAGCTCATTATCTTTTCCTTGAAATTCTAGGGAGTCTTCTAGGGGTTCGCCATCTGGGGAACACTAGAGCTCCCTGGAACACGGATGCTTCGATTACAAAGCTCGCACTTCGGTGCTTTCCGTACCCACTACCAAAACACATTCTGTTATTTGGCAGATGATGGAAATCAGCAAAAGAATCTAACAGAGTTAGGAAAAAGTTCTCATGTTTTGAAATTCAAAAGAAAACTCGAACAGTATCTATATTGTGTTTTTCAATAATATGAATGTAAGTTTCATCATACAAACTTACAATAAAATATTTTTTGGAATTTGAGCTTTTATTAAAAAAAAAAAAAAGGTCACAAGTGAATGTTTTGAGCAATCTTTACATCTTAGCATATCTCACTATTAATAACTACAGATGTACATTATTGGTGAGATAAGGGGCCATCCATTAATTACGTGAGGTGTTTTTTCAAAAATTTGGACCCCCCCCC
>JAFIDM010000179.1:38747594-38761841 GCA_023159025.1 Thereuonema tuberculata | reverse complement strand
TCACGTAATTAATGGACGACCCCTAATCAGCATTTTTTTCTTTTTTCCAAAAACCATCAAATTTGAGGTGCATGCATTATATGAAAACTTGGTAACATAACTTGGACAAAATCACTTTCGTAAATCAACAATCATATTTCAGGAAGAAAATGACAAAGATTTGCAGTCTTGACAGGAGAGAGGAAATGAGTATACAACAAGCTGACGACAACTGTAGAGTCTGTTTTGAGAATGGAAAGCAACACAGTCTGATTTTGCAATGGTTTATAAAATGGACTGACTTAAGCTACAGCAACTGCCACAGAATTTGAATGGAAGACTTCAAAGAAAGAAGGTTGACGATTTTTTATGTTTGCTTGAAAGGCTTTGCAAATAAATTGATAAATAAGTGCTTTCCAGTGATTTTTGAAAGCAGAGAGATGACGAATTTCGCTTTGTAATTTTGTTGTGTAATACAAGGGTGCACAGTTCATTCACAAATATACAGTATCTTTCTGTTACATACTTTTGATGCCAAGAAGACAGATTTAGCCATTAAGTCTGTTCTCTGCTGCAGAGTCAAAAAGAAAAAAGAAAAAAAAGGGTTTCGGCAATTTGAAATTTAAGAAGAATTTTTCTAGAATCCTATTATAATAAATTTATGAACTTTTATTGGAATCCATACTTATCTCCTTTGAGATTATTAAATGAGCAATTTAATCTCCTTTGAGATTATTAAATGAACTTATAAAAATGTTTATAAATAAAAGGCCAACACAGAAGGTCAAATTTTAAAATATTTTAATTAGCGTACAATCTCCTTTAATCTTTTTATTAGTTGCTTGTCAATGGCTTGCAGGGAAGAGCCGAAACTTTATAATTATTAAGTTTTAATTGAATTTAAAGGAAATTTTAATTTTAATTTTTATTTATACTTCAATTATTTTTACACATAAAATTATTTCAAACATTTTTATAATTGAAAAATACCAGTAATTATCTGTAGCATTACCCACCTTGGCTTCTTCAGGTGAAACTGTCCCATCTTTATTTTGATCAAACACCCATCTTTCCTGGACTTCTGCTATAGTTACCCTAATAATAAAAAAATATGGTTGTGATAAGTTGTCCTTCACAAAGTATAGGCTGTATTTTACAATATATAATGAAATTTAATATAATATAGAGATCCAGATAAATAAATATATATATTTTTTAATTTAACATTTCATATTTCTGAATCAGTTCACATAGAAACATACTCAAAATTACTTCCTTCTACCATTAATGGGCATGACAGACTAGTTTTGAATACATACACAAGTCATTTTACAAATCTAAAATATGTTTGCAAAATCAGCTTGCCTTCATCTTAAAGTAAACACAATGTTAAATATGAATTTCCACTTACTTTCCATCTTTATTTACATCGAGGTCTTCAAAGGCCTGAATCGCTTCCTCTTCTCTATCCTGTTCTGCTTTTTCATTGTCTTCTAGTTTCCTTTTTTCTATATTTCAACAATAACAGCGACCAATCAATATTTCGTTTTTCTGCTCGACCTTTCAATTACGCAAACTCAATTCTTGTACACCGTGACTAATCATTTGAATATTCAGACAATTTTTAAACTTTCCCTAATCACATTTATTCAAGTAGACAAACTGAAATGAAATCTGTAAAAATAAATACCTTCAATATTCTTTACAAAATTCTAAAGGCTAATTCGATGGTAAAAGGCCTAAGATAATCAATTATTTCTAATACTGTAACCAATTCATTTTTCATAATATTCCAGAAATTTATGTTTTTCACAGTGACAATCTTGTATAAAAATAAAGAACGATCTCTCACATTTTGTCTTTAAGTCATTTTAACCAAGACTGTCGAAAACTTATACCATTTTTATGGTTTATTTTGTATTCATATTGAAAACCAATTAGAAAAAGCAAGTGTTTCAAAAATGAAAATTTATTACAAATAGTGACCAAAGAAAAAAAAATATCTTACTTAGAGTTATAGAAATAACTTATCTTTGGATATTTCCTAAAAACATGAGGAAATGATTATACTAACTTGCCAAATTAGTATAAATTTTGTATGAATGCATATCTGATATAAATAGTGTGAACTGGGAAGAAAGGAAGAGATCTTGTCTTGCCAGAACCATTAAGGAAAATGATGGTAATTTTCTGGCAGACAATGTGGGTGGGTTTCTCGTGTACAAATGAAACATCATCTTAACTTTGCAATGTCGTCGTCATGGCGGTAAATGGGGTGTTCAATATTTCTAGTTCTGAAAATTTATTTCTAGATTAATAAATTTATAACTATTTTGTTAACCAATGATTATAATGTTTATTCTACGTTACATATCCAGTATCCTTCTGACATGAAGCCAAATAGTAGTAATAAACTTTGTTTCTGTTCCATATCATCCGATCGTCTTCCCTGCACTTAAAAAGAATTTTTCATAGCCTTAATATAACTATCACTTCTCCAATTACACATTCCATTAATCGTTTTTTTAACCAAGCACAAAACCTGAGAGAATGAAGAGTGGTTTACGCGATCCAGTGCAGTTAACACCCTGGTAGATATATAGGAGAAACAAGCAGATCTCTTAAAAGGCATTCTGCACAGCACCTCCCTTGCTACAAAACACAACGATTTTAACTATTTAACTGTTGGCCACACCAGTAATACACACTCTAAACACAGAACATCCTAAGATTATATGCTTCGAAATAATGATTTCAAAAGAATATGTAAAGAGTCTTTCTTTATTACCACGGAGAACAACTGATAATAAGGATACATGAAATGCAGATGCAGAAGAAATGACCAAGGGGAAGACCAAGGATAGATGGATTAAGGGAGTGGAGGAATGTGTCCGGATGAGAGGGGAGGACTGGATCAGGGTGACAATGGAGAGATGGTGGGAGGCAAGGACTAGATGGAGAGGCTTGTGTTCCAAACAGACCCAGCGTGAGGTTGGAAACTGTACTAGATGAAGAAGAAGAAGAGAACAACCGTTACAATGACAATATTTCTGCTGTTACAATTCCCAGTATGGTTTCTATAGCTCTTCATAATCTTTGTTTGTAAACTTTTTTTCTTTTATGTATAAGTTAAAGTGTATTATTTCAATTTAAAAGTAAAAAAATATATTTTAGAATCTTTTTTTTATTGTAACCACCCCCTTAAAAATGTTTTTTCTCTGTTGGAAGTCACGTTGATGCCTTTCCCTCCCAATTGCATATGGTTTAAACCCTATCACATGTTCCACTTCATATTCTATTCTATTGTAATTCGTCACTTGACAATGAGATGTAGACCACCTCGAAAGTACTCGTGTTTTTATAATTTTATTGTAAATAAACTTTTTAAATTGTAACGTGTGGTGGCCTCAATTTATGTCTTAAGAAACTTACCTTCTTCCTCCTCTTTGTATTTTTCAAGGGCAGCTTTTTCTGGTTCTTCGGCTGCTGTTTTAGTGGCTGAAAGAAATTAGAGAAGTAAGTAATAATGTAGCTAGAAACGAGCAATAGAAAATGAAGATATTATTACTTTTCCAATATTAATATCCTCGTGCACTGAAAATAAGAAATGCCAATTGTCATTTTCTTTTAAACATACCAAAAATCCCATTTTTATATTCATGATTTAAAAAATTAAAGGTTAAAAATATCTGAAAGATAAATGAACTGCAAATTTAAAAACAACCAATAATAATAATGCACTCTGAATTGCAATTTTCAGAAATTCAAATTGTCCTCTCTAAAATGAATTTAAAACAAACTGTATATTTTTGTGATTTCAAAATTTGCAATTAAATAATAAAGAAAATTCGTTTGACAGAAAACTTATTACATGCAATTTTGATGTGAGCCTATACCCTTAAGGCTTACTACTCTTCAAGGCTAATAGTATTTGAGCACTTTAAGTTTGTATTGCTGCATTAATACCTTGCGAATGCGATTTGTTTTTCACAAAAGATGAAACACGGGATTATTGTTAAGGAGAACAATAAATATGTATGTGACAAGAAGTTATGAAAACAGAAAAAAGAAACAACGAGAATGGACAATGGTCATAAAAGTTTGTTCCACAAGTAAAATGGCTAAGTGCTGAATAGTGTATTTTCTTGAAGATATAATGATGTTCGTAATAGGTATTCCATGCTGAATGTGAATATCGAGGTATACATGAAGTGTCTGTTCCCATTCCCCCGCCCCAAGTGTATATGTGAAGTTACTTTCCAAGAAGCAAAGTTGTGTTACCATTCATCCAACAGGGAATTATGGTGCATTTGTTCAGGGTGTTTGTTTAGTGCTGTGATTCCCAGATGTACACGTTCAAGACGATCCAATGATAAATATCTAGGTAAACTAAACAAACCAAGAAGGCACCAAAGGTAAACGAAAGATTTCGCCTCTGAGCTATTAACAGTGAGAGTGTGAGACGGCTGTTTCTTCCTCTTTATGGGCCCGTCAGCCACACAAACCCTTTGTTGAAAGCTCGGATTGCGAAACCAAGTTAGGAGTCCACCCATGCACCCACCAGTGGCTTTATTGTGTGGCTCGCCATTAGCCTCATTTTCTTCTATTTCTTCTGTGTCTGACGGATTCACAGGCCAGGAATTGGAGCTTTTTCTTTTGGTTTTATTTTATTGGGAACCCACTGGCAGGTGCGTGGGTGGAATCCCTAACTTGGTTTCGCGATCTGAGCTTTCGGCAGAGGGTTTGTGTGGCTGATGAGTCCATATAGAGGACAAAATGGCTGTCTCACCACCCCACTGTGGATAGCTCAAAGGCGAAATCTTTTGTTTACCTTTGGTGCCTTCTTCGTTTGTTGTTTATTTTATAACAGGCACATTAAATTGTTATTGGAATCTAGGTAAATTGTTATTTGTGATTTATGAACTTAGGCCCAGAAGTAAACTGTTTAGGTGTATTATTTTAGAAGATTGAATACGACTTCATGAACATTTAATAGCAGAATACTTTTATCTAAAGAAGATTCATTGAGAATATTTATAATAATTTGTTGCCTATAAAAATATTTACAACAGTAGTATGTATCTAAAAAACAGTATGTTTTGACAGGCCAATTGCCTTAAGGAGGATCCCATCGAGAAGACAAAATGGCATCAGCATTGAAACAAACAAAGAGATGAAAATAAAACAAAGCATTCATATTTATTTTCCTTAATTGCATTGCATCAATTTATTTATTTATCATCTAAGTCTAGAAATTTCCTCTGCTACACAATTTAATAACTTATACAATATTATTTTAATTACAGGCCATTAACCAAAGAATTCTCAGCACTTTGGAAATTGTTAAATTTAAACTTTTACAGCATCTGTTATTTTTTTAAAAAAAATACCATGGTGGAATCGTATATAGGCAATTTTTACTCAAAAACAGGACAGTGAAATCTGTATAATCTAATTTTTTTTTAAATATTTTTAAAGCCTTTTGGGACATTTAGTGTTTTATGGTTTTACTCACTCATCAGGAGAGAAGTAAAAATTGTACAACATCAATAATAAACTTTTAAAAGAAAATTTCAACTTTTTCAAACAGCCTTTCTTGATTATCAGGTGGTATTTCAACATATCAGATGTCCTGAAATGTTCAAATGGTTTCTGGCAAATTTCTAATAAGAATAAATTTTGTTAAATAATGAAGACCAATAATGCATTCTTTAAACTTGCAAAAATTAAAAATGACATGCTTCAGGTACCCATTAAAACCGTAACCTAACTTCAGAATAAAAACATATGTACTTACGAATACTTACATATTGTTTTTATTCTGAAGATATAGTTTTAATGGGTACCTGAAACATGTCAATACATTTTTAATTTTTTCATATTTAAAGAGTGCGTTAATGGTCTTCATTATTTGTTGATATTCTTAGCCACAAGTTAAATTGTTTTAATAAATTAAATTTCACTGTTGGGCTTTTTCAGAACTTGGTCAATGAAAACTAATAAAAGAGAGGTTCTACACCCAGTGGCGAAAGGTGTTAAATTTTGAGTTTCTTTTTTATTATTATTTATAATTACCTTCTTTTTCTGCCTTAACAGTATTTGCGACTTCTAATTCCTTTTCTAGTTCAGCAAGTTTAGTCTAAAATTTATATAAAAATAAAAAGAAAAAAAGTATTAAAAATAAAATACTTTTAAACTAAAATAATTGCTTATTTTCATTATTTAGCTTAATAATCATTACTAAGATTTAGTTATAGGAAAATTTGTACAGGGAAACGTTAAAAATAAAAACATTTTTTTGTCATATAAACTTAAAATCTACCAAGAAGACTTTAAGGGAAAAGGCACAAAAAAGATAATGGTAAAGTGACTATACAATTTATTAGCTTCATAAAGTAATACAGTGAAGTCTCACTTATACGAAACATTCAATTGTACGAAGAATTTCTCATTCCCGACGAAACCCCCATAAGTCCTACATAAAAATTCACTTACACGAAATATTCACTTATACGAAATAATTTTTGGTTCCCCCTCATATTCATATAAGTGAGACTTCACTGTATTCTATTCACCTTTGCATTGAGACCAGGTTGTTTTACTTGTGACTATTCTCAGCTGATGAGCGATAAACAGAGTGAAATACCTGCCCTGAGATGTCACCTAGTAAAACACTGGATCTCAACCTTTTAATGTGTTAATCCATATGGATGCCGAGTTATCTAAACCGTTTGAGAGTACGTTTTCATCATATTTATAAACTTGTGTGAATTAGTAATTTATTTTCTAAAAACGAAATCTAAAAATTTTAATATAAATTATACAATCTAAATTACTAAAATCTTTTATTTCTCTGTCTGTCTGTCCATTGCAATTGTTAATTATTAGTTTCCCTTGCTCAGAAAGTCAGATTATAAAATTTTCTTTTTTGCCTTGCATGGGATTTGAATCGATGACCTTTGTCCTCGCAGTTAGGAACGCTAACCACTGGACTACTGCTGGTCCCCCAATATCCAATCCTACTTTTATTCTATTTGTTCGCGTGCTATGAAGTAATGAGTTCATTCAAAAAGGAATAAAACATCACTTTTGCCATTACTGCTTGGAATCGATTCTTCTTGGATTATCTCATACCTACAAGGGGCAGACAAGGGGATGGCCTAGTTCTGTAAAAAACATTAACTGATTGAATATCTGACTAGAAAAACTATTACTAAATCACTACTATTAATATTTAGCTTTATAAGAGACATTTTAAAATTCTTTAAAAATAGTAAGATAAAGATAATTTGCACTTCACTGTACAGCAGAATTCCAGATCTAAGATTCTTCAAAGTTTATCATCTTTCTAAGAAATCTGGAAGCATACTAGGTAATCTTATCTTCCACAGGTAAGGGATAATAGCCAACATTTCAAAACAGTCTCAACCTGTTCTTAACTATTTAGTATTTTCATTCTGTATATAAGCAAGAGCTAATAATAGGTGTTCACCTTCTCTCCAACTGTTATTGGGCTAATTTAGATTTCAAACACAACATATGCTGCTGACCAACTTAACACTATGTAAACATGATATATACAGTAATCTCCAGAGAAATTTGCAAACAATTTTATTATACACTAGCTGGCTACGGGTCGCTTTGCTCCGGAAGCCTTGCATATGTAACACAACAAAACGCTTTATTTATTTAGCAAGTAACTATCAAGATCAGAGAATGTATGACGGAAGTTTTTCATTGAGATCTGTGGTGCAATTTAAAATGGTGCTAGTGACATCTATCGACAGGTTGTTTCATTCAGATTTTGTGGTGCCTATACCATGGGCACTATTGATCGTCAGGGATGAAAAGTAGCCTAAATCCTTCCCCATGTCACCTGCATGCAAAATTTCATTCAGAGCTGTTGAGCTGTTGAGGAGTGAATGACAGACAAACTTACAGATTCTCCCTTTAATAATTAAGGATTAACTGTTATGATACTCTTCACCCTTTTTCATAGATTTAAAACCAAAAGATGATAAAATATAGGTTTTATAATCCTCCACTGCTCCATAGAACAGTAATCGGCTCAACCTACAAGTGTTCTGTGGGGTCAGAATATGTGTAGTGTGCGTGACCAAAAAAGCAACAATATCGGCCTGTATCAGAGGTCTGCCATATTGTAAGAAGCAAGGAGTCTTTCAAAATATTAATAGAAAACTTTGTTACATATAAGCATTTTTTCAGGCAAATACAAAGAATATTAATGTGTATCCGGAACACAAAAAGAAAAAACATGAATAGGAATGATGGTATGGAAATAGAAAATTTTTTCACAAGATTAGCTAAAAGTTTTGTAGATAAAATATGCACAAAATGTAATAATAAGGTTACAATCAAAGAACTAAATTGTTAAGCCATGTCGTATATTATTGTTAAAGAAACAAAGATTGAAACTAAATGATATTATTTATATTTTCTCGAGGAATTTAATGTAATTTACAGTATTGTTCTTCAAATTATTGTTATTTTAGGCTTGAGAAAGAAAAGACGCAATCTTTTCGAAAATTTGCTTTAGTATTAAATGTAGTTTTTTTACATTTAAATTTGGTGAGATGTTAAAGAATATTAATGTTTTGAAAAGTAATTTACAACTGTAAATTAAAGGAAATTGGTTGAAAAATATATAAAAGCCAGGAATTCAAAACAAAATATGTTGTAATGTAACCATGAGAAAAGTAATATTACCTTTCGTTCTTCTTTTTTCTGCTGTCCTTGTTTACCAAGTTCCATTCTCAACTCGTATCCTTTCGTTATCATCTCTAACTGACGCTGAGCTTCCTCCCTTGCCTTTAATCCAAGCTCTCTGAAAGGAATCAAAACACCAAAATAAAACTATTGAAAACAAATCTAAACACTACTTCAAGTAAATCATCATCATAACTAAAACAAGTTTTAAATAAATTCCTCATGAATAAAGTAATATTATTAAACTTCTTTACTTCCACAAAATCTTCATTACTTACACAATATTTTGGAGGCCTAATTGACCCTCCTTTCTCAAGCTTTACATCATAAATGGGAAAAGTAATGGGGGAAAAAAATTTATGATGTAAAGCTTGAGAAAGGAGGGCCGATTAAGCCTCTGAAATATTGTGTAAGTAACGAAGTAAGAAAACTTTTGTGTAAGAAGTTTAATAACATGTTTTGTTTAATTATTATTATTATTATTAGATAAACAAAATTCGTTTTGTTTATCTACATCAGAAACAAACCGTAGGTCATAATAGACGTTAGGTGTGTCACAAATATTGTAACAAGTAATTTTTATTTTATTTCTAAGTCTTTATTTTTATAAATAGTCGGTATCTTTTAGTTTTTATAAGTTCTCAAAGTTTTATTAGTTCCATTTCCAATCGTTCAGTTGATAATTGTGTTATTTTTAATTGTCAACTGATTTTTGTAGTTTAAATTTTTAAATGATTGTTTACTTTAATTGTTGTAGCCAATCAAATGTCCCTTTGTGTTAGTGTTTCAACCAATCATCCTTTGTTAATGTAACCATTTAAACTGCCAATTTATGTTTAATAAAGAGTTCTTTGGCCTGTAGCCAATTTGTTCAGATCTCTGTGCCTGCTTTAGTCCTTCTCGACTTTAAAACATCACAATATTACCAAAGTAAATTTAAAAATGAGATGATATCTAAATTTATATAGAAATTTATAATATCCATAATTATTAGCATGACCATGCTTTATTACTTGCATATATTAATAAATTGTTTCCGAAAGTTACTTTTATTTACAGTTTAGAATAGTGTACAAAATTAAAAAAAAAAAAAATATTAATCTAAGTGCACCAGGAAATTTTTGATGTGTTACAGTGTGCTGCAAACCAAAAACGCTTCAAAAACCAGTCATTTTATTTGCCTGGTAAAACAAATTTCAATGGACAAACTCAAATCACAAATCTGGGTTAAGCTGCAGCAATACAGGTTTCAATGCTTTGTTATCTAATGGCGTAAATAATTGATTCGCGTTATTTTTATCTCTAGCTTCCCTGTATAGGCCTGCAATATCATGATTCATTTGTATAACATGGTCAAGATCTTTAAGCACCAATAAATTTTTGTCATTAAGAACATCAACACCATTACATAAAAAAACTTGTTAGTAACAAGTGAAATCTAAATAAATATTCAGCCAGACTATCATGACTTTTCGTCATAAGGAAATGCGCCACTCCGTATTTTTGCGGCAGATTAAGCAGATATTGTTGCTTTGCAATGCTTTCCTATTTTCTGACCTTAACTTATCCTCGGCTTCTTTAAATGGCGCAATTAGGTCCAGTGGCTTATTTAATATAGGAATGTTACTCCACGAAGTTACAAGTAGAGGTCATTGCTCATTTAGTTTCCTTCTTTGCTGGAAAGTTGGAAGTTCCATTTAATCCAATGTGAGCAGTTTAATGCAATTCAATGTGTTTAAGTCTAGGTTTTAAAAGTTTGATTAAGAGTTTGCTATACTCATGTACTCTATAGCAGATTTTGAATCACTAAGTACTACAACCTGTTTAGTCATGGAAAGCCGAATTAAAATATTTTTCTAAAGCCGTTTCAACAGCTACAAGTTAAGCATTGACATTATTACAGTGGGGTCCTAAAGTACAATATTGTGAAAAAAAATTAAAGAACACACTTGCTCCAGCGTCTCCCGTTACTTATATATGAACCATCAGCATAAATTCTTTCCGTAGTTCTTCTGTTATGGAACATTTAAGTCTAAGTTTTAAGAACCTCTGGGAGATTATCATATTTAGTAATAGTTCCACCAATTTCCAAATGAGCCTCTGTAAAATACGTAGGATTGATGTTAGTCAGAAGTTAGTTAGTTTTGCTTCAATATTGTATTGTTATCTGTCACCACATTGTTTAATACATATTTGTGTTTTTCAATTTATTAGTTGCAGCCACTCTTTTATACCAAAGTATTGATTTTGTTGTAATTTCATTTTTTCAGTGAAATTTTTGCTTTTATATCAATCTTTAGCAAGAGAGGTATTATTTGTGATTGCTTGCATTGTGACTATAGGAATTTCACTGCTCCAGTTAAAATTTTTAAAGAGTTTGATTTTATGTTTATATTTTACAATTTTTTTTATTTATGAAATAATTAATAATATGATAATTTATTGTAAGAATGTTAATTTTATGAATCTACCAATAAAGGTAAAAAAAAAACACAAACCAAAACATTATATTCATTAAAGTAAGTTATACTACGAATTAAAGGAAATGGGATAAAAAAAAGTAAAAATATACTAGAAAATATTTTCTAAAACCAAAACAAAATCTGTTGCAAAATAACCATATGAATTTAATAAGCAACATTACTTTTTGTTCTTCTTTTTTTTCTGTTTTTTTTTTTTTAATTAAAATTGTAAAAATCTTTTGGATATTCATATCTTAATTTTCTAAAGCAATATTAATAATTAAAATTATTGTTTTTTTTTTTTTAAATAAAAATATTTGTTGAAAAGTTTATTTTGGATTGTATTCTATAATTAGAGGTCAATGGTTAGATTAAACAAAAAAAACAAAGAAAAATATTGTTAAAGTGTGTATAAATTAATAACTTACTTGCAATGATTCACACAAGCTGCTGTGCTGTTATATTCATCACTTGCATCACAGCAATCTACAAAAAGAAAAGACAGTTCTAATACAGTACAAGCTCAAACTGAAGTGTAATTTTATTCTGATAATTAAAAGCAAATTCTACTAAATGGTTCACTTCTGTAGGAGGCTGAAGAGTTTGGGTTTTGATTAATCCAAAAACTATTCTATTACTGAAATTCACTAAGACTTGAATACACCTAACCCCCGAAGAACACGATTAATTGGTTCCGTGTTCTTTGAAACCGTATTGTTCGAGACTACAAAAAACGGGATTCCGTTTCAAGTGTGAAAATAAAAAAATAATCAAAAAAATGAAAAAATAACTAGATACAATTGGTTAAAAATCTTTCAAATCAATAAATTGAATAATAATTTTGGTTGAAGATTGGAAAACTATATAAAATATAAATTATTCAGTCAAATTAATTGGGAAAAATATAATACTAAAACTATTAAAAAGGTTAAAACTTCAATAATCGCTGACATAATTGATGAGAATATTACTCTAAATTTTTAACTACTGTAATTTTATATCAAATAATATATGTATTTTATTCTTTTTCAAAAGAATTACTCAAAAATCTTGTAGTTTGAAACCGTGTAATTCGGGGGAAGGTATCAGTGTTCTTCGAAACTCATGTTCTTCGGGGGTTAGATGTATCTGGAAAATTTGACGTGGCTTCTCTCTTTAACACTTTCGCCGACGCAAGATCGGCAGCGAAAGTGTTAAATTACAATTTCATGATCCCAAGTAGACATTTAAAGTCGATATTTTTTTTTAAAGTTTCATGCAATAGTTAAAATAATAAATACTTTTTTTTTTTTTTTTTTTTTAAATTTGTTCATTCTTTTACTTTCTTTATTGTTGTATGAGCTTTTTTTTAAACATAAAAAACAAAAAAAAACAAAAAACAAACATCAGTTTTACACTACATTAAAGATGTTAATATTTAATGGCTGCTTTAATTTCCGTATGTTATGCAACTTTGGAAAAAAAAAGGCGCCATTTTCAAAAGCACAAAAATTAAAAATTTCTAATGATCAGAAATTTTTAATGTGAAGTACTTTCATTAAATATTTATTATGTGTGTTAATCAAAGGTTAAATTTAATCATGGTACAGAAACAAAACCTTATTTCTTTGATATTAGGTTTCAGAAGATTTACTCCTAGGCTAAGCAATCTTCTGATCTTTTCATTATACTTTATACAAGAGCTAAACTAATCTGTAAGGTTTGTTTTCGATGTTAGTTATCTTTTTAATTTCATTTTTGCTCCCAATGTTTAGGAAATGCAATTTACTCTTCTGGTTTTTATCCTATGATATATATGCTTTAATTGGTCTTTATTCCCTTTTTTTCTTCAATTGGCCTTCTTCTTATTAATTACTGAGTTTTCATAGTTTCATTATTTGACTACAAAGATGCCATACACTTTAGTCTTATAAAAATTTTCCTTTGTTTGTCCGCACTAAGAGCACAAAATGGATAATGGTCAAATTGCAGCTTACATTTTAAACTAGTCTTATTACTTTTAGGGTGTCCGATCTCCCAAGTCTGACTAAAACACCCCAGGCAAACCGAAACATAATGCCACATTATATCCTGCCCGCGTCAGGGAAGCCCCCTTCACTACTTCTTTTTTTATTGTTTTATTGCTTTCCAACTAAAATTTGGTCAGTGCATAGGCACCCTTACTTGGATTCTTACCTGCCATGAGAAGACATTTACTGATTCATTCAAGTATTTGTACCAAAACAGAGAGAAATAAAATTGAGAACATTTTTAAAATATTTGAAATATAATATTACCACAAATGCCATCGTTTACTCTGGATGAAGGAATGTTTAATGGCCGATGACCTGCATTCGTGCAATGAAAGATTCCGTTTGGACAAGCAGCTGTTCCTGTAATAGAGAAGACGCAAGTAATTCTTTATACTGGAATGAATATCACAATATTCTAGGTATCATTTCATATAAAGCACTAATTGAGAGAGAATGGAATAAAGCAAAGGAATATAAAAAGACTTTCCACTTACCTGGTTCGTCTGTTCCATCTGGACAATCACAATAATCATCATTTACATAATCAAATGGAATTGTAACGGAACCATCCAAACATGTAAAATCATTTGCAGGGTTATAAAATGGTTTCTCTGAAAGAATAAATAAATAATTTTGCTAAGATTTTGTGGAATGGAAGTAACTTAAGGCAATTTAGTATCAAGGAAATAAAGAGTTATTTTAACAAAACTATGAAAATGAACAGAATAAAGAGTTGTCAGAAATCTCCCCCTCCCCCTTCATTACAAAACAATGAACATTAGAAACCCACCTCAAGAACGACTACATGTTATAAACAACTTTAAGTGAATATTGTTGAATAAAAAGGAAGATTGATTTGCAAAAAAAGATACAGTTTATCAATACAATTTTGTTAAGAAAAGTGATAATAGCTATGTATTGTTTCCTAAGACAGCAGAGATTGAGTCTTTGAAAGTAAGCTATTGTGCATCTACAACAAAAGATGAATTAAGTGTTTTTAAAACATTGAACTTGAAAACCCTGCCACTTCCTATCTGAGTACAGATATAGTCCATTCAAACTGTCTT
>JAFIDM010000179.1:38720504-38747194 GCA_023159025.1 Thereuonema tuberculata | reverse complement strand
GTCAATGAATTATATATAAAAGAAAATCTTTATAAGACGACGATCAACAAAGAGAAACTTCAAGATTTCAAATTCTCATGAGATTGAACCCAGGTGAATAATATCAAAAAAAGTTGTAATTATAGTCACTCTTGTCAATTCTGTTTAAGTAATCCAGCAAATTACTGGATTCTAGAACATAGATTAACAACATCTAAAAATTACAGTTAGAATTTGGCTAAACTTTTCTTTTTTCAAAAGCATTATTTTTGGGTAGGAAAAGTTACTTAATTCTTATTTGTAGGGATTTGGTGATAGGATGATCTTCTATATAAATAAGCAAAAACACTACTAACAAAGATAGGAAAATGAATCTCTTGAGATTTGACAATGAAAGCCTACAGTTCTGAAATAATCCCATCCTCTAGAGCAGGGGTCTCCAAACCTTTGAGCCCAAGGGCCGCATTAACTATCAAACTATCAAATTTATTTAATATTATTTTATTATTAACACATTGATACAATACACATGAACACCTGTACCAGTGGGAATCACTAGGATATGCAGGACACATGATATTTTTATATTTCCGTAATTTTTTCCGAAGACAAAAAAGTCTCCAAGGGCCGGATGAGAAGGCCTCGCGGGCCGTAGTTTGGAGACCCCTGCTCTAGAGAAACAGCTGTAGGCACCCTTGCCCTCTTCTCAATGTATAGATAGATTTTCCTATTTTTCCTTTTTGGTTGAATGACCAGCTTCCCAATCTATCCCACAAAAGGAAAAAATAAACACACAATCAAGACAAACTAAATAATAATTATGTCTATCTGTATATCCACCATTGCTGAAATTGTAGGACTTTGATGTTACTACTTTTATTAACACAAGAATTCTACTGAGAATTACAGTTTGCTGTAAGACGAATGACAGATATATTACGAGAGCCAGTTTTTGCAAAGAATAGCTTATTTGCTTGTGAACTGTCACTTCATACAACATGAACAGTTTTCATTTTGAAAGGTTTAATCCAAAATCCAAAGTAATCAATCGCCTAGTGGTGAGCTGAGGTACAATTTCATTGCTAAGAAAATCAATGAGTGAAAAGGAGAAGCTTTTTTCCCTGTGTTTCCCCCTTAATTTAAAAGGTGGGTAGGATAAGATAAAGTTAGTTGCATTTTTCAAAATGCAAATATTATTTCTCATTTTTCATTTTTTTGAAACAATACCTTCTGGCCATGAAAATAACATACCAAAGTACTTGTATAGGAAGTGTTTTGTAGTTATTTATTAAATAATTAACTATCACATAAAAATTCTGCTTGCAGATTTTATCAAAGAATATTTCTGTAAATATTACTAAAACACTTTTCTGCATTGTTACTCAGTATTATGCTATAACACTAAAAAAATAATAAATCTACTTCAATTCTATTACCAACATCATTTTGTATATTTCATAATTTTGAAGTTTGATTTCCAAAAATATTTTAGAAGATCAATTACCAATTTAAGACACTGTAATTAAAATTAAAACATTAAAAACGTAATTAGTAGATCACATGTAATTTACTAATAAATCGATATAAAACTATGATAGTTGATGTAAGATAGGGACGAAAAAATAAGGCGAGTCTTACTTATCAGTAGAAGGATTGTAAGGCTAATTTGCGAGCAGTAACTGAAGAAAATCCAAAATTGTCAACTTCTTTACCTAAAGGTTTCTAAATATTAATCTACTTGTGACCCATTATATAAAATCTGTTATTTAGCTGCAATCAGATTATTAGTTATCTGTCGAAGAGATATTTGCACTGTGAGATTTAATATATTTATAATTGTCGAAAGTCTGACTAAATGTAAATTGCACTGAATCTCAAAAAGGGACATATCAAATGATTTTTCTTATTTAGGCCTTATTATTTCTTGTTTCTGTAAACAAATAAAATTTACTCTTACTCTTAAAATTAAAAAAAAAAAAAAAAATCATCAAACTTTACTACTAACAAATTCTTTTTCTTCTATAGCCTAATTGTTCAGAAAATCAGAAAAACTTGATGAGTGATAAAATTATGAGAAAATGAAAGAAAAAGGAGGAACGACGACTATTTGAAAAAAAAAAAAATATATCAGATAAAAACGAAATTTATAAAAAAAATAAAAAAAAAAAAAAAAAAAAAAAAATCGTTTTACATGATGAATGCTTTTATCTAGTCAACATTATGATGTTTCCTGGGAAGTTAAAAGTTCCTTTTCAAGGTATTTGCTATGACAATTTTTGATTGAATTTTAATGCTTTAGAAAACCTATAATAATATACTATTGATTTTATAAAACAATGATATATTTGAATAACAACTTATATATAAATATACAATGGCCTCATAGAAATATTAGCGAACTTTTGGTTGTTGATTGTAATAAAAAAAATAACGGCAAATATCTCGTCGATTGATAATACTAATACTTAATAATATATCTAACTTAAATATCTTGATATATTTCACTGGACTACTCAAAAATACTAATATGCTGGTCATTATATTATTATTTTGGCAGGTGGCTTTGAAAAACGTCGAGTTCGAAGAATTTGTGGCACAACGTCGTAGTTTAAAACCAAAATTTTTGCTTTAAAGCTGAGATACAGAAATACATTAATAGATAAATATAAAAAAAGAAAAAAAAAAGAAAGCCACAAAACGAAACAAGGAAGTCCATAATCAAGTTTTAGAGACGTCGACATGTCGGGGATTTAAATGACAAAACAGGTTCTGAAGCAGTGGTCCAGTGGCTTTTTTGGTTTATTTTTCATTTTTACTCACTTGTTAAAGCAACGCCTCTAGGTCTAGCAACATCTACGGCTTCATTAATACAACTAACAGAACATATAAATAAAAAGATTAAGCAATTTTCGAAAAACATTGTGCTCTTCATAGGAATAGCACCCTTCCATGTGGAAGCCGCCATATTTAGGTTTGGCAGTCAAGAGTTTCGCGCATTTTCATTGGCTGAAATGACGTGCTTCAACGCTATTGGTCATAAAGAAATAAATAAAATAAAAATGTTCCTCGGCAAAAATTGAACTCGGATGAACTGTCTCATTTGATGTTTTTTATTGTAATTAGAAAACAACATTAAAGTAACTTAAAATAATCATTAAAGCCAAAGCTGCAGGTGAGGAGTTAAATACTAAATTTTTCTTCCAATCGAATTACCGTAGGCGACATTTACAATTAGATTTCAATAATTTATTTGTTTACTTCCTGCTGCTTTTACAAGACGTTTTTTTAATAATCGTTTTTTTTTTTTTTTTTATTTTCAATATGTCTGTTTCTTATTTTTGATGCTGCAAATCGTTTTCTTTTTTCTTTGAATGTATAAATATAAACTATAACTTTAATTTAATAGATGGATTTAATTTAAATGTTCAATGATTATGAAAATAATCCCATTAAAAGCTGATGTCATCAACAAATTAAGAGTAATTGAATGTTTTTAAATCCTCCCGCCCTCCTCAACATATGCATTTTCGACCCCAGATCAGGCTGTGTTACTTGCATATACAGGGTGTACCTGAAATGTGCTGCCAAACTTAAAGGTTGTATTCAATCATGCAAAACAACGAATAAATGTCCTATAAACATGGGCCTGGAAATGCTTTATTTCCAAGATACGAACAATGAAACGATACAGAGGTGTTGGCCTTTACGTCGTATCGTGGAGTCATTAAATTAAATTGCTCCTCAGTAATCGTGACGTGGCCTGCTCGTTCTCCTGATTTCAACCCTCTAGACTTTTTCGTAAGGGTTCATCTTAAAGCATTGGTGTACACCACACCGGTTCCTGACGCCCACGCAGTACATGATCGGATAGTGGATGGTGCAATACAATTCGACGTGTACATGGCATCTTCGACTGTGTTCGGCAGTCGATGGAATGACGTTGTGTTGCGGCCGGTGGAGGACATTTCAAGCACTTTCTGTGAAACTGAGCGACTGTTCGGCCAACACCTCTGTATTGTTGCATCGTTCATATCTTCGAAATAAAGCATTACCAGACTCATGTTTATATGACATTTATTCGTTGTTTTGCATGATTGAATATAACCTTTAAGTTTGGCAGCACATTTCAGGTACACCTGTATAGTACATTATGAATTATAATGAGACCTTTTATTACATCTTTTAGTAATTATACAGAACATAATTTTTCCCGCTCGTAATTTTTAAGGAAATTCGATATTTAGTTGTGGCTTTTGTAGGACTACGGATGAGCACAAGATGGCGGAAGACACTGCTCAAGTTGAGGGTCATTGAGAAACTATCTTTGAAATAAGGGGCTTCCAAACTTTCAAATTTACTCCGCACCCATCCTCCCGGAACCAACAGACGCTAACCTTGGTCGCGACCACTAAAGTCCATCTACAACAGTAAAAGCTGACAACTGAAAAAATGAAATTAAGAAAGGCCAAATTTTCACTTCCGCCATATTTTACAGTAAGGCAGACGACTTTGCCATGTTCATCGGCAGCTAGGCGAAAGAATGCCACCTAAATCTCGAATTTTGTTAATAGGTACGAAAAAAAAACCAAACAACCGGTTTTCTATTAATACGATATGATTCTGAATGGTTGCAAAAATAACAATAGTTCGTCTTAATTTCAGTGGTTCGTTGTTAAGAAATACGGTATTTCTAACAACTTATTTCTAATGATACACCGGAAGCGCAGTGGTGCCTCAAAGGAAAAAATACACAATGAAATACTCACCAATGAAAGATTAGTGAGAAAATTCCTGTGCCAGCAGTGCGCAAGCCTCAGTGAATTTTTTTAAAGCATAAAAATTCCAACAGCTGTTCCAGGATGTCACTTGTAAATAATTAAGTGTAACCTACTGTTAAACTTATTTCTAACTTCAATGAACAACCATTCCTATAGCATTACAACAGTTACAAATACATAAAGTCTTATAGTCACTAAAAATAATAACAATAATACATGTTATGGCTTCAACTTTAAAAACAATCGAAATAAACTACAAACTCTATATTTAAAAGTACATGGACGATGTAAAACTATATGCATCAACAAAGAAGTACCTTGATCACCTACTCCTTACGACTGAAACTTTTTCACATTGCATCCGTATGTAATTTGGTTTAGATCACTGCAAAATACAAACTGTCGTAAAACATAAAACACAAGTGCACAATGTTTTTATCATGCAAATAAATACATAGTCTGCAAAATATTTTTTTTTAGATTATAATTTTGACAGTTTTTAGTTTTGCAGCGTATTTTTGGTCCTACGTAGGGGTAAGTTGGACCATAAATGAACTACGTACCAAATGTTACGGAACTCCGTCGATCGGATATGAGCATGTAAACAGAGAAATGGACAAAAGGAGAAGAATAATGTTTAAACGGAGAAGTAAGATTTCGCAGGCTGTCATTTATACTTTTATATTTGATAATTGTAAATTTTTCCTTTTGTTTTTGATCCAAAATTATTTCTTACTTAAATTAAGAAAGATTAACTTTTTTGTTCCATTTCATTTGCAAATTTGTCTGTTTTTGATTACTTACTGATATTAAAATTACTAATAAAAGTCATTTAAACTTAGATTAACAACCTTTACTGCGCTCCAAATATTACTTTAATATTTTTAATTAGATTAATTAAAAAAAAATCAGCGAGCTTAGTGACTTCATTGATTTTTAACTCGTTGGTAGGTGCTTCCATCTAACGAGAATGAATAGAACTTCAAAGTAACATTAGTTTCTCCGAAAGGCACTAGATGGCAGAACATGCCCTAAACATAGTGAAATACGTGAAGGCTCGCTCCTCTTTTAAAGATGTGAAAAGTAATGTTAAATATTTACTTAACTCTCCTCAGATTTTAAGACAAATATTTTGTTTAGTAAAAATTATTTTTTTTGTTGTTATTGTGAAAATTTTTAGCGCAGAAATTAAATCTTTTTCGAAGAAAATTAGGAAAAAAAAAAAGAAATAAAGAAAAAGTTACATCAATTAAATATAAAATATACTTTTCCAAAATTTTGCAGGAAATAATAAGACATTTTTTAGTAATATTTCCTTACTAAGCGGACATATAATGTTTCCCTGGTATCTGACTCGGTAGATGAAGTGTTAAATGTTTATCTATGGCTGGGGGGAGCTGTGTTCGATTCCCATCGGAGGGTCTTTCAAAGTGTTAGGACGGGCAAGCGTAGGTCTGGCCTTCGATCTCCAGTTCTTCCCATTAGGTTGATGATCTCGAGAGCCTACGTCTTCTATGCTGCCCCCTGTCCTTTGAGGATACAGGTATGAAGTTTTACCCTTTAGCCTTTTAAGTTATTAGCCAGGTCGTTTATGAAAATAAAATTTTATTAAAAATCTTATAATACAAAAAAATTGAGCTTTTTTTTTATGAACAGAAAAATTATTTGGAAATTAAAATGTGTTTTGCTCACTAGAGGGTGCCAATATTCGTATTATTTTAGTCTTCTGATAAGGATCAGAAGACTAATATTCCATTTTGTCTGTGGACAAGTATCCTTAAAATATCATTAGCAACAATCACAACAATCGCAACAATTGCGTCTTTTGCATGCGCAACAATCAGATTTATAACACAGCTCTACAACAATCATAATAATCGCAGCAATTGCGCCTTTTGCATTCGCAACAATTTTCTGATTTTTTTCAATTATATTTTATTATACGTATCAGAAGACGTTACGAAGCATTGTGATTGGTTTACTAATCGCTATCCCTACCTTATTGTATTCTATGAAATATAATCTATTTTTCTCAGTAGATTAATTTATATTTCTTCAAACTAAATAACTAATACAGTGCATTATGTAAATGAGAATACTACGTTGTCTTAAATAAATGAAGTAGCACTAATAAACATTATCAATGAAATGGACGCACACTACTCCGGTTATGACGTACGTCGTGAAACTTGAAAGTCACACTCACTTGTTAATGACAACTTTGTACTTTGACGTAAAATGACTAGAAATATAACGAATGAAAAAACAAAAAGGCTTAAAATGGGAAAGTTTGATTAGAGGATAAGCCTACTTGAGATTTTTTACTCGTTGCTGCTATTTAATAATTACGTTATTTATAGGTGTGTTTAAGCATTTAAGAAATGGTTAAAAGCATCTTCTGACGAGGATTATCAATTGAAGCAATAATCATACTCAAATTTACAAAAATCTGTGGGAGCCCGGTAGCCAAGTTGGGATTCCTCGACTGAAGGCTGGAGGAACCTGGTTCAATCCCTGGCGGAGGACGTTTTCCCCTCCAGATCGGTACTAGGGTCCACCCAGCCCTTTGAAGGGTTTCTTTCCCGGGATTAAAGGCGGGCAGAGTCGGACTGACCACCCGACTTCAACTTAGCCCCGTTGGTCAGCCCCCTTAGTCTTATTCCCCGCCACCACAAGGGCCTACGCTCGCTCACGCTTAACCCCCGAGTCAGAAATCCGGTACCCATTTGAGAGAGGGCTGAGTGAACCCTAGGATCCGTCTGGAGGAGAAATAACCGTGGAAAAAAATCCCCATCACTGCCGGGAATTGAACCGGGCTCCTTCAGTCCACAGTCCAGCGCCTAAACTACTGAGCTACCGGACCCACTTTTATATATTATAGGAATACCAAAATTAAATATATATATATAAGGTATATGGCCCAAATATCGCCTAGGTTCCTAATACCGCCCAGGGCGATGTAGGACGGGATAGTGATGCTATCACACGGGAACCGATGGAAACAATTTGCCATTCCTTCCATTAGCACGCTGTGTTCGTTTGGTGGTGTTAGTTCAACCCGTTTTTTTTTTATGAATTCTTGAAGTTTTTTCGTTCTGGTAAGTTATGAATCTACTGTTTCTTTTAGTGCTGCAGCTTATGAATTATTCGTCGCAACCATCTAATATCGTGAAGTAGTGAAAGAAATAACCTATCTGTTGATAATGTCTGTCACTTGTTAGAGGTAGCCGGTTTGTCTGTAGCGTCCCCAAATTGACAAGCTAGAGAGTGCCCAATATTGCCCACCTCGTTGTTCCATATATCGCCCACTGTGCGATATTTTATTTTGGTTTATTACAGATGTCTCAACGTAAGACATGGGACAGAGAAGTTGTCACAGCTGTAAAAAATGAAAAAAATGGGCCTTCTGAAAGCTTCTAAAACATGTCCCAGTCTTGTGAGTGGGTCACCATTCACAATTGCTCTAATGAATTCTCTCAGCAAAAGGAAACTAAGTCCTAAGGGGCTGAACTTAGACGATCCAAAGAAAAAGAAGCTCGCAACACCCATAAAGAATTGCGAAAAGATTAAGAAAAAAACAAAAAACTGCAAAGAAGTGCAAAAAAACAAAGTATTTAATGGTGTGGGAGATATTTGGAACAGTTTCACAAAATTCAAAATATGAGGTTTGCCTGAACAAAAATTGAGGAAAAATACAAAATAATAGTAATATCTATAATTGTTCAGGAACATGTAAGTGAAGGTTCATATGATATATTGTAATTGTTTGCAAGCAATTGAGACGATAAATGACAAGAATATGTGCAGGTTTTCTTAGATAGGCGATATTTGGGCCATATACCTTATATAAAAAATGAAAAACATGTTTTTTTTTTCGAATCTTGGCAGACATCATGTGACGTCGTATTCTGATTTATTACCGAAGCTCGAATAAATGAAAGCCAAGGTGATTTTAAAAAAAATTGTTTTCTTTTTTTGTTAGAATCGTGAACACGATAAAAACGAACGCCTACATGTATACATCCCATTTATAATATTTACTAAATTCAAACAATGCAAATTGTCCATTTTCTGAAGAAAAAAAAAAAAGAGTTAAACCGCAGTATTTACTTGAGATGTATAAATCGGTTTCATTATTTTCAAGAATCGAGTTATCACCTTCTGTCACCGACTCGTTTATGAAAAGATTTTAAAAGCTAGGTCGTTCCTAAATCCTCGAATGTACACATCAAATTTGAAAAGATTCTTCCAGAAGTTCGAAAGTTACTATTATCAGTACGGCTAAAGATGATCCTCCCAGAATGTAACGCAGATGATAGATTTTCCTTTCCTGGCCTGTCGATCACATTCAAATGTAAGAGAAAATGGCGGTCGTTGGATTAACATTCAACATTTCGACGAGGAAAAGATATCAAAAAACAAGTAGGGAAATTATTCTTAACGTTGCTCGTCGATTTCAAGAAGATGTATGTGAGATTTTTGATATTTCCTATTTTTGATAATTGAGATTGATATTTTCAGCTTACGGCATTGATACTGGAGAAATTAGTTAATGATAATGTGTTTGCGGGTTCAACTTTCACCGCGACGATAATAGGAGGGGACACACAAATACACAGACACATATACAGACCGAGTGAATTCATGAGACTCACTTTCGTATTGGAAAATAACCTAATAAAAAATAAAAATAATAAATAAATAAAAACATAACCACAAATTCCTTTGAAAACTTTCCCATCACATTAGAAATACAGTTTGTTTTGTTTATCTCTTTAGCATTCTTCCTTCGTGACTTCATTTTAATATTCAGCAGCGAAACCCATTTGCGAGATTTGAAGATAGTTCTCAAATATTTACCTTTTCTTTAATCTAATTAGTGTAGATTGAAAATTTTCCAATAAAGCAGCCAATAAAGTTAATAAAAAGACGAGGAAACAAACAAACTACAAACATATCATTAGCATATATTATGCGCAAAATACGAAATATCAGCATTCTTACTAAGTCCTATCCTTTCTTGACAAAATTAACAATTGTCTATCTCTTATCCATTTCTTTTGAACATTCTTTATAATTTTTAAGCTAATGTCGTACGCAAGAGTGAAATCCTACCATTTCCACTCCAATACATTTGGTTATTAAAAAAAAGAAAAAGAAATATTCATAAAATTAAAATTACAATAAAAAAAATATAAAAAGGATGAGATCAAATTATTTACAAGTGACATCCTGGAACAGCTGTTTCACGCTCGTTTGAGGCACCACTGCGCTTCCGATATATCATTCATATCAGCCTCAGTAGCGAGACCTTCTTGTTTACAGTGACTTCTCCTAGCTGATGATCGCCAACGAGCGTGAAACAGCTGTTCCAGGATGTCACTTGTAAATAATTTTGTCTCACCCATTTTATTAATAATTCAAATGCGCAGTTTGAATTTTATTGCATTAAGAAAATTCATTGGGGCCTGCGCAATGCAGGCACATGGGTTTTCATACTAATATTTCATTGCTGAATTTTTCTTTGTTTATTTTATACTTTGAGGCACCACTGCGCTTCCGATATATCAAAAAAAATATAAGTTCATGAAAAATGAATCACTGGTCTGTTTTTTGGAATTTCGATACCCGGGAATCCAGAACTGCTGTTTCACGGTTCCTATCCTTCATCAGCTGGATTCGCCCAGTATCTGACAATAAGTGATCCAAGATACTGTCAGATACTGGGCGAATTCAGCTGAGGAAGGGTAGGAATACTGAAACAGCAGTTCTGGATTCCCGATATCAAAAATACCAAAAACAGATCAGTAATTCATTTTGCATGTGCGAGTATGTTTTTTATTTTTATTTTTATTGTAATGTATATCATTCCCGCGTTAAACTTGTCGATAAAATTAAAAAAAAAAAATAAATAAACAGGCACTTTACCAATTTTTTAATTCTTTTTCTATGTATTAAAAAATGTGTACATCTACAAAAATACGTAATATACATTAAACATACATACTGTACAACATGTACATCGTCATCATTTTCAACCATTTTCAATCCACTGCAGGATGAAGGTCTCTCCAGTTTTTTTCCAGTTCTTTCGGTCGAAGCCTTTTTTCTCTTCCAATCCAATCCAACAAAACTTTTAAATTAATCCACCCATCTACCTTGTGAACGTTTTCTCGGCCTCTTTTCATTCCTTGTAATCCAGTTTATTATTTCTGTTGACCATCTATTATCATTACGCCTTGCTACTTGGCCAGCCCTATTCCATTTGAACTGCTTTATAGTGGTAACAATATCAGACACTCTGGTTTGCTGTCTCACCCCTACATTTCATTTCGGGTCTCATCGTGTGTTTCCTAACATGCATCGTTCCATGCTTCTTGTCTGTAATCTCCGAGTCGCTTTCCTGGTCTCCTGTTAATATGCATTGGTTAAAAACTTTTCTCTCTAAACACAGAGGCATTGCTCCTTTCATTATTACAGTATTTCTGCCAAAGGCATTCCATGCAAATTTGATTCTACGATTAATCTCCGACATAATGGTTCCATCCATACTAATTTGTTGTCCAAAATGCACATAGCTGCTATTCTCCTCTAATTCAGAAATAGCAACTTTAATTGGTTGTCTATTAAAAATCTATTAAACACAATCTTTCTTTGAGTTTAGCTTTAATCCAACTTTTAAACTTATATTGGGAAGTTCTTGTATCATCAATTGGAATTCCGTAACATCTTTAGCTAGGACAGCCAGCCTGTATCATCTGCAAACCAAAGAAGGCTTAAATAGTCACCATTAATGTATATATTTTGTGTAGTAATTCTTCCTCTTTGATCAGATTCTGATATTTACGTAGGTATTACATAGAATACTTTTTTTTTTGAGATTTCAAATCTATGCATATATATAAAAGTAAAAGTTTAAATATATGTTCGAGATTCAATTTTACATCCTTTGAAGAATCTGATCCAAATTTTGCGTAAGTAGTCTACTATCCTGCAGAAAATATAGGCTATCCTGGAACTTGGACACCTCCCTCCTCCTCTTGATTCCATCCCTTTCACACATTTTTTTTATTTACATTTAACTTAAGGAACACATTTTCTTTTAAACATGCATTTTTTTTTTCGTCGTTTTCGATTTCTTTGCTTTCATTAACATAATTTATTGAGAAACATATCATTCGCCTTCTAATCAATAAAAGTTCCTTTTCTCCTCAATAGATGTCGCCACGCACTTATGGAGCACGGACTTTCTACGAAAAATCTACTGGACTCAACGAGTAAAGCTTTTCCACAACTATTGACATTAAGAAGAGTTAACAGTATTCTTTGTGTAAAGATTTCCTTGAATGGGCTGCGCTTAGAAGATAAGTGATCTATCAACAGCTTTTCTCGAGATTAGCAAACCTACAATAATATGTTTTCGAATTCAATATAAAAAAACCAAAAAGCACAGTGAAGAAACAGCTTAAAAAAAAACAAAAAAATAATAAATAAAAAATAACAAAGATATTTAAGCGAATTCAAGCAAAATCAAGACAATTGCAATTTGGCAGAATTCTCTGTCATGTGACAAGCGTTGCTGTAGAGGAAAGTTTAGAGGAACATAATCTGTGAGTAAAATACTTTTATTTTTATTTTTGTTAGTGCTAAGCCCTCCGCCAATAACGCAACCGCATAACGTGGAATGCTATCAGCAGGGCCGTAGGTACCACCGGGGCAGCCGGGGCAATGCCCCGGGGCCCCCGAGCAAAGGGGCCCACGAAAGAAGGGGGATTTTTTTTTTTTTTACGAAACCATAATCAATTGTTGCCCCCTTATTTTTTTGGGGGGGAGGGGTTGTTAAAATAAGATTGTCGGTTTTTTTATTTGGTCGTTAAAATAAGATTGCCAAGGGCCCCGCACCCTCCTAGCGCCGGCTCTGCCCCGGGGCCGTCAATCCTCTAGCTACGGCACTGGCTATCAGTGCTCATCAGATTATTATTTTATAATTATTTCATTGCCTAGTTAGGCTTCTATTTATTTATAATTGAAAAATAACCGATCTTCAACGTCCAATTAAAATTCCGACCGCTGACTCAATAAGTACATATTGCGGCGCTACGTTGGCCAAAGTTTAAATTTAATTGCCTGCTGAAGTTAATAAATAATAAAACACTAATCATTTCATCTCATTAAATTAGAAAACTCCTAATTTTCGCTAATAGAGCTACTGAGTTCTCGAACGAATAAGTTGCGGTAAATGAATATAGAAACACCAAAAATTGAACATTCGCTAAAACGTTTGATAATTACAATTAGGTTTAATCGATGTAGGCAAACCTTGATTACAAACATGTAATTAAGTAGATTTTGAAATTATAATACGTAACATTTTAGGAATATGTTGCGTTTCGTTTTTCAAAAGCTAAGAATAAAATCTGTGTTCGCCTAAATTTATTAAGCATTAAACGTTTACTAGGCCTATTGATTTTATAATATTAGCAATTACTGTTATGCTGTATCTTATATTATTACAACTGTACGATGGAACTCTGTGTATCTATGTATTCTGATGTCTAAACTCTGATGTCTAACTCTGATGTCTAACTCTGATGTCTAAACTCTGATGTCTAAACTCTGAAGTCTAACTCTGAAGTCTAAACTCTGATGTCTAACTCTGATGTCTAACTCTGAAGTCTAAACTCTGATGTCTAACTCTGATGTCTAAACTCTGATGTCTAAACTCTGATGTCTAACTCTCAAGTCTAACTCTGAAGTCTAAACTCTGATGTCTAACTCTGATGTCTAAACTCTGATGTCTAAACTCTGATTTCTAAACTCTGATGTCTAAACTCTGATTTCTAACTCTCAAGTCTAACTCTGAAGTCTAAACTCTGATGTCTAACTCTGATGTCTAAACTCTGATGTCTAAACTCTGATTTCTAAACTCTGATGTCTAAACTCTGATGTCTAACTCTGATGTCTAAACTCTGACATCTAACTCTGTGTATTCTGATGTCTAACTTGGCTAAAGAGCAGAATACAGCATCGCGCTTGGATACATCGCCGACTGGCGTATTGCCACTTCCCCGCAAGGGGAAAAATATTTGAGCTCAAGCTTTTTTGTTGTTGTTTTTTGCTTTTGAGGCGCCACCGCGATTCCGATGATTATTCACAATAGCCTTATACCGAGACCGCTCCTATCTGATGATTGCCAAAGACCGTGAAACAGCAGTTCTAGGATGTCACTCAGTAGACACTTGGTCTCACCCATTGTTGTTTTTGATTTTGTATTTCATTTTGGAAAATTTGAAACATGCTTCAGCGCCATATGAGTTCGCTGCAGGCACAGTTTGGGATCCGCTGACTTACTGTAGTCATGGAGGAAAGTTCGAATCCCACACAACCAATAACATCAATTTTTTATTAGAGGATTTAAATAACTGTTTTAACAATTTTATTCCAAGTTAAATAAAACATCCCGTAGAGATGAGAAGGGGGTCGATTTAGATTTTTTTTTTTTTGCAACGTAATGTTTAATTTATAAAACCACAATATTATATCACTTATTTGTTATTATAAAGAGAAACAAGTTAAATCAAGAAGGCACCAAAGCTAAACAAAAGATTTCGCCTCTGAGTTATCAACAGTGGGAGCATTTTTCTTTTGTTTTGCTTTTATTTTATTGGGAACCCACTGGCAGGTGCGTGGGTGAATTCTCTTCCTTGGTTTCGTGATCAGAGTGTTTGCATGGCTGATGAGTCCATAAAGAGGATGAAACGGCCGTCTCACACTCCCACTGTTGATAGCTCAAAATCTTTTGTTTATCTTTGGTGCCTTCTTGGTTTATTGCTTATTTTATAACAGGCATTTTAATTTTTATTGTAAGAAACAAGTTATTCGCCTCCAAACTCCTCTCCCTCCAAATGGAAGCGCTGCAAGTGTTCGGAGGCTATTGCTTTTCTTGTCTCTTTATTCTGGTCGGTTAACATTCTTGGTACCCACCGCGAACAAACTTTTTTGTAACCCAGTTGTCGAATAATCGTCATCGCACTTTCTTTACTGAGGGAGAGAATGCGACACAATTTATCTGTTGTCACCCGACGGTCACCACGAATGATGTCATCGACTCGCTGAATGTTGCGTCGAGTCACTGCAGTCGCCGGCCTGCCGCTCCGCTTTTCGTCAGCCAACGGTGTTTGTCCTTCAGGCTTCGTTACAGCGACGAACCTATCGTCTAACAGTACTGATATCCAATGTTACATCAGCCTTTCGTGAATGCGAATGGGCGTTTCACCTTCCGCATTCAAGAATTCACTCACAGAACGCTGTCTAATACGAACATCGATGTCAGCCATTTCGCAAGCGGATGCAATGCTGCCACCTGTTGATGCAGGAAGTTGCTACTGCAGTGGATTGAAGAAGGTGGTTTGAGGAATTGCGCCAAATTCAAATTTTTAAACTAACTAACTTATTTAAGGAGAAAAAAAATAGGAGGCATTACAGTATGATAATATTCCAAAGCATAGCTGTTAAACAAGATGTTTGGTTGTTAGTTGCACTTAAAACAAAGCACGTTTTATTTTGCAAGTACGATTCAATTTTCATTTTATTTATTTGATTCAATTATAGAATAATTTAAATACTTTAAATTACTAACTAATACGATTTTAACTGTATAATAAGGACAACATCGGATGGGATTGCTTCATACAATTGCCAATAGTTGTTCAACACACACCTTCCACGGTTTAAAACCAATGGATGGCTAAAAATTTCACCCCACTGCGTCATCGATACGTCTGTTTAAAGACTCAAGGGTATCAATTATGGTTTACTTACCGTGTACAGGATATATTAGTGTTCAGTCACATGAAGGTCTAATGACAATTTAGCCACATCGTAACTTGCTGTGTTTTTGTTTTTTGGAACAGATACTGAGATTTTTTCGCTGCCTTTCTCAGAAAAACCATTAAGGTATGGCTCCAAACCTGACGAAGAATCAGAAAAAAGACAGGGAAGAAAGGAAGCATCCATGTCGATTGAGGGATTCGAACCCATGTTCAGACACTTCAGTCTCGGGCCAGATTGCCGCCTTGACCACAATGCTATGCCTGAACTGCCCCTGATATTAGTAAATATATATTAATTAATACAGACGGACGGACGTGTAAATTGGATTTAAAATTGACTTCAAAACTCCTTTTATCTAATTTCTTTCCTCTTCATATAATGCATATTGAATACGTTATAAAACTTAAAAACAAAGTGTAAATATCTATAGTGGATTTTTCTTAATATGTGAATATAAAAATCTAGACTACGTTAAAAGAATGAGTATTTAAAAATTACGATTCAGAAATGTGTTTTAAAAAATGGTGATGTTTCCCCCCCAAAAAAAAAGTTCTTATTACTAAATTAAATTTTGAAGTATTGGTATTAGTATGGTATTAGTTGTATTTATTGTAACACTGCTTAAATGACTGAAGCTCAAAGTCTTAATATTCTACTTGAACATTTTGCTTCTATGTCTTTTCTACGAGCATCACGACCAAATTGATGGACAGATTTCTATAATGTACAGTATAATATTGATGACATAAATAGAGCCGTACATCTGTTTAATATTAAGAAATTTAATCAAAAATATAATAACAAAATCACAACGGTTTCGCTAGCGAGAGCTGGCTTTTTCAAGTGGAACATATAATTACAGAACAGTCAAATTTAACGAAATTACAACAGGAAGCCTTGCATTCTGGGAATGATGATGAGGTGTGTGATAGACAGGTTTGGTAACTTGAAAAAGCCAGCTCTCGCTAGCGAAACCGTTGTGATTTTGTTATTGTATTTTTGATTAAATTTCTTAGTATTAAACATGTGTACGGCTCTATTTATGTCATCAAGATTCTACAGTACACGTAAAACTTATCCAATGATACAGTATAATATATTTATGTTATGTTATGTAGTGAATGATGGTGGTAGAGAAGCCATGCACTGCGACCGAAGATCTATTTACTATCCCACGGAAATATGGACAGATGGAGAGAAAGACTGAGAAAGTATGGTGGGAGAAGTGCAGGGGAAAAGGGAGAACCCCGAGAAAACCTGCCCTGCGCGGATCGTCCACCATCACGAAACCCACATGAGAACCGAACCCCGGTACTCAGAGGTGAGAGGCCGATGTCATAGCGACTACATAAAGTCTGTAATGTGATCCCTTAGGACTACATCCTCAGTCCCCACACGCGCTGGATAGCTAATTGGCAGTACTACCCGAAAGACAATTGCTTGTTGCTAAATTACATTTTTACTTCTGCTTTATTTTTTGTAGCGTTGAGTAATCTATTGGGAAATGCTCACTTTGTCTCATGATTTTTGCGCTGCCATAATTACAACAAGTATAGAACTAAAATTATGAATCCAGTTAGTGCTGAAACGTAGGCGAGGAATACTAATCTGTTAAATTTTGCCCGGAGTTAGTAGTGTAACATACTCCATAATAGCAGTGGTTTAATAAACTATCGGCTTTGATAGTTTATTAAAATGTATTTATTTTCACAAAGTCTTAGAATTTTCTTTTATTTGTTTATTTTCTATTGTTATTCTCTGAAACCACTAACTCTAACATTTAAAATTATTTAAATATTTATACATGAAAAATTTAATAAAATTTCGTAAACTCCTTAATTTTTGTTTGCCTTGTTAGTTCAATTAATATATCACAACTTACAAAATTGCAATAACGCTGTCCGTAGCGCCATCTTGCATCGAACAGACGCAGCGTCGTAGGAAGTCAGTAGACTGTCTGTTACAGTTCACAAATACATTAAAATATCTGAATTGTTTTTCCAAACCTTTTTTTAATTACGTAAAACAATAAATTTCCAGGATCCTGATGTCTCCTCCTTATCCATGAACGGAACACTAAGTCTTGCTACGACATAATTCAACTAATAAGTCAGAATCTCTTATTAACATGTATTCTGTGAGAGCTGATGCTCTTTTTTTTTTGTTGTTTTAGCGAACACTGAATCCGACAGAGGGAGTGACGTGTCAACCTCTCTATGATAAAAGATTAATGGAGAACTTCAGAGAACACAAGAGGCAACTTAATAATAGATAAACCTGAATAAAAGCTATTGTCTCAGACTAAAACAATTATCTCAGAGCGAACTCTATGTGAATTCGATTAACAAGTCATTAAATTAGTTAGATATTCGGTCAATATCGGTGGCAATTAACACCGCCTCAATACTAAACATTTTTTCAACATTATTTCGTCGATAAAAGTATCCCGAAGCAACCGCTTGACAGGTTTGGCGATGTGAGATGGGACACCATCCTGCATTAAAACCGTTGCATCCAGACATTGACGCTGTTGACAACGAATCTTGTATATCCACTGCAGTATAGCAGCGCCATGTATCGCCCTAGTGGCCACCTTCGGAAGTAATTCTTTTTTTGCGCCAAACAAAATTCCATCGCTACGGACGTCCTAATGTGAAGGATGAAGTCGTTCCGCTGATTGGATCTCCAGTAACAGCCTTTCGACCTTTATAAGAAACAGTTTACAAAGAGCACCTTGTACTTTACAAACTGTTTCTTATATTTTCCATGTAAATACGTCAATTTCCCAAATTGCCCGACAATTGAACAATAATTTAAAAAATATTTTTAAAGAACTACTTATTAGAGTGACTTTCGACTGGCTAATCAGTTGAATTATCCTATTTGTGAACCATAAAAGATTTGATAAGAAATGAAGGAATAGTATACAGCTTAAAATAACGATTCACGTCACGTTATCTTCAAAAAGACTAGAGGATCAAAACGCGGACATTGAATATTACAGTACAGTAAAACCTATATGGAAATGCAATCAATCATCAAATAGATTTCAATATGTTATCATTTTAGGCAAGTCTAATGATATATTTATCCGAATCTGTCTTGATTATCATATCATGTAATCAAGACATATTTTGTGATTATCATATCTTATAATCACAAAATAAATCTTACAGTACTGGGTTTACTGTAAAAAATATTCAAAAATATTTTTAGTTACTAGACCACCCCCCCTGACTCCTCCTGATAAGTATGAGATAATCCAAGAAGAATCAATTCCAAGCGATTATGGCTAAAAGTGGTATTTTATTCCTTTTTGAATGAACTCATTATTTGATAGCGCGTGAACAAATACATTAAAAGTAGGATTGGATATTGGGGGGCCAGAAGAAGTCCAATGGTTAGCGTTCCTGACTGTGAAGGCGAATATCCTCGGTTCGAATCCCATGCAAGACGAAAAAAAAAAATTATAATCTGACTTTCTCAGCAAGGGACACTAATAACTAACAATTGCGCTGGACAGACAGACAGACAGACAGACAGAAATAAAATATTTTAGTAATATGGATTACGATGCTTTCTCTGCATTGCAAGGGTGGACTCTCTCCTACTCTTCAATGAAAGAAATCCAACTGTTTTCACCTCTTAGGACAACAGGCTCCTTTTCATTTACATATAAAGTCACTATTTAATGTAATACTCCCTTGTCATTTTATTCTGATGAAGATCTTCTTTAGGATTGAATTCTGCCAAACGTTAAATGTTTTTTAAATACAAACTTTGTGCGATTTAAATGATTTTGTTTCATTTTAGATTTTTATGTTTATATATATATTATATTTATAACTAGCAGCTAAGCCTGTCCGACGACAGGCATAAAAAAATCTGAAAAATCATTTTATTATCAACTATCAAATATAAAGTAAATGTAATCTAAATACTGCGCTAACTTCTGAATGAAGCTTTCTACGGCAAAAATGGTTTTGAGTTTCGAAATCAGCGTAAACAACTGAGTAAGTATTTCAATATAATGGATGCAGTGGTAACAAAATTATTTGGTTTTGAACGTATGTTTTGTTAGAATTTCAGTTGTCGAGGTCAGTTCCCAAGGATAAAATTTCATGGAAACAACATGGAATGACACAATGAACTAATATTTTCATCCAATTTGAGTATTTTTGATTCAATGGTACCATTGAGAACCCTTGGATCTATTAAGCTTAATTATATCGAGTTACGGACAGACAGACGAAATTAGCAAATTATATAAGTTGATTTTCGAAATATCAAAATATAAAGTTCATCTTTATATTTTCTGACATTTTCGACTTACAGTCAAGCTATTAGACAATACCGGTACAGTAAACAATGTTCATTTTTTTTTTACACTTTTTAACCAACTTTGCTGAAAAACTGAGGGTCATGATTTTGTGTTCCAAATAACTTTTGAACTGCTGGATGGATCTTCTTGAAACAAGACATATATATTTATGGACAAGAGATGATCTTAAGTTAAAGTATATCCACTATAGGCCTATCAAAGCTCTTGGGATAGCGGAAAGTAAGGCTTTCGGCGCTTCTTGACCAACGGGACTAAGGTCGAGTGGTCAGCCCAACGCCCGCCTGTTTTTAACCCACGGGAAAGAAACAGGTACCCATTCGACCGAGGGCTGGATAGACCCTAGGGCCCGTTTGGAGGAGAATGGAGCGTGGAAAAAAAAAAACCCACCCTCCGCCAAGGCCGAGGGCGGTGATCGAACCCACAGCCAAGCGGCCTTATCAACTCGGCTACCGGTCCCACAGAGACAATCTTACTTCTGTTCAGTGGTACCTCGGGTTGCGAACTTAATTCGTTCCAGAACTCGGTTCGTAACCTGAAACGTTCGTAACCCGAAACACTGAAATCAATGAAATAGAGACGATCCGTTTCAAGATGAAAGAATCGTTCCTTTTTATTAACATCCGGTCGTTTACCAGACAAAACGCAAAGAATACGTGTACTTCACGTATTAAATAAAGAGAAAGAAAACAACCAAATAAATTAAATGTAAAATAATTACATGTAATAAATACATTATACAAATAAATACATTACGATGTCTTGTTTACATCGGAAAAAGAATCATATGGGCGCGGAGAGATACTTCCAGATGCCTTTGGTGTGATTTGGCTCCGTAACTGTTCCTATATTATCAGGTAAGATTTGCCCGGACTGTAGGCTAGCGCTGAGCGATGTCGGTACTGCGTGGCCTTCGTTTGAACTGTACGCGATCGTTTGTCTCCAACATCGTTTGCTCTCTTTCTCTCATCTTCGTTCGTAACCCGAGGCACTGTTCGTTACCCGAGACAAAAATTTTTCGAAGTTGTTGTTCGTAACCCGAAATGTTCGTGACCTGAGTCGTTCGTAACCCGAGGCACTGTTCGTTACCCGAGACAAAAAATTTTCGAAGTTGTTGTTCGTAACCCGAAATGTTCGTGACCTGAGTCGTTCGTAACCCGAGGTTTCATTGTATTTATAAATCTTTTCCGTTCTGTGGGTTCTTATCGAGAAATTCGTGCGTAAAAGTAATAAAAATTTCCGTCGAAAAGTAGCAGAACCGAAACAATGGGTTTCCAACAATGTCTTAACAAATGCATATTAATCTTTTAATAATTCGCTAACTCGCTTTTTAATTCATTGGTAACTTGAGAAAATAACATAGATTTTAATTAATTTTTATAGAAAGTTTTCGTTTGAATTATTTTCACGACTTAAAAATAAGTTGTTTTATTAAATTTATTTATTTCTACATCCCGTGTTTAGAAATTCAGTTATCGATGAAGTCATCGAATGGTGCGGATATAAAAATATGGAATTCACTTAAAACCTTATTGAAAAGCGCTTTTCTGATTTTTTTTTTATATTTTATTTTCGAGTGAAGGTGTTCTGATGAAAGATGCAAAGAAATGGAGAGAGATTGGCGCGTTACCGTCGTCCAATTGAGCTCGAGTGGCTGAAGACGTCTTTTGATTTAAAGCACAGAGCATCAATCACCGACTGGCCATTGGTGAAGCGACTGCCGCCATTCGAGAGACCAGCGGGCCCCGACGTAATGCATAATGAAAGGTTTGGCAGACGCCAGCCTTCACTTACCCAAACCGAATGGCTCATGGGGGACACATCGGATACTCGGAAGTTGGCAGGCGAGATAACACCCCCCTTTTCCACCTCGAACAGGAGAGTTTTATTACAGTCCTCTTTTAACACCCACTTCTGCTATATATCTCTCTCTCTCTCTCCTCTTTTTTTTTCTACTGTTCTGTTAAGAGGGAGCAAGATAAGAACTACATCGATGGTAGATAATATCAATCTCTAGTTAACCGTACGCTGGCGTTTCACGAGAACGACGCAATCAGACGTAAAAGATTCAGCCCCCAGCAATTTTACGATTGTCCGAAGGAGTTTCCAACCTCGACAAAGTTTGCCAAAGTTTTAAAGATTTCTTTGAAACAAGATTTCTTAAACAATAATTGCTAATATAATATTATTCGTACTTTTTTTTGTAACTGAGTTACTGAAATTACCTAGGTTCCTGCCGCTTAATTTTATCTACATTCAAACTCTCTGCGGGAAAAAAAAAAATCGAAATTTAACTTCATCTGTTATATAACATGCTTTAATGGACCTAAAGCAAAAATTTCTGCTAAAAATTTCAGCTCAAAATTGGTATTACCTCGTTTTAGTAGCTTTACATAAAGGAATGTTTTTTTTTTTCGCAAATAGATAGAGAGAACTATAATAGTAAAAATATTTCTTATTTTTAATTTAATTGTGACCAGCACACATTCTAATAAAACTAAAATTATATACATATTAAAAACACAAGCACATTCAGAGCTGTCTACGCTCCGTTGTCAAGCGAATAATAATCTTCACTTAAGCACATGAACGGAGCGTAGACCGCTCTGAAAGTGCTTGTGTTTTTAATATGTGTATAATTTTTTACGTATATAATTTTAGATTTTTTGGAATGTGTGCTGACTACAGGTTAATTGCTAATAATTAAATTAAGGCACACGTTAAAATTTGTATAATTACATAGGCCTCTGTTATTATCAATTTTATTATGTTCCAGAATTAGAAGTTCTATTCCTAGTGGGCAAAGGTATGTAAAACATTTCTGTTATTGAGATATACTGTCACATCATATATCAGATGGAAATCTGTAACCTAAAATATTAACTTATATATAATATATATAAAGCGGATAACAAGACTAATATAGCAGGAGATTTAAAATATTAAAACTGCATCTTAATATTTTACTTGATTAAAAAAAAAAAACAGTAAAAATGAATGAGATACTGCTAAGACTGCTGTATTGGTCTTCGAAACTGACGTTGATATAGTAAATACTGAATGGAAGAAAACATCACTGTCTAAAGTTTAACTAAAAGGCGCTTCACATGGATCCGAAAATCGGATGGTCAGATCCACGAATCGGACGTATTCTCTTTCACATGGCCACGAAACGTCGTCGATACGAACGATTTGAATGTTACATTTCGTATAGACGACATCGGAGAGAGTTTCGTGGCCATGTGAAAGAGAATATGTCCGATTCGTGGATCCGATCATCCGATTTTCGGATCCATGTGAAACGCCCTTAACAGTCATAAATTTCTACTGAACAACTTTTTGTTTAATTTTTTTTTAGAAGTACAGTCTTTTCATGCTACATTTAATCCATATAAAAAAATGGAAAAAGGTAGCAGTGTTATTGAAATCAGTGAATAACGAAATCAAATTGTAACGGAAATCCTAATGATTCATGAGAGAAATAGAAATACATGGAAATTCAAGAAATTAAAAAGATTTTTTAAATCGACAGAAAAACATTGTACAGTTCATCAGCTTGTATGTGAATTTACAACATTGATATTCAAGTAATTTCTCTTTCAAACTATCCGAAAACCAAATACGAACAATAAAGCTTGATATATCTTCCCTCCTTTTCTTCATATTATAAAAGATACGTCGTCTTACTCAATATTAATATCTTTTTATTCACGCAAATTTTCGGAAAGGAATTCTCGCCTTTCCTCTTTTTCAAGCAGATGTTAAAGAACAAACGATTCTTAAACAATTTGCGAATCATGACTACGATTTTTACAACATGCAACATTATATCTTTCTGTTAATACTTCATAAACTACAATAATAACCAATTCTTAAAGTAACAAATGAATTTCCATTCTTAAACAAACTGAGAATCATGTTCATGCTTCGTAACGTTACATATCTCTATTAAAACTTATAATCTACAACAGATATATAATAAACAGTTGTTCTCATTCATTCAATAATTTAGTTCTTCAAACTCTACTGTTTTAATTAGAATTTGAATATTTACATATTAAACTACGAGCCAAATTTACAAACTCTTTGTTTATTCCTGTTTCTTCATCTTCTGTTGAGATTCTTCTCTTTGGTATTTTTGATTAAAATACTTTCAATCCCTTGAGTATCTTTTTCTATTTCCAATTTTTTTACTTTAGTATTCGGTTATGTCCAACTGTTCAACAATGAATAGATATTTCTGACTTATCATTCTGCTTCTTCTAATGTATCAACAGTGATCTAATATACGTTCTCGAACTGTATGTTTACTTTCTCTCAATTAAAAACTTTTACACATCAATAGGTGAGACCAAGTTCTCTTAGTTATGTGAAAATTCATTGAGTCTGGCGGAATGCGGGTACATGAATTTCTTCACTAATATTTTTCGTAGTGAGTTTTTGATCATTCATTTTTTTCTTTAAAGGCTCCACTGCTATTTTGACGCAATTAAAAACTTTTGCAATTTAAACACCAGCCTGGAAAAGGAAAGGCGACAAAATTCTGAAAATTTGCGGGAATAAAATTCGAAACTCAAAATATCAAATCATTAAAATGACCTTAAGGCCATTATAGAGAGAAGTTACCAGAAATGTAAAAGGAAAATTGCATCCATCCATCTTAACATATAAAAATGAATGTTTCTCTGTTTGTCCCGTATGAGTTCCTACACCATTCATCAGATTGCGATGAAACTTTGGTGAGTTGTTGTACGAAGGTTTCTGAATTAGTAGAACCATTTTACAATATCTGGTGAGCGAGGCATTTCAACAAATGAGTGTATTTCCGGTTTCAACGTTTGCAGTTTCCGGTGCCACTCGCATTTGCAATTACATCAACAAAGCACAGGGACAATCGCTACAAGTGTGTGGACTAAATTTGGAAAAATCCATGCTTTACACATGGACAGCTGTATGTGGCCTGCTCACGGAAACCTTCTGATTTATTCGTGTATGCACCAGACGGAAAAACAAAAGATATTGTGTATCCAAAAGCACTTCAATAAACAGAATTAAAACACAAACATTTTCTTTCTTTGAGTGGCATTGCAACGCATGCCGGGTACAGCTAGCGTGTGTATATATATACTACCACCCCATCCTCAATGCAAGAGGAATTCATGATACCGGCCTGCAGATGAAGTCTGGGAGTGTCAAGACCTTCACTCAAGAGTGATAACCAATCGGTATATTTATAATCTTTCTTTCATGGAGTGGCATTGCAACGCATGCCGGGTACAGCTAGTTGGATATAAAATCGAACATCAATTTTTGAGTATTCGATTAGAATTTCTTGAGTTTTTTTTTTTACTGTGCTTTTTAAGCATTTTCTTCTCTATTTGCCCAAGTTTCTGTCTTTTAACGAATCACGTTAAAACGTTGAATACATTTCCATCCTGTTTAGCATGTAGCTTCTTTATGATCCAACTTCAAACACAGGACTATTTCTTTTGGTTCCCATCGCTCTCATCCCTCAAAAATGACCATGAAATCGCCGCTTAAACTTGTTTTTTTTTTTTTCTTTTTCAAAATTGATGATGTTTATTTGTAATCCGATTTAAAATGTGAGCACGATTATTTGGATGCCCCCGCACTCAAAGTGAACCTCTCCTATTGCTTCCTTAGTCCTCCCTACGTGAGGAACAACTGAGTAAATATGAATTCTCGAAATATTAATTTGGGCCTTGGCCGGGTCTAGTCCACAGAAACTGATAAAAAGTACTCATAAACTTTTTCTCAAACTACTCTTTTTGTCTTATTTATCTCTATACTGATTCTTTGGAAACCAGCAAGTACAATATCTACCTGCAGCTTTGCTCGGTCTGAGATCAAGGCATTTGCGCCCTCATGCGGCGAACATTTCAGTTACAAACAGCGCTGCCTGTCAAAGCTGTTTCTTCTCATAACCCTTCCGTTCCTTCCCATGAAGCGAAAGTCATCCTTTTGCTTCAGTTGACTAAAACTTCTGACATGAACCTCTACTTAGGAAGAACAACAGTAACTTGAATTGATGTGTGGCTTAAACGTTCTAGATAAGAAAATAAGAAAAGTCGACTTTTTTATTCTCAAAATTGATAAAGAAATTAAAGATGAGTGAGATTTTAAAGTCATTTTAATTATTGCACTTCAAACAATTTGTAATGAACCTGCCAAGAAGTATCCTTGTTCTCCTTTATTTGTCTGTTTTGTTCGTTTGTATATCATGCTAAAACGTCTGGATGTATGAATACATATATGTACAGTGTTGGACAAAACAAACAGTAGCAAATGACGGAAACCAGCCATATTATCACGTGAGGATGTAATGTTTCATCAGTGCTTGGTATTAATTTTTAGGGAAATCTGTCTAGCCATTTTCTGGGTGATTGGCATACAAACACATCAGTACAATATAGACTGAGCTAGTCTTATAAATTATATTACATCAATACAATATAACATAATTTGTAAGACTAGCTCAGTTAATAAGATTTAAAAGATACTTTTTAATTTTTCAAATGTTTCTGAAAGTATTTATTTACAGTGATAAAAATCTTAACGTGCCGATATATTAATAATAAATAGCCAACTAAAACGGCACCAATCAATAAATTAAAATAAGACGCAATAAAAACAACGTACGTTTCGAAGCACCTTCTTACTGGCTTCGTTTTCAAGTTAATTAAAAAGACCCCCCTACCTTAAAAATGTTCATCCCTTGACGGGAGTCGTTGATCAAATAA
>JAFIDM010000179.1:38665449-38688016 GCA_023159025.1 Thereuonema tuberculata | reverse complement strand
ATGAATATTTAATGGACCAAATGAATATTCATGAAAGTCAAAGAAAGCAAAGATTTCCAATTACTCTTAATGGAACTCGAAGTGAGATTACATCAAGAAACAGATTATTTGAATGTACAGAAACGAAGATTGAGAGACAGGATTGGGTTTCAAATGAGGAAGTGCCATGAATATTCAAGTGAAAACCCAAAACTTTGCCTTAAATTAACCAACTCATTTCTACTCTTGAGTTAAAGGTCGCAAAATCATTATTTACATTTTAATTTACAAGAATCATTCAATAGGTGACCACGTAACAAGTGACCTTTGTAAGGATCGTTGTTTTATTATAATTTTATTGTAAAATTTTTACGTGTGTTAAAATAGTAGTTTGATAAAAATTTAAAAACACACAAGTCAAGATAAAATCGTAAAATATATACATTACAACCTGCAGGATGTAATGTATATATTTTACGATTTTATCTTGACTTGTGTGTTTTTAAATTTTTATCAAATTATAATTTTACTAGTTCTCTTTTCTCTCGCTAGTCGGCGCTACGGACTGACAGGTCTTTGCAACATTCCAAAATGACTAATGTTCGGGTTTTTTTATTAATTTTTTATGTAGTATTAATTTAGCTTAGTATTTTGATAATAGTTGATTTGATCCAACAATAATAATGATAGCTTATTTAATAAAAAAAATTAAGGTTATACGAAATTATCGTTCTTAAAAAAGTGTTATACAAAACTCACATTGACGTAATTAAATCAAATATAATCAAATAAAACTCCTTTATTCTACTCCTACGTCTTCTACACAATATTTCTTCTACATCTTCTAGGAATATTTCGGAGAACTTATCGGCTCTTCTTCCTCAGCCTACTCTTTCTCAAATTTTCTTTTCTTCAATGATAAGCTCAAAAAGAAGGATTTTAGAACTTCAAAGATAAAATTACTTCGAAGAGGAAAATTACTTACAAGATATTTTATTTGGACTATTTATATTCGGACAATTTTTATTCGGACATCTCATTTGGACTATTTATATTCGGACATTTGTTTTATTTTGATGATAATGCTTCCTGAATTGGACGATGTAAGAAGCATGAAGCACTCTTTGTTTGTTTAATTTTAGTTGTTTAATTTTTAGTTGTTTTTGATCCCGCTTTTTAGATCATGAAGGTCCCATTTGTGAGTTGAAAGTGAAGACTCCAGCGATTCACGTCCATTGGGAAAAAGTTGAGGTCAATCCGATTCCCTCCCGCCTTTAACATAGGAAACGCACGCTATTTTATAGAGGGATGGCTAAACTCTTGGACCTTTCTCTATGATAACGTAAATACGATGTAAATAAACAACAAATACTGTAAAATATCAAACAATACTGAAGTTCTTTTTTGTCTACAGTGCGTTAATATATTCAACCTTAAGTCATTTGTATCTATTTTGTTTAATCCATTTTGAGATTCGGATGATGAAAGTGTGGTTTATAACACTCTTTAAAATGCGTAAGAGAATAAGAAAGAGCCAGAAAGGGAATTTTTTTAGAATGCAATTTTAAAGTCGAAATACTTGTGTCGTTTTTAGTCAAGTTAACTCAAAACCTATGTAACCTTGGAATTTGAAATTTTCAGGATATGTTTAAATTGCTAGAAAGAATATCCCTATTGGTTTTGGTAAAACTTCGACTGATAGATAAAGAGGTACAGTTAAGCCATAACAACGCTAACAGAAAAACGTATTATCTTAGAAGGCTGAAATTTTGGTACTCGGTATCTATTAACAAATCATGCAGTAAATTTTGATAGAATTTTGACCATTGGGGTCAAAAACTGTTAACAGTTTCCATAAAGACTTATCAATACAAAGAAACATAAATTACACAGAAATGCTTCATCAACTACTGATGGTATTACTATTAACCACAGCATTATTTATCATGCGGTTTCGAAATTTAGCGTAAATTTATTCGAAATTATATCTTGCCATCAGCATCTACTACAGTTCAGTTCATGAAAGAAGAGCATTTGATGACATAATTTCCTTATAGATTGATGTTTCCAGGACGTAACAGCGCCATCTATTGCTCAAATCCGTAACCGAATCTTATAAACATTAGGAAAACATTCTGGTTTTTGTATTTTCTACAGTTAGGAATATATAATAATAATTAAAAGTTAAATAATTACAAGCGTTCCACACTACTCCCCTTGCTTGGCTACGCAAAGTTTGTCCTTTCTTGGTCACTTAACGACGCCATCTTGGACTGACTGCTCGGAGTTCAAGTTGATGACGTCTTGACTGGTGACGTTTGCTTCAGACAAAATCGATCGCTACGTAATGACCGTACATGGCAAACCCTTCTTTTTTGAAAACTACTATGCGTTTGACAATAAAAATACCACGAAACTAATATGTCGACTGTGTCCGCAATTAACTTTCCATCTACAGTGTAAGTAATGAGCATTGCGCGCTGGGGTCCAATTCGAGGACCAAAATGTAGAAGTGGAGTCTACATTTCAGTTAAATCATGTGTATACTACGTACTAAAGTTGCTGGAAATCCGTCCATCCATTATAACGTGACAGATACTGAAATGTAGGCAAATAGATAAACAGTCAAAAAATGTTGAAGCGGAAGAGTGATACTGCGCAGGCTCAGCAATAATCAAGCCAACTTCTTTGAATCTCGTTATCACCAAGTTTCACTGTTTTGTATGATGAATGTTGTTGTTGCTGTGACTTATCCCCAGATCCCCAGTAATTAATGATGCTGTCGTTTGGATAACTATCCAGGATGCAACTTAAGGTGACAGCCAGACTTTGTCTCCTTTGTGGACGAGAAACAAACATCCAAGTCTACTACGGATTCGAACCCAAATTCAGACATATCAGTCTTATGACAGAGCCGTCTTGGTCACAAGGCTGTGCCTAAACGGCATTTTATGACAGTAAATGACCTATGATCTTAGGATCCTTGTAAGCCGCGCGGTTGGCGTTGTCGGTAAGACAGTGGCCTCTCATCTCTGAGTACCGGGGTTCGGTTCTCATGTGGGTTTCGCGATGGTGGACGATCCGCTCTGGGCAGGTTTTTCCCCTGCACTTCTCTCACCATACTTTCTTAGTCTTTCTCTCCGTCTGTCCTTATTTCCGTGGGATAGCACAATAGACCAACGGTCGCAATTTTCTCGGCTTCCCTGCCACCCACACTTACCACACATAAACATAAACGTGGGATCCTTTTAAAATCAGTATTTCCCTGCTTATATATACTTACATAACTACATTTAGTATAACTTACGTTTTTAACTTTATCACCATACATTGTTTTTATTATTATCTCACTTCTTTTCAAAAACATTTTCTGAAACAAAATTCTAATGACTTTTGAATAGAAACTCAAAGAAAAAGAAGATGAATGTCCGTTTCGTTTGAATTAGATTCATTCACAAAGAGATATGTTATAATTTCTATTCTGGCATCTCTTCATCGATTTCCTTCCGATTTCCTCAACTTTGATTTACTGTGAATTAAGTGGAAAGGGTTTGAGGGGGAGGCTGGGAAACTTTCGACCTGGATTGTGGTTGACCTTGGCGCCCGTTGAGCCGCAACTCGAATGGGTTCCATTAGAGGAAACACAGGTGGCGCTTTAGTCGATGTGGAGAACGATTTCCACGATTAGATTAAGTGATTTACTAGCGGTGGATCAAAAGCAGTTTTCAACGATCAATTCAGAAGCGAATTTAGGAAGTTATCTGGTTTTCGAACTGCTAATTAACTTCAATTAAGATCAATAATAAAACTACTAGGATTCCAGTGCTGAAAAGAATAGAAATAGGAAATCGAATTAAAACAGCATTTTTACAATATTACAACTGGTGATAAAAGCTTAAGGTAGGGTCTTTGTTATTTTAAACAGAAAGAAATTGTGTTAATAAAAATTGTGAAATAGACGTTTCGATGATTCAAGCTTATCTTCATCAATGTAACTGATAAAAGATAAAAAAGAGATTTGTATGTTCTTAACATATGTTATTAACATTATTACATTACAAATGAATTGTAACTTTTATAAGTAATTTTTAATTTCTTATAAAGCTTTTATTTCTTGAGAAGCTGTAGTTACAAGGTTTTAGTTTATGTAACTTTTAGCCACTAATTCTTAATCTACAATCTTCTTGTATTTATACTGCAGTTGAAGGTAGGGCAAAGAACCACCTTTGATATTAGTATGTCATTAAACTTAATCTCAACATTCTCTATTGAAATCAGAAAATGTTCTTGCCTTTACATGGTTTTATTTTGCTTGCCTACAATTCAAACTGTTGTGTGTGACGCCAACGTCTGGCTAAATGAAATTGTTGAATCTGCATGGAGTTCTAATCTCTGCAACTCTGAGCCATCATCTTGCCAATAGTTATCATATAACTTGTAATCCAAGCTACGTAATGCTTGCAAAAACAACAGTACAATCTTTAAATCACTTTAAAAATTCTACACCATAAATCAAATTCTTCAAACATAGACACAAACATCAATCACCACCAATATTTCGTTCTTTTATTCAAAGAACTTTCTCAAGATGTACATAAGAAGAAAAGAAAATATCTTTCTTTTCTAGAATCAACAAATAAACTAAAAACAAATGTGATAGCAATAAAATAAATCATCCATGATCCAAACATGAATAACAATAAAATCCAATAAAATAAATAAAATCAAATAAATCATTTACGTAATAAAAATAAAACTAAAACAAACAAACAAAACCAAAAACATCATAATCCAAACGTGATCCAAACAATAAAATAACAACTAACCTAATCCCAAAAATTAAATAAATAATAAAATAAATAATAGACTTACAATTATCTCAGTAATTATTGAAATTTAGAAATTCAGTATCTCTTTATAAATTACAAAATTCAGTATTTCTTTACAAATTCAGTATCTCTTTCAATTCTGCATTATTACTCATAAATTTCGTGAAAATGCCAAATGATATTACATTCACTTTCAAGGATTTTTCCTTATTAATACAATTACTCCAATTAATGAAACATGATTTAAGAAGTAGTCTTTGAGAATCATTCTGAGATTCATATAAAATTTTAACTAAAGAATCTGGGTTCAAGAGCACTTAAGAGCTTATAGAGGTAACAAAAAAAGGTATTTCTGATTGGGCAGACCATTGTCTGATGTCTAACCACAATCCAGATCCTTTAGTTAAAATTTTGTGTGAATCTCAGAATGATTCTGAAAGATTACTTCTTGAATCCAATTTATTAATTGGAGTAATTGTATTAATAAGGAAAAAAAAATCTTTGAAATTGAACGTAATATCATTTTGCATTTTCACAAAATTTATGAGTAATAATTCAAAATTACTGTATGGTTATTACAAAATGAGATACTGAATTTGTAAATTTAAAGAATTACTGAGATACTTGTAAGTCTATTATTTATTTTATTATTTATTTAATTTTCGGGAGAATGTTAGTTGTTGTTTTATTGTTTGGATCATGGATGTTTTTGGTTTTGTTTGTTTGTTTTAGTTTTATTTTATATATAAATGATTTATTTGATTTTATTATTATTCACGTTTGGATCGTGGATGATATATTTTATTGTTATTCACATTTGTTTTTAGTTTATTTGTTGTCTAGAAAAGAAAGATATTTTCTTCTTATGTACACCTTGAGAAAGTTCTTTGAATAAAAGAACGAAATATTGGTGATGATCGATGTTTCTGTCTATGTTGGAAGAACAGTACAATCTCTTCACAGGGGCTCAGTCTGCGTTTAGAGCTTTGGCCGTGCTTTGGTCATTCCAGATCAGTATTACTTTAATTCCCTCTACTCGGCAGATCTCGACTCATCAATAAACAGCACTGAGCACTAGTGGTCCTCTGTCGAATACCAATATTATCAGTAATTACAACTGCTCTCTCTCTCTCCTGTGTCATCAGAAGAATGGCGTGAAATTTGCTGACCGACAAGCATAAAGGTTACATTCATGAAGTCTCCTACTTGAGATAATTTAAAACAAAGTTCCATTAGTTGTATGGAGCTTTAAATCAACATTGCAGATGCTGAATTGCATTCTTTTTATAATTGAGGATCTATTTACTTACAGAAACAATTGTAAAACAGAAAGACAACAATTTATTCTTCAAAACTTAGTCCGAAATCTACATTACTATTATATTTGTATATAAAAGAATAGATCTATTTATAAAAATGTAAATATTTATTAGCTAGAAAGCTAACTGAATGAATATAATACTATCCTTATCAAAGTAACTTTACGTGCATCCTTTTCGAAATGATATTTTATAAAAAAAATATCTAAAAGAAAACTAAAAGGCTCTTTTTTTTCTAACGGTTTTTGCCTAAAACGTTCCCTCTATTTCAACTTTCCATCTCTTGTGTTGAAACTGCGCAGAAAGCAGTTGGAGCGTGAAATAGTGGCTGTCATCTCTCGTTTTCGTCGTCCGTCAACCCTTGCTGGAGTTTCGATCTATAGCTGGAATTTCCGAAATTATTTTTCTTTTTCGTTTTGATGAATTTTGGATTACTTTTCGTTTTCCTCTTTTTTCTTTAATTCGAAATGAATTGATCGGTTTCGTTATATATCACATTTTGAAAAAACGGAAATGGCAATCATTGTCTGATAGAAAAACTAAAAAAGTTATCTCACGTTACGACAAAAGAAGTTATACTTTGAAAGCTTTTCTGAAGTCTAATTTATGAACCTTTAGATTTATTGTTATTATCACTGGATATAGAATCTAAAAAAAAAAAAAAGTCAAAAGTTTTTGTAAAGTCCGCAATTATTGTATTTCACAAAGCTGCCGCTAGGATCGCTACTGATCGTCAGAGATAAACGAAGAGGCATCTTAAGATTATCATATCTAACTCCAAAAGCTTGTTTTAAACTGTGTCGAACCCTTGTGAATTTAGAGTTGCGAGGCCCCCTTTTACATAAGTTTAAACTAACGATTCCTCGAAATTTCAGGAATCGGGTATTCGAGAAAGAAAAAGAGAAGAAAATAAGCAAAACAATACGAGATCCTAGGCTAAGTCTACAACCACCTCCGTCGTATTACAAATGAGATCCATCGGATCATTTTCTCTGACTTCACAATTAACATCCGATGACACTAGAATTATGAATTTAAAAAGGAATATGAAGGGAGGACAATTAATAATCAAAAAAATATTATTTTTAACTTATAACTAGGGATTTGTACCAAATTGAATGAAATTCAGTTGTTCAACCAAAAAAAACAAAAAAAAACCCTCCTTTCGTTCGTACAATTAACAAAGGTCACACCAGCCTGAACGCATCGAATTTCGTAAAAGCTCTTAAAAATCACTGCTACGATGCTGAATTTCATGTAAAATATAAAATAGAAAAGTACCAAATTTCATTAAAGTCTTACGAAGGAGAAGGGCAAACTGTATGGGAAATTGCCCCACCCTGTAAAGTGAAAGATTTAGAAAGATCTCCTTACATAGAAGATATGTTATTATTACGACTCGTTTCAATTATTAGTCCGTTCGGAGTTATATACGTCTAGATATGACTTTTCTCGTTGTCATCTTACTTCCCGGAGGTATTAATTAATTATCATTTAATACATATTTTCAGTAACAGTAAATATAATTTTCATTTATTATACGTAAATAATTATTATTTACTTGAAATAAAAGATAATATTAAATATTATCTTGGTTACTTTATTCATTAACTATTAATTACGTATAATACTTATTAACAGTGTGATTGATTGATGATTGTTGTGAATGTAAGTGGCAGGGAAGCCAACCACCTACAACCGCCTGTAGGTGGTTAGCTTTCCTGTCACCCACATTCACCACAATCAATGACTCAAACGTCATATCTAGACGTATATAACTCCGAACGGAGTAATAATTGAGACATGTCGTAATAATAAAAAATGTTCTATTGATGGAGATCTTTCCTTACGTATATATATCTTATCGCTATATAGTGGTGGGACAGATCTCCTTTATCAAATAGGGCGAAAATCACCAAATTTAGTGAAATTTTACCAAATTAGGTAAGCATAGATACTTCATCATCTAAGCGTTTATAATTTTGCTGACATTGTAAATAAATACAATTAAAATTGTAAGTGGAATCTACAATCAGAAAATAAAATAGAAATAAAAAGTAATCAAAATAAAAGGTTTAAGTTCTAAAGTGATGTTAGCTATGCTTATTTTTTATATTATTGTTGGCGGAACAGGCATGAGATTATATGTAATATCAAAAGAAATGAAAGAGACGGAATATTTTGGAAACTGCAATTTTACGGAAGAGATGCGCTTTTTTTATTGATTGGATGATATTTTAGTTATGAATTACTCTCATTGTGTATATGATTAAACCTAGAATGCGAAATTAAAACAGATTTCTGTAGCCGCTGGCAGTCACTGTGTTTTTAATTTCAATAAGTATTCCATTCTGATATAAATACCATGAATAAAATAATGCCGCACACGTTCAACTGATGAAATTTATGACCTGTTTGTCCTGCTTGTGTTTAGCGCACTAGTAATGGACTTGTAAATAATTTACTGTTAGAAATGCCATTAATATAATAACACTCCTTTAATTCCCACAATATTTCGTCCTTCTTAGCGAAGGACTTCTTCAGGTGGTACCAGACGAAAAGAAACTACAGTTGACTGCGATAATCCGACATTTGACAGTCCGACACGCTCGGTAGTCCGACGCAGATTGATTCGAAAACCGAGGCGGTTTTGATCGAGGCGGTCACGGAGGTGAAATGCACAATCACTTGCGATGAAGTTATGTCGGCTGCAAACACTTTGATACGTTGGTGTGAGGAGAGGGACCTCGACTACGAGAACATTTTAAGGTTAAAAAATATTCAAGAAAAAGCCATGACAGACTCTTTACATAAGAAGAAACAAAAAACGATTACAGATTTTTTTAAGTCGTAAATATATATGTTCGTATTTTTTTTTATTTTAAGACATAAAATTATATTTTACATTATGCACTGTAATTTTATTTTTTTAAGACATAAATACAGAAATAAATTACATACATAAGGTATACGGCCCAAATATCGCCCAGGTTCCTAATACCGCCCAGGGCGATGTAGGACGGGATAGTGATGTTATCACACGGGAACCGATGGAAACAATTTGCCATTCCTTCCATTATCACGCTGTGTTCGTTTGGTGGTGTTAGTTCGTTTATTTTTTATGAATTCTGGAAGATTTTTCGTTCTGGTAAGTTATGAACCTACTGTTTCTTTTAGTGCTGCAGCTTATGAATTATTCATGCCATCGCAACCATCTAATATCGTGAAGTAGTGAAAGAAATAACCTATCTGATGATAATGTCTGTCACTTGTTAGAGGTAGCCGGTTTGTCTGTAGCGTCCCCCAAATTGACAAGCTAGAGAGTGCCCAATATCGCCCACCTCGTTGTTCCATATATCGTCCACTGTGCGATATTTTATTTTGGTTTATTACAGATGTCTCAACGTAAGACATGGGACAGAGAAGTTGTCACAGCTGTAAAAAATAAAAAAATGGGCCTTCTGAAAGCTTCCAAAACATTTAATGTCCCAGTCTTGTGAGTGGGTCACCATTCACAATTACTGTAATGAATTCTCTCAGCAAAAGGAAACTAAGTCCTAAGGGGCTGAACTTAGACAATCCAAAGCAAAAGAAGCTCGCAACACCCATAAAGAATTGCGAAAAGATTAAGAAAAAAAACAAAAAAATGCAAAGAAGTGCAAAAAAACAAAGTATTTAATGGTGTGGGCGATATTTGGAACACTTTCACAAAATTCAAAATATGAGGTTTGCCTGAACAAAAATTGAAGAAAAATACAAAATAATAGTTATATCTATAATTGGTTCAGGAACATGTAAGTGAAGGTTCATATGATATATTGTAATTGTTTGCAAGCAACTGAGAAGATAAATGACAAGAATATGGGCAGGTTTTCTTAGATGGGCGATATTTGGGCCATATACCTTACGTATTCATTTATGTAAAACTATGCCTAAAGAGTTTTTTTTATATCCTCAATGGCCGTAAAATATGAACTCAATATGTATTGTAACAATATGCGTACTGTAGTATGTATAGTACTGTATATACATAACTTAAATTTTCTTGCCTTAGAAGTCAAAATTCAGTTTGAAAAAATAAATCTTTGGTAATCCGACATTTTTGATAATCCGACACCCCCTCGGTCCCGTAACTATCGGATTATCGCGAGTCAACTGTATTCTCCTTCCTCTACATTTCTTAAGGATTACAAATAAGAACTAAAAATAAAAGATCTTCAGTGATGGACTTCATGAATTACCAAACAAATTCTGTGAATTATTTCAGCTATTCAATTTTTTTTTTATAATTTCATCAGCATTCTCTAGTCCTAATCAATTTTGTTCGCAGAATCTATGTTATTAAAAGAAAACTTTATTTTTTTTGGCCCTATCTCCACCAAAACCATAAGACAAATAAGGTGGCAAATGTTCGGTATAATATTGAGGATGCTCACATTTTCATTTTAATGGGTCAACGGATGTCTCGGGATGTCCCTAGACATTCCTGGTCTCCGAGACTGCCTCCGTGACGCTCACATTTTCCTATTTATTTAAGTTGTTCAACTGGAAGTCACGTGACTTAAGATCAAACATGAGGTCTCCAAGACGCGCTCGCGGGTTATGAGAAAATCCCGTGATCACAGTTTTGTTAGTAATTAAATAAAATCCTTATAAAAATGTTTTCATTTAAAATACACGAGCATTTTACCACTTTTTTTCCTAATTATTAACTAATTCCATTTACAATAAACAAAATCTAAAAGTAACGAGGATTCAGTATTTAACTACTAATGCGTATTTCAGTTTCAAATGTAAATGAAATTCTTTTACTTTTTTTATTTATTATTTCAGAACATTACCAAAAAGAAAAAAAAAAGTTTTCTTGAATAATCAACAATATTCAATCTCTAAAGAACTTACAACATCTTTAGGAAGTTCTACTGTTCAACGAATAGAAACAGTTTACCTTCAAAATTTCCATTATCTCAAATTAATTGATCCTCAAGTTCTTACATCAGGATTAAAATTCTTTGCCTAAATCGAATGAATTTTAAACAAATCAAATGCAATGAATTACAAAAAGCATTGTTAGAAATTAATTGTTTGTCATCAGAGTTCATTGTTCTGCTTCTAATAAGTCACGAAAAATTTTGTTATAAAATTCACGCTTAAGTTTTTCCACGGAGAAATTTCCGAATATAAAAGATAAACATATTACGTATGTTCTTAAATATAATTTGTGAAACTTTCCAAAAGATTCCATTTCCTTCCTGGATTTTACGTGCGCCAAGAATTTTTAGAAAAGGGCGGGCTACACTGATTTCTTTTAAACAAATTTTATGCAAAATTTCAATATTACAGACATGTTTCGTTAAACTTAAATGTGTTTAACTTCCTCAATGTGGAGATGCAGAACAAAAGACGTCAATTATGTAATCGCAAAAGAAATAGATGAAGGGGTTGAGTGAACCCCGTAGATTTTGGGCCAATGATGTCTTCGGAAGTCTGTGATGGCCGGACCAATGGGAGGATGAAGAGATCACTGCGTTGTCATTGTGTTGAACCAATTGGTGAATCTTATGAAAAACATCAGCAAACACACGTTGGTTGATCACACTTCTCAATCGATAAAGGCAAATTGAATTATTAAAGGACTCCATTTCCCTGTTTAAAAGTTATTAAATCTGTCTGTCTGCCACATAAAAAGACAGACACACACATGTATAAGCATGTATAGACATGTTTAAGCATGTATAGACATGTTTTTTTAAGAAGAAAACAATATCATTGTTAAAGAAGGAAATGTGTCTCTACTCCAATAGAGGAGATCTCAGAAGACGAACTTTCAGAGTCTTGTGAACAAAAAGAAAAAAAAAATCATAAGAGAAAAATTCAACTTTGGAAAGTTCTTTCTTGGAAAGTTTGTGTAATTTGAATATCTCATTTCTTCGGCAGGAAGTAATTTTGCGAATAACGCAAGAAGAATTACGAAGAATATGGAAAAACTTTTAGAATTTCGGCTCCGACTCAAACAGAAAAAAAAGAAAGGAACCAGGAAAAAAAAAAATACTTGACGTTTTTTTGGTCGCATACCTTGGGTCGGCGTGTATGCAATTACGCAAATTCAGGTACAACAGGAGCCAAGAATGTTCTTTGTCGAGCAAATATTTGACGAAGACTTTTGCTGAACTTTACTGGTTTTAACTTCTTCAAACAAAATACGCACTCTGATGAATGAAAATTGTACTGAGAACGAAATGTTTTAGTCAACATTGTAAAGAGATTGACTTATTTCAAATGATTTCCCAACAGATTTTCGTTTCGCTTCTTGATTTTAAATAATGCAGACCAAAAACGTATTTTTTTATTAATAAAAGAACATAAAGGAACCACTTTTGAGATCGCTTTAAAGGATAAATTTGAAGATCATCCACTAAATTGAAAAGAATTTTAAAATTACATCCGTTGGTCGAAAAAATTGAGTGTCTTATTGCTACTAATAGAAATCTTTAAAACGATGTAATTTTTTTTTGTGCAGTTCTGCATAGCCTTGTGGTGAAGAAGGAGACCTACCACGAGGCTGATGTATCTGAATCTGGGTTCGAATTCAAGTACCGGCATGGGAGGTTTACTTTCTTTCCCTGCACGTCTAAAGTCATTCCATAATGGCTACCTTAGGAAGGCAATGGAAAAAAACCACTTCAGTATCTATTCCCAGGATATTCTATAGATCCTTCTAGAAGTTCACCACGATGGAAACTCTAGAGAACTGTAGAAAGCAGATGCAGAAAGCAAAACAAATATACCTCTGTATTATCTTGACCAAATTTCATAAGATATTAATAAATTTGAATTATTATTCACGTTGATTCGTTTCTATATTGAAGTGAAGCAGAGTAACATCTTTTTGGAAATTACCCAGTTATGTTATGTTAAGTTATGAATGTGGGTGGCAGAGAAGCCAAGCACTGCGACCGGAGGTCTATTGTACTATCCCACGGAAATAAGGACAGATGGAGAGAAAGACTGAGAAAGTATGGTGGGAGAAGTGCAGGGGAAACGGGAGAACCCCGAGAAAACCTGCCCAGCGCGGATCGTCCACCATCACGAAACCCACATGAGAACCGAACCCCGGTACTCAGAGGTGATAGGCCGATGTCATAGCGACAACGCCAATCGCGCGGCCCATCCACAATAGTACATTTCACCTCTAGTGTGATGAGTGTGGGTGACAGGAAAGCAAAGCATCGCGACTGTTGGTGTATTCTGCTATCCCAAAGGGAACAAGGACAGACGGAGAGAAAGATTGAGAAAGAATGGTGGAAGTAGTGAGGAGTAACGGGGGAACCCGGAGAAACCCTGCCCAGCGTGGATCATTCACCACCACAAAATCCACATGAACCAAATCTCGATACTCAGACTTGAGAGGCCAATATCTTAGCGACAACGGCAAGTTTCTCGGCCACCCTAGTTAAATTTTCATTGATATTAAGAGAGAATTATCATTATATTAATGTTAATTTTTAGTTCTTCTAACCTTTTATTGCAACGATTTGATATTTTTTTTTATTCCTCAATAGTTTGATAATATTATTAATGATTATATTATGGCTTGATATTTACTATATTTCTAACTTGTAAACACAATCAGCGTCACTCCTACACGTATTTAGTTAGTTCAAGCTCTATTATTATAATTTTCTTTATATTTTTATCCAATGTATTTTAATATTATTTTTTCTTGATCATTTCTCCATTCGTATTTTTTTATTCTACTTCACTGAACCTTTTTTTTTTTGTGTTTCAATATTTTTGAAGTTTTGCTTTTCTTCTATTCATTCTAATCTATTTATTCCATTCTTTTCTTAGAATTTTTCAAGAGTTCAGCACAATTATTGGATAGGAACATGATTGTCTCTTTCAACTCTTTAACATCTAAAAAAGAATACTAATATAATGTTTTCTTCTAATTATTTTTATTTGTAAAAAGAGAGAGAAATTCACCAACGGACAACAGATATGCCTTCGCACATTGAGCCAACATCAACGGGAATCCTGAACAGCTGTTTCATCCTTATTAGGAATCATCAGCAGAATATACCCTTGATGTGCGAAGGCGTATTTTTTGTCCGTTGGTGAATTTCTCTCTCTATTTATGAATAATTACGGGCATTAAATTTGCTTTTATTTTTATTTTTATAATGTTTTGTTTTAAGCGACATTTTACTTTGTTAAAATTAAACATAGCTATTAATCCAGTAATATCAGGATCTTACTCTGATGTTAATAACAACAACAACAACAATAATAATAATAGTAATAATAATAATAATATTGAAAACATCACACTTGTTGATAAGGTCAACAGATCTATCTCATTGATATTGCAGTGCCTATCAGCAAGAACATGCATAAAACTCACACAGACAAGATCAATAAATACACCGATCTAGCACACGAGCTCCAGAAGCAGTGGAGGCAGGATCGAGTACGTGTTGTACCCATCGTCTTGTCCGCCACTGGTCTGGTGCCTCACACATTGCACCACAGCCTCAGCACACGAGGGACTTCACAAAAACACTTACGCACAACTGCAGAAGGCTGTGGTACTCAACACAACACGCGTAGTTAGGAAATTTATGGACACAACCACACATCCCTAACTATTCTTCCACACTTTTTTTTTTCTTTTTTTTTTTTTACGGTTGGCAATATGTGCTTTGGTCCTTGTACCCATCATCCTGTCCGCTACTGGTCTGGTGCCTGACACATTGCACCACAGCCTCAACACACTAGGACTTCATAAAAACACTTATGCACAACTCCAGAAGGCTGTGGTACTCAACACAACTCGCATAGTTAGGAAATTTATGGATACAACCACACATCCCTAATCATTCTTCCACACTTTTTTTTTCCACTTGGCAATATGTGCTTTGGTCCTTGACCCGCCCTATTGTCTTTACTGGTGAAACCCATGGTTTGAAACTTTTACGATATAACAATAACAATAATAATAAATTTAATACAAATAATAAAGGCAACCAATTCATAATTATTTGTTCAAATTGTTTTTTTTTTGAGAAATAAAATAATAATGTATACTTAAAATAGGCTACATGGAAAGTTGACTTCAAAAAATTTATTAGACTGCCATTTTGCTTTTAAATTTACACAAATATTTCGTATTTCCTTGATTATATTAAGTTAACAGAAACCAAACTGCGGATTTTAGCCTGTTTTGCCCCTTCACCCCCCTTTCCCCCGCCGATTCTCCTTTATTTTTATCTTGGATATGTCAATGCGCTTTAGGCTGTTATTGGTCGGCAACCGATCCAAAAGTAATTGCGAACTCAGCCAAAGCCAAACTGAAATTAACTCTGTAGGGCAGCCTGACTTCGATTCGTGACGCCAAACATCAAAATGAAAATGGAATTTTTTTATTTTTCCTTTAAACTGGAGTTTAGCAAAAGAGATACTTAAATTATAAAAGTGACGATTCCCTGTCTCTCATTTGCTTGATCGTTCACTAACCATCCTACAGATGGCAGCAGTTTTTCTTCCCCTTGCCTTGTATTGGAGTGTATTTTCAACAAGCTGGAATATCCCCTCTTCGCACGGGTTTAGATAAAAGGTAAACATAGTTCCCCCCAAAAAGTATTCATTCTTACCATGATTCGAGAAACACCAAGTCAGGTGACAAGTACTATGTTTTTCTTTTTTTAATCTACATTACTGCAAATCTTTTATTTCTCTGTCTGTCCGGCGCATTGCAACAATGGAAAACGGTTGTTCCTGTGTCATTGTTGCGAGGAAATGCACGAGCCGCAATTGTTGTGATTTTCAATAATCGCAATGTTAGGGCAACACTGAAAAACGGTTTTTCATTGTTCGTTGTTGCGAGGAAGTCGACAGATTCACAATGAGCATTGTTGAACTTCAAAATTTTCTGTGAAAAATTCGCAAGGGTTGCAATCGAACCTGCAACCGTTTGATCCGAAGTCGACGTCCTATCCATTAGGCCACAGGGACTACATTCAAATTATTGTTTCTTATCACTCTCTTGTGTGTGTGTGGCGCAATGAGAGAAGAGCCAGAGAAAAAAGAAAAAGACCCGTTAATCCAGGGCTTTGGAGCGGAGCCGGAGCTGGAGCAATGGGTTTTTGCCTGGAGCTAGTAAGGAGCCGGAGCGCACAAGATTTTGACTGCTTCACTGCCCCGGCTTTTTTTAATTAGTATAAATTTAAAAGTTTAATTTTTTTAAATATTTACATCAAATTTTGCCTCTGTACTTACTCAATAAACAGATAAAATTGTGTTCCTACTGTCACGATTAAAAACAATCTATTATCAGAGTGAAAGATTACGTCTTCTGGACATTTCAAGGTTATCTTTTTAGCAATAATGAAATAGGAAATATTTTTTCAATCAGGCGAAAAGACACATTGAAACTTAAAGTAATTAAGTACTGCATATTTGATAAATTGCCTGGATAAAACATCCCATTATTACTATGAGAATCACATTGGTTTGCAGTCTTTAACTGTCCTACAAGCCTCAATATTACTTTGAAGAATTACATTTTCAATTTAACGTGTGTTTAAAATCATTCCAATACAGTCGATTTCAGAAAAAGAACGGGAGTGACGTCAGGCATAGGAATTTTATTCTCGCTAGTCAAATTAATAATATATTTGTATTTTTTTTTAAACTTTTTGAAACGTATGCCCAGCATTAATCCAGGACTAAGACACTAGCCTCTCATCTCTGAGTACTGGGTTCGGTTCTCATGTGGGTTTCGTTGATGGTGGCGATCCACGCTGGGCAGGTTTTTCCGGGGTTCTCACGTTTCCCCTGCATTTCTCACACCGTCCTTTCTCAGTTTTTCTCTCCGTCTCTCCTTCTTTTCGTGGGATAGAACAAAAGATCTTTCAGGTCGACGTCTCGGCTGTCAAGCCACCCACATTCAGAAGTAATCTAATCTAATCCAGGACTCGTTTAAATAATAGGTCTATTGGCGATATATCGATATGTACCCAAATCCCTAGCTAGAATAAAATAAAGCTTAAACATTATTTAAAGGGTTTTTGCTTTAAAAATAAAATTCTATCAGAATGAAAAATCCTTATTTGTTTTTAGTTCAGAATGAGATTCTTCTCATTAAAAAAAGAATATTAAAGAAAAAAAACAGTAGTGAGATTTGCGTAATTAAATCGTATTTTATTGAATTGTGATGGGTTTTTTTATTTTCTTTGTTCAATGAAAACTCCAATAGTAACAATTCAGACAGATCAAAGTTTTCACAACAAAATTATAAAATAACTAAAGCAATTCATCCCGACCAAGGCTATTTTTGTGTGCAAATACATTTCCAGAGGTCTTTGTATAAATATTTTAAAAGTTCACGATAAGCTTTGGTCTTAAGAAAGGCTTCAAAACTTTCATCGTAAGGAAGATCAGAAAATATATCTGTGACCATACAAGTGGCTGATTCATCTTGTTGCTCAGTTTCTTTTACGGATTCAGATCCTGCAAGGGTTGAATTTTTTGTCTCTCTCCTGGTTTTAAGACAATTTGATTCTTTTATTGAAGTCGTCGTAAGATTCACAAGCTTTCGTTTTTTGCGTTGCCTCATTCTTAGCTGATGACCGCCTTGCAAGAAATTTCAGTCGATTTCTGAACATCAACAGACTTTTAAAATCCTATTGGAGGAATTAATAGAAAGTTTGGTGCACTGGAAAGTCTTCTGGAGCTGTTAAATTCTCAATATCTACAGTCGGACCTCTATTTAATGAACCTCTATTTTGCGAACTTTTCTTTGGAACCAAGAACATTTTGCTAATTTCTTCGTAAAATAACCTCCAAATTGCGAAGTGCATTTTCTATTTAACGAACTTTTTCGTGGTATCTATTTTTTTTTTCCTTGAAATGTTTTTATTATTAATATTCCCTTACAGGAAATGAAAGAAATGTGGATACAGCTGAGGGAAAAAGAAGAAATTGTTGATGATGTGCTGATTGATGATTATCTTTCACTTGATTTTGAAGTTGAGTCCTCGGAAACGTTAACTGAATCGGATATTTTAGACAGTGTGAAAAATAAAAACAATATAACTATGAATTGCGATGAAGATGAAGATGATGAAAATGGAAATGATCATGATGAAGAAATCAAAAAACCTTCGTATGATGAAATGCTAAAATCATTTGAAACAATCCGACGCGGATTACAATTTGAAGAAAATATGCCTGAAGGGGTTTTTGGTGCATTGCAAAGATGCAAGACATACTATAAGCAAAAACACTTTTTCAAAAAACAAAAAAAAAACAAAAACAAAACTCAGACAAAATTAACAAACTTTTATTAGTAAAATTTAAATACTCATGTGGTAATGTACGCTTTATGTCATTAAAATTATTACTTTTTTAATAATATTTATTGTTTATGTTTTTTAAAGTAATTTTAAAGGTGAATGTCTATTTAACGAATTTTCCATATAATGAACTTTTTTTCGGGATTTAGCGACTTCGTTAAATAGAGGTCCGACTGTATTTTACTTTCTAAAGCCTGCAGAAATAAACTTTAAACTTTCTTATTTACAGGATCATTATCAAATCATTTTACGTGCTGTGAAAAATGCTTAAAAAGCGAGAAATCAAAGGAAGCACCTGAATAAATTGAAATTGCCTCTCTTGTTCCATTATAGGAAAGAAGTTGGGAACGGCCGTTTCGTCCTTCATCGGACTCTTCAGCCCAACCCCGCCTTCCCTCGATAAAAGAACCAGAGAGGCAAGATCATAAGTGAGGGTCATCTGCCAGTGACCTCTCAAAAGCAAGAAAGGCAAGAAATTAATTGGGGTGCAACTTAGCACCACAAGGATCATTATCTTCAACAGGAACATCAACAAAAGGCCGGCTATGATATTTTCTCCCCACCATTTTGAGAAAATCAATGAGAGCTTTACATCCACACGAGATGTTGAAATTCCTCTTCTCCTACACTTCCTTAATGTCTGTGTATCATGACTTTTTGCTGCCTTAATAACATTTGGAGGATTTCATAATGATTCACTCTCGTCTGTACCTAAATCACTGTCATTCTCCAATGATGATTTTGTCTTCTGAAATTTTCTCTCATCCAATGATGATTTTCTCGTCTGAAGTTTCCTCTCATTTGTTTTGATTAATCTTTTGAATTTCACAAAAACACTACATCTTTATTTTTTCCATTTTTGTAGAATTTAGCGTTCGAGGTCGGACGTAGATATTGTATGATATTACAGAAAAATTTGAATGCGATCCTGAGGAGAAGGATACAATCAAAGAGAAAATTGAAAGGCTAGAAGAAGAAATCAAATTGACTAAGGCGGAGTTGCCATTTGAACTTTTTGCTAGTAGAGATAAGAAGCATGATTGGCTAAAAATATGTACTATTGATTTATAAGAGAACCAACCCCACGGAATGCGAATTGATGTGGACAAACTTTCTTCATCCCAGCATAAATACAAGTTAGACAATTGAAGAACATTAACTGATGAGCATGGAATCAACTGGTAAACAATATCCATGCTATTGAATACTAATAGGACAGACCATTAATGTATGGTGAAATACCAGAGTGATCTAAATCAGTGCTGGATTTGAATCACTGTGATATTTTTACATACACTAATTATCTGTCCTATGTTCAAAATTAAATACAAGATATAAACAAAGGACAAATAAACAAAACAATGACCCTTAAGTTCAAAAAGCATCAAAATATTAATTAATAATAAAAAGGGTAATTAATTAATCCCCACTAGCTCAACGCTTAGCATATATGGGATTAAATTATAAAGAAAAATACACATAATAGGTAAATTTAAAGACAATATAATTAGAAAATAAGGCATAAAACGCACACAAAAACCCTATTTTTTGGAAATTTTGTTCTGTAAGTTCTTTAAATAGTAAAGGGTAAATCTCTTAGATAACTCGATGCTACGATGATTGGTCACATCCATTTTCTTCTTGAAAAAAATAACTTATTTGAGGAAGAATCTTTCTTTTAACAATTATCAAAGATTATAAGTAAAGATTTAAATTAAGTTCACCCATTTTCAATAAAAAGGAAAGATTAAAGAAGGAATGAAAACTTTTAATTTATTTTCACTCCAGTAAGATCTTCTTCTCATTGAACAAAGAAAAGGAAAAAACCTCACAATTTAGTAAAATACGATTTAATAATGACAAATCTCAATATATTTTTATTATTAAATACTTTTTTTTTAGCGATAATGCAGGCAAATTAGACAAAAAGTTGGCCGAACGTGGACATTTGAAATAACAAGCTAAAAATTGGTGGAAAGGTTACGGATGATGACCTAATTGAAATCCCGAAATTTCAACTTTTTGAAACGTACGCCCAGCATTAATCTAGGACTCATTTAAATAATAGGCCTATTGGCGGTACATAAATAAGTACCTAAATCCCTAGCTAGTATAAAATAAAGCTTAAACATTATTTAAAGGCTTTTGCTTTAAAAATAAACTTCTATCAGAATGAAAACTCCTTATTTGTTTTTAGTTCAGATTGAGATTCTTCTCATTAAAAAAAGAATATTTAAGAAAAAAAACAGTTGTGAAGTTTGTGTAAGTAAATCGTATTTTATTGAATTGTGAGGGTTTTTTTTTATTTTCTTTGTTCAATGAGAAGATCTTACTGGAGTGAAAATAAATTAAAAAGTTTTCCTTCTGAGAAATTCTTTAATCTATTCTTTTTATTTTTATAATAAGTGAAACTTTTTTAAAATCTTTACTTATAATCTTTGATAATTGTCAAAAGAAAGATTTTCCCCTCTAATAAGTTATTTATTTCAAGAAGAAAATAGATATGACAACCTCGTAGCGTTCTGTTATCTAAGACATTTACCCTTTACTATTTAAAAGGACTTGGTTAAAGGAATTTAGAGTATTCACCGCACCTTCATACAAAATGAAGAGACAGAATCCCTCATAGTAATAATACTTGAAATTGCAAGTAAAGTCTTTATATTTTTAGTTACTTTATATTTTTGTTGTTTGGTTGTGAAAACGTTGATCTCTGTGAACTGTTACTGTTGCAGGCGTATGGGGAGTTTTCCTGCTTGTGTTGCTGTGCTCTGATGACATGAAGTTATTCCTTGAAAACTCCATTGGCCTGCCACAGTAACAGTTCAGACAGATCAAAGTTTTCCAACAAAATTATAAAGTAACTTAAGCATCTCATCCCGTGCAAGGCTATTTTGTGTGCAAATATATTTCCAGTGGTCTTAATATTTTAAAAGTCACGATAAGCATTGGTCTTAAGAAAGGCTTCAAAACTTTCATCGTAAGGAAGATCAGAAAACATATCTGTGACCCCACAAGTGGCTGATTCATCTTGTTGCTCAGTTTCATTTACGGATTCAGATCCTGCAAAGGTTGAATTTTTTGTCTCTCTCCTGGTTTTCAGACAATTTGATTCTTTTATTGAAGTCGTCGTAAGATTCACAAGCTTTCCTTTTTTCCTTTGCTTCATTCTTAGCTGATGATCGCCTTGCAGGAAATATCAGTCGATTTCTGAACATCAACAGGCTTTTAAAATCCCATTGGAGGAATTAATAGAAAGTTGATGGCTTTTCTTTGGTGCACTGGAAAGTCTTCTGCAAGCTGTTAAATTCTCAGGATCTATTTTACTTCCTAAAGCCTGCAGAAATAAACATTAAACTTTCTTATTTACAAGATCATTATCAAATCATTTTACGTGCTGTGAAAAATGCTTAAAAAGCGAGAAATCAAAGGCAGCACCTGAATAAATTGAAATTGCCTCTCTTGTTCGATTATAGGGAAGAAGTTGGGAACGGCCGTTTCGTCCTTCATCGGACTCTTGAGCCCAACCCCGCTTTCCCCGATAAAAGAACCAGAAAGGCAAGATCATAAGTGAGGCTCACCTTCACATCTGCCAGTGACCTCTCAAAAACAAGAAAGGCAAGAAATTAATTGGGATACTATCTCAGCACCACAAGGATCATTATCTTCAACAGGAACATCAACAAAAGGCCGGCCATGAGATTTTCTCCCCACCATTTTGAAAAAATCAATGAGAGCTTTACATCCACACGAGATGTTGAAATTCTTCTTCTCCTACACTTCCTTAATGTCTGTGTATCATGACTTTTGGCTGGCTTAATGACATTTGGAGGATTTCATAAAGATTCACTCTCCTCTGTACCTAAATCACTGTTATTCTCCAATGATGATTTTGTCTTCTGAAATTTTCTGTCATCCAATGATGATTTTGTCGTCTGAAGTTTTCTCTCATTTGTTTATAATAATAATATAATAGATAAATTTAATGTGCGCTAAAGACAATATAATTAGAAAAGAAGGCATAAAACGCACACAATAACGCTATTTTTGTCCTTTGTATTTCTTTTATTCAAAGTTCTTTAAA
>JAFIDM010000179.1:38636247-38646859 GCA_023159025.1 Thereuonema tuberculata | reverse complement strand
GTTTCATTGTTGAATGAATTTTTACTGTTGAAAGAATTTTTCTTTGTTAAATGAATTTTTTTACTGTTGATTTAAAGTTTCATTGTTGAATGAATTTTTAATGTTGAAAGAATTATTCTTTGTTGAATGAATGTTTTACTCTGGATTAAAGTTTCATTGTTGAAATAATTTTTACTATTGAAAGAATTTTACTTTGTTGAATGAATTTTTTACTGTTGAAACAATTTTTCATTGTTGAATGAATTTTTTACTGTGAATTAAAGTTTCATTGTTGAAAGAATTTTACTTTGTTGAATGAATTGTTACTGTTGAAACAATTTTTCGTTGTTGAATGAGTGTTTTATTGTGGATAATGTTTCATTGTTGGACGAATTTTTGTTCTAATAAATAAAGTTTCACTAAACTTTATACTGCTGAATATATTGTTGAATTATATTGTTGAATGAATGTTTACTGTTGACAGATCACGCCAATCTTACTACAAATGTTGCTTCAGTGCCGGATATACGATGACACATTGACATCCTAGCACTGTCCTAGCATATTCCAGACATTCTCGATATGGATAAGTCTGGGTAACTGACTAGCCGGGAAGGATATGGATTGCTTGGAGACATTGCTGGGAAACGTGTTCAGCGTGTGAACGTGCATTATCCCGTGTGTAAATTGCTCCTGGCAGCAGTAACACAAAGGGCAAAACAACGAGTTCCAGGATCTCCTGTACATATTGCAGTGCACTAAAAGTTCCTAGAATCATTATAAGAGCGGTCTGCTGTCATAAGAAATGGCTTCCCAAACCTTACACCACAAGTAATGGGCGTGTGGCTCAGTTGAGCACTGTCCACTCCTTCTCTATATAGGATGGTCATTTGCTGCAAGGCATCACTTAACACATTAAGAAACCATTCGGGAACAGATTATATCATCATGTAGAGCCCATCATCCGGCATTTGGAGCAGTAGTTTCAGCAAGAAAACATCAGGACTTCTTTCAGTCTATGCCTGTATAGTAGCAAGATGTAGCTTAACATAGTACTGGTAATGTAACAATGTAAGGCTGTGCTATTGTTCAATAAAAATTGTTTAAGTAGAGAGAAAAAAAATCACAACTGGACAGTAAAAATGCCTTCGCACACTGAGCCAACGGCTACAATTCAATGCCGGATGATGGATGCACTGACATCCTAGCATATCCCAGTCTTGCTCGATGCGGGACAAGTTCGGGGACCTGGCAGGTCAAGGAAGAGAATGAATTGTTTGCAGATACTGGAAATGTATCAAATGTATCACATCCTGCTGGGAAATGAATGGATGTGCTTTTAGTATGTGGATGTGCATTATCCTGTTGGAAAATTACATATCTGGCAGGGGTGACATGAAGGGCAAAACACTTCCTAATGTAGCCGATGAGGTTGGCTCAGTGTGCGAAGGCATATTGACTGTCCAGTTGTGATTTTTTTCTCTTATAGAGTATTATTAAGGACGTTAAATTTGCTTTTCCAAAAATTGTTTTCACTGTTAAATTTGAATCAATTCCATTTCTCTTCATTCAGATGGCACCTGCAAAGTTTCATTCAAATTGGATGTTTCCTTTGCGTCAAAGAGTATATTGGAAACCTGAAATTTTAATAGTTAGATCTAATATTCAAAGAGAACTCAATAACTAACTAGCAGCGATCTTATCGAAGATCCATTGAATTACAAAATACACGATATACTCACAGATTCTTTGTTTAATCTATGATTCAGTATTCAAGTCCACAAGAGATCTCACACTAATCTTTAAAAAAAACCCACAAAAACTGTGACTATTGTGACTATGGGTGTATAATACCAGCATATAAAGCATTACTCTAATAAGTCTGTATTTTTATTGCTTTAATAACAGATGTAAAATAGATATGTCTAATATGAGCATCCGTTGGCTCATGGATGTGCTGAAGATATTGGCTCCGACGTTCCAGTGACCATCAGACCAATTTGAAATTGGGTGCCACCCGCTTCACCGACTTTTGTTTCCCATTTTGCAGAGGGCTGAGTGAACCCTAGGACTCGTCAGGAGGAGAAACAACCCAGGAACATTTTCCGACCTCTGCTGGGGATTGAAACCGGCTCCTCCGGTCTGTAGTGCCTCTACTAATGGACACTGGACCCACAATCTCTCTTGACAGAAAGTTTATTCAAATATAAAGATTCACTATTATAAGAATGTTTTACTTAATCTATGAGTTCAATGTTGAATTCCTCAGTGATATCGTATAACTTAAGCAACTTTAATCTCTAACAAAGTTTTCCAGATCTGTCTGTGTCTAACCCACCTCCTCTGTATTTGGAAAATAATTTTAATTTCCTGTGAAAATAGAAATAATTTCCACAATGAATCGTCCGCAACAGGAATCGAACCTGTAACCTTCTGATCCGAAGTCAGACGGCGTATCTTGTTGTGAAATATCTCTTATCACTCTCTCTGTATGTGTGTGACGCAATGAGAGAAGAGCCAGAGAAAAAAAAACTCAGTAATTTTAGCCTACTAGATTAAAATTTAAATTTCAATGTTTATTTTTTTAGCCTACTACAAGCGCAGGCCAGACGAGCATTAGATGCAGAAGGTCGCCCTAAGCGGCGAACTGAAGAGTCGTTAGAGACATTTCTCGATATGAATAAAGAAATTACAAATTTTAATACTTCCGTAAAATACTTCTACTTCCACTTCTACTTAAAAACTTCTACTTAATTTACTCTATCTTAATTCATATGTACAATTTACACACTAATTCCATTAAAAAAATTATTTACAATTAAAATTAAAATCAAAAATTAAATAATCCATTAAAAAAACTAAATAATCCATTAAAAAAAGTTCCTGTACAGTTTCGGGGATATCATGATCCCCATCATCAGCAAGGAAACTGTACAGGAACTTTTTTTAATGGATTATTTAATTTTTTTAATGGATTATTTAATTTTCGATTTTAATTTTAATTGTAAATAATTTTTTAATGGAATTAGTGTGTAAATTGTACATATGAATTAAACATTGTTAGAAAACACACGTTAAAAAATATTCTAACTCTATCTTAACTAAAAGCTGTTACATTGTTCTCCTGTCATAGGACATATACGCTAGTAACTTTACACTATCCATTCTGAACTCTCTACGTATAATAACAGTCAATCTAATGAAAACCGCTGCTAGTCCTTTTATAAATGAAGCCCGCTCTAACCTTAACTTTTTCAAAGACTGTATTTCGCTTGATTTCAATCAGATCTAGGTTTTCTCCGCCATTTTTTTTTCTTGTCTCCCGTTGCTGGATGTTACTTGATTCTTCAAAGACTTTATTAATGTAACTTTTTGAAAGGTCATTTTTTTTCTCTCTTCTTCCTTCTGGTTTCATGTCGCTAAGTTGAAAGACGTACAGAATCCTAATGGAAGATATCATCCATGCTCCACTGAAACTCACCATTAAACTTCCATTTTTCTTTTCAAAGCCAATTCTTGGTGATATCGATCAGCGCCGAATTGCTTCTCCGCCGCAAACGGTCGATTGTTCGTCTCCCCTCCCAGCGAAAACGACGATCGCCCCTCCATCAAAAAAACTTACCCTTGACCACAGTCAAGATTAAATTAGATGATTCCAATATGAATTCATCGAAGGAGAATTCGCAATTCCGTCGAATGATACCGAAAAAAGGAAAAAAAAATATTCGAAAAAGATCGATCCGGATTATATTTTTTTTCTTTCAAAAAGAGTATGTTTTGAATAAATGAACATCAAGGGAAAAAGACCGTGGAAGCGGCTTGTATTTCTTAATGCCTGTCAGCGGAGGATGAATCTAAAAGAAAACAGAAGATGACGAACGTACAGGGTATATCGTAGCATTGTGTTAGGGAAAAAGAAAAAAAAAATCACTTTTCTTTACTCCAAAGCAAACGCTTTCGGATTTCTGTATGTCCAGTAGTCATGTGATAAAGCTACGGACTGGAGGAGCTGAGTTCGATGCCAGGCGGAGGTCGGGATTTTTCCACTTTTAATTTTTCTTTGTTTGATCTTAAGCCACTAAAATATATCGGATATCTTTGTAGATGGCTAAAGGAGGACTTGTAATGTAATGTAATGTGGTTATCGTGGGTGGCTTGACAGCCGAGCACCGCGATCTGAAAGATCTATTGTGCTATCCCACGGAAAGAAGGACAGACGGAGAGAAAGACTGAGAAAGGAGGGTGTGAGAAATGCAGGGGAAATGGGAGAACTCCGGGAAAACCTGCCCAGCGCGGATCGCCACCATCAACGAAACCCACATGAGAATCGAACCTCGGTACTCAGAGGTGAGAGGCCAGTGTCTTAGTGATATCGCCAACCGAGCGGCCAAAGGAGGACTTAGTCCCATTGATCAGGAAACGTCGGTAGCGTTTCATGGGCCCCAACGTGTAGTGTATACTTTTACTTAATTATTATTTGCTAACAATGACGTTGACGTAAGCTTTCTCTCTGCTGGGTCGCGAGTATTAATTAACATTCATTTTTATGGTGATCTATCTAATATCAGGCAAGCATAAATGTCGATATTATCCAACTGATAAGAAATTGAGACAGCTTATAGATGCAAACTTATTAGTCTGAATATGGGTTCGAATCCCCAAGGTGGCATGGATATTTTTATTTCTCCCTCATTATTATGTAAAATAGCCTACGATTTACCCTAGGTAAAGATTGATTCGGCACAATAGTCTACAGTAATCACCCCCTTACAGTAATCACCCCGTATTAAGGCATTGGAAAGAAACTAAACTGTGATAATAATTGTAATGGAATTATGAAAACGCATAAAAACTGTAAGAAAGAAAATTTAAAAGTCCTTTTTATTATGTTGTAGTTAAAAAAATAAAATCTTTAATAATTATAATTAAAATTACTCTTGAATTTTGGATATCGTATGTTAGCTTATAAGTTTAAAACTAACATATTTTTAGGAAAGATTTAATTTTCTTCAATTTTGAGCTTTCATTCTAGGTGAAAGGGAGACTTATCAGATCAGTCTTGGATGAACTTATCTAATAATATTGAACCTTTGGATAGATCTTCTTCCAACTTGGTATGCACGTTCGAGGATTAAAGCCGACCTAACTTTTCTATTTCAAATATTTTCCAAATGAATCATCGTAAAGAATTCCCATAGCGACAAAAATTCCCATAGGAAATCATAGGAATCTAAACAATGAATTTCTATCTTATTTCTTTTAACATCTGTTTGAAACAATGAATATTAAGTCCTTTTAGCGAATCCATTGCATATGGATTTGATACGATTAAAATTTATCCGATTTACCCAATTCAGTAAAAATTGATGACTAAATCCATTGTATTCAGAAAAATGGAAAATTTCTATATGTATTCAGTAGCTATTAAAATGTGAATATAAATACAGGCTTTATTTTCATTTTTGTCACAACTTTTAAAAAAGAAAGCAAAAAAAAAAGAAATGTTAAGAAATAACATTTTAAGGGAAGTAGGTTTTTAAGTTTTTTTCGGACTGATTTTTTATTCTCAGTATCCGTTTGCTGATACTCTGTTAGACAATATTAGGAATTTGTTTCTTTCTTCTATATTTGTTCAGCAATTTTACCTGTCATGGTTTCTTTAGCTATTTTTTTTAAGGAGAAAAAGGGCAGTGTTTTTTTTTATTGCGTATTTGCGAAAGTGTTTTTATTTTCTTTTGAATTCCTTGATGCTTTCTATCTTTTTTCCTTCTATAGCTTTCGAATTTTTTTTTGCTTCCTCGAAGCTCCCGAAAGGTAAGTATTGAAAATTTGTCCATAAAAGTGAAATTACCTCCATGAAAAAATAAAGAAAAAAAAAACTCATTCCCCTCAACAATATAAGGATGTTTGAAGATGTAGAATGTAAGCAAGAAAATTATTAAAGGCATGAAATGTTTAGTAATGCTTTTTGACTATTGCACTTGTACTTTTTTGTCCTTTTGGTTGTTTGTTGGTCTTTTTCCCGCTGGTGGGTTATGCGGAAGTTTGTTTTGCCGTCCCTCCCCTTAACAGTCTTATTTGCTTTTGTTTTTTGTTTGAGAAATAGGATAGTGGTTAAGACTAGACGGAAAGTTTGGAATACGTGTGTGTGTGTGTGTGATGAGTGCGGATGACAGAGAAGCCGATCACCGCAACTTTAGGTTCATTGTGCTACCACGGAAAGAAGGAGAGAAAGATTGAGAAAGAACGGCGGAAATAGCATAGATAAATGGGAGAACCCCGAGAAAACCTGCCAACGCGAATCGGAGTACATACGAACACATTATTTTATTACGTGTTCGGAATGGAAAATTAATTTTAAAAAAGTAATCTGATGGCAAAGCTATTTTCAAATCTGTTTGCGACAGATGCTGTATATGAGCATCACGCTAAAACATCTGAACGGATTTTCATAAAACTTGTTAGTACTTTATTTGCAGTCCTATTTAAATCATAGATTCATTTAATTTAATGTCATTCCCCCCATAAGAAATGAATCCCAAAATCCCTCACTTCAAAGTGCGAAATGATTTCTTTAAAATTTATACGATTCTTATTTAAGATCAACTTAAAATGAGAACACTTACTTACTTTAGTCCCCTCTCTCCCGCCACTCTACAAAACTGATGCCCATGAACTGCATGCTGAGTCCTCATTATATGATCACAGCAGAGCACATAATACTTGCAGATATTTATATATTTCAAGAAATACTTTTGTATTTCTGTATTATTCCTATCAGCGTAGTTCTTACATTATGATTATTCTTGGATTTCAGATTTAGGTTCATCAAATCGTAATGTTTCATTAAAATTAATATTCACTCGTTTTCATTTTTAAGTAAATAAATTTGTTGACTGAATTCAGACGGAATATTTGAAGTCAAATATAATTTAAAATGTAATAATATCAATATTTATCAATGAGAGGTCTGGAATATTCCGTAAACATCAACCTTTCGCAATCCAGTTTGAACTAAACTTTTACATTGTTAAGCATTTTTCACAGTCTAGAACATTCTGAGAACTTTAAAGATCTCTACTGAAATTATAATCCATGAACTTTATTAACAAGTTATATATTTTATTAACAAGTTCTTATTATCAAAAGAACTAAAAACTTTCTTTCCTTAAATGTTATTTCTTAAAACTTCCTGATTTTTTTTTCTTTCTTCTTTTTTTAAAGTCGATGAAAAACGACAAAAACAAAACGATTTTATTTAAATTTGTAATATTTGTACAGTTTCTTATAAAATTTAAATTTTGTAATTTCTGAAAAAAAATAATTAAATCCTCATTGCGTAAATTCGGTTTATGTTTAAAACCAGTCAAACCACGCTTAATTAACGAATTAATTAAAAAGATTAAATACTCGATGTTTAAGGCAATGAAAAATTAAAAAGGTACCCTGCCCAAATAACGACACCTTAACATTTAAATTACTGTAAGTCTGGAAATAAGGTGTATCGAAACACGAAAATTATGATCAAGAAAGTTTAATGTTCTGTTTGAAGCATACCATAATGAAACATATGATAACTTTTACTGGAGAAGTATGAGAACTCAAATAAAAAAACTTTGCAAACTGGCGTTATTAGGAACACCTGTTCCAATTAACAACCCCCTACTTTCTAGTAACTTAACTTATTTAAAATTAAGAATTATTCCATCATTGTAAACATTATCTGTATAAAATTACAGTAAAAAGCAACTAAATTTGACTTTCTGTAAAAATTAATAAAAAATCACTTGAAATTAACGCAGAAAAGCTTTATATTAAACTTCCAAAATGTTCAACAAACAAAATTTCAAGAAATGAAATAAAATGTTCAACAAATTTAATTGTTATTGAATTATATAAATAATAATAAAAATATTTAGATGGAATTAAGCACCATAAACCAGTTATTCACAATACCAGGAAACGAAGGAACTTAAGAATTTTTTTCCATCAAATATTAAGTTATTAATATTTTTAGATTAGTATATAATTAATTAATAAATATAACGCCGAAAAAAAATTTTCAAGTTTGTCTGCGAAATGAAATAAGAAATTAATTAAATTTATTAACTACTCATATTAGAATTTTATTATGAAGATTAAAATACATTTCAAATTATTTCAAGGGATATTTCAGTATAAATTAGGAAAGTGCTTATGAATTCAATTCTTTCCATTTATTGAGAAAACCAACGAAAGCAAACATTTTGAGTGGAACAGGGTTCCATTTCTTATTGAAGTCTTTTTTTCTTAGGAGCGTGTTATATTAACCCACGCAAATATTTCACCCTTGGGAACCATTAAGGAAATGATTCAGTCTCTCAAAGGCTGAGTGAAAGATTTCGCAACAGAATATCCTTCAGGGACTCCTGTCTGAGGAGGCTCGTAAAAAAAAAAGTTCAAATCCATTGTAAGAATAATTGAAACAAGAGATTGATTTATTTGTAGTTGGTAAATCGCAATTTTCATAATTATACATTCCACGAATTAATCATTAATGTAATTTATAATTATTGCAATTGAAAGCACTTAGATTTACATATTAATAAAGTCAACAGCATAAAATCTGAATTGTGTACATTATTATGTAATTATTATAACTGCTAATAAAAACTTTTCAAGAATTATAAAAATGAAATACAATTTTGTTTATTGTCCTCCCAATGAATGATGTTTTTGTGAGATCTGCGCATGTATCATCGATTAGTCTGGTCAGGCACGTCCATCTGATGTAATGAAAGGACGCCGCCATTGTGCTAATCGCTTGTTACTTTGCAAAAGAGCATTGTATTTGTAAATACAGTAAAACCCCGTTATTACGCTCGTCAAGGGACCGTGACCTACAAGCGTAATAAGTGGGATAGCGCTATAAACGGGGAATGATTTATATGATGGGGAAACATTTAGACACCATTTTACAGGAAAGATACTTGATTCTGAAATAGATATAGTGCAAATGTGAGCTTATTTCCTATTAAAAAAATCTTTGATTGTGGTTTGCCGTGTGTGTATGCTACTGTTATAAATTACGACATTTTCAATGCGGTTCAAAAAACTATTAACATCAATTGATACTCCACTAGGAGCAATACAAATATATTTTCGGAGCAGTTTTAGTGCACTGCCCGCTATTTCACGCGCCTTTTCTTGAATGATTGGGTCATTTAATGGCACTGATGCATCACGGGACTGATGAATCCATTCAATTAGAATTTCCTCGGCATCTTCACATTTTCCACACTACTTTTTTACGTTTGCAACCATCCTTCGCTGAATTGATAATTCCATTCTTATTTTTTATTATTGTTCTCAGACTGGATCATGGAATTCTTAGATTCTGCGAAAACCTTCTGATTTAGTGTAGAATTCTCGTCGTACTTACGAAGAATTTGCAATTTTTCACTTATAGAAAGGGATTTCCGCTTCAAAGAGTTCGAAGATTCCCTCCTACCAGGGAAAGAAAAGAATCGTTACAGTGTTACATTTCTTTTCGATACAAAATTTCCGATATAAAAAAGCGCTACAAGCGGGATTTGAAGCGTTATAAGAGGGTAAAAGTATAGAGAGTTATATAGAAAATTCCAGGGACCGTACAAAAGGAGCGTTAAGAACGGGATAGTGCTATAAGCGGGAGCGTAATAACGGGGTTTTACTGTAATATATATTTATTTATTTATATAAATACTTATTGTTAGCAACTGGTATTGAAATAACGCTAAATAGTCGAGAGAAGTTTTAATTTGGCGTTATCAACATGTCTTTCTCAGTGAAAACAGACGACGGCGTCCATTGTGACAGGAAAACATAATTGATCAGCTACCGGAAGGGCTGCGCAGTTCAAACTTCCGCCGGTCATCTTTCATTTGGAGGACAGTAAAGCAAGTTTCGTTTCAGTTTCGTTAGTTTTAAACTATTAAATCCATGCAAACGATTTCAGTATTCATTTGCTTGACTTTTGTAAATTGAAATTGATACTTTCGGTGTCTTGGATTCTATAATCTAACGTAAATTTGATTCCTTCAATTGCACCCCAAGAAAGGAAACATTTCTCTGTTTCCATCAGAACGTTAATGCTTTGGCCAATATATTTCCTTCTGACTGAAGATTATAGATATCTATTATCTATAATCCCTATTATCGATAATCTATTATCTACAATTGACTGAATACAGAGCAGAGCAATTTAGATATATCAATATATATCCAATGTATATATTGGAGGAATCAAATTTACCATTTTTCTTGAATGGCCGCGAACTGTTAGTTTAATTCTACAATTGCGGAATTCTACTCCGAATCTGTTTTTATCCAACTTTCCCAGAAAATAAGGGGTTTGATCAGATCACTCTGTTTGTTTATTTATGTCTGTACATCATTTCCCAACTTTTGAACCGCTCTCCGGATCTTCTTTACACTTGGTATGTACATTTTAGGACTAAGGATGACCTAACTTTATAAGTTACTTGAAATCTCTTCCAAATGATTCCTTGTATGAAAATTAGCGCGAGAAGGTGATAGAAATTCCCAAAGAAATTTTGTATCTTTTTAAATTTTTAGTTCGTTTTTAATTAGTTCACTAGTTTTTTAATGTTTT
>JAFIDM010000179.1:38591653-38636237 GCA_023159025.1 Thereuonema tuberculata | reverse complement strand
AAAAATGGAATCACTGATCTGTTTTTTGAAATTTCGATACCGGGAACACAATTTTAATTAATAATTAATTTTTATTATTTAATTAGTTCTGTTACATTCTTTAAATTCTAACTAATAAAAATTTGGGAAACATTAATTACGGAATGATAAAAAAGAACGTTTCTGTTTTTATTAATTACGGGGGATATTCATCTTCTTTTTCTTCCTTTCAAGATTATTAGGCTTCTTAATCCCATTACAAAGTAATTTCGGTATCCGGTTTTCTTCCGTCCTCTTTAAGGTTTTTTTTCCCGTTTTCTCTGTATTCTGTTGGATTCTTTCATTTATCGAGAAGGCTTTTAAGATTTTCATTTATTTCTCGTATTTATTTTAGGCAGTAAAAATATGTTTTCTAAGATCAATAAAAGAATGCACCAGACAAAATAAGATATAAGATATACATAAAATATAAATAATTTGTAAACATATTTGGAACAGTTACAGAAACTGAACTATTTTATTTTTATTTATCATAAAAATCATCATAATCTGCTTTCATCATAAAATCTGCTTTCATCATAAAATCTGCTTTCATCATAAAATCTGCTTTCTTGTACTTTACCTTTCCCATATAAGATACAGATTTTTACCTAAGAATTTATTTTAAGAACAATATCGGGTAAGTAAATAATCAGAAGAGTAACCAATTTATATAAGATTACTCTGTTATTCAAATAAAAGTTGGATAAGTATTTTGTACATTGCTAACTTTTTTTACAGAGGTTACTTTTCTGTCTGTGGAAGAAAAACGTATATAAAAAAAACTAAGTGCTGAAAATTTAAATAGCAGGTGTAGATGGCAAAATTTATAGGACCTTGTGTGCTTTGTCAAGGGGCTATTTAACGCTCGCGACCCTTGTGAACTAAGAAATATTTTCTCTGCGGATGATTGAATTTTCCTTCTTGCCCATAACTTTTCCTTTAGATTCCCGGAAGATTAAGCAGCGGCCGCATTCAGCTCTGACACTTTGGTAAATAATGTCACCATTGCAGCATCGGTGCATTAGGCGAGTTAATGATGGTATTTCCCCATGGCTTTGGTCCAAGAGATCTTCTATCACTAGAACACCAACTTTTTAGTCGCGGCTAATTATTTGCTAACATTGCTCTCTCGAATACAGTGGGGCACATGTTTGTAAATTAGAAATAAAGTAATTAGCATTAATAGGAGAATATTTGGCTGCCGTAGTCTCATGCGATTAAAAAAAACCAACAACAACCAAACAACAATTTACGACAATTAGTTAATTTGTAATTTGTAATTTGTAATTTGTTTCTCGTTCTCTTTTTTGTGGTGCAAAATATTAATCTTTATAGTTTATGCTATTATTATTATTATTACTACTTGGGATGAAGGTGGGGGGGCAGGAAAGCCAAGCACTGCGACCTGAAGAATCTATTGTGCCAACCCACGGAAAGGAGGACAGACGGAGAGAAAGACTGAAAAAGTATGGAGGGGGGGGGGACACGCAGGGTTAACGGGAGAACCCCGAGAAAACCTGCCGAGCGCGGATCGTCCACCATTACGAAACCCACAAGAGAACCGAATCATAGTTTATGCTACTAGTAATATTGAATAACAGAAGAATAAGCAATTATTAAAAACTAATCTCTTGAAAATGGGCTTTCTTTTTATTCCTTCATTGATGTCCTACGACGTACTGTTTAAGAGAAACCGGATAAGACAAGGTGAGGCAAGAGAACTGATAATGAAATAAGAACTTCGAAACCCTTTCCTTAAAATGTTATTTCATATTTTTATTTTCTTTTTCAATTCGTAAAAACAGCAAACAAACAAATTCTTCTATTCCATCTTGCTTACGTACATTTTATAATAATTACAGCGTCATATATATTTTCACTCGTCAACCATAAACTGCAACTGACTTAAACGCATTGAAATTCCTTGAATTCATAGAGAAGTCGGTAAATTCAAGGTTTCCACATGACTAAGTCATAAATTGTAAAATTTGCGGAGTAACTCCGGGCAAAGATGAAAACCACTAGAATCTAATGTTTCTCTCTTGTTATTGTAGCTGCTGAGACGTGGGTTCGGTTCTGTGAAAACATCCAATTATCAATTTCATGGTTTTAGGAACTACAGGAAACGAAAGGCAAAGCATGTGTCCGGTCGTCAGGAGTTGGACGGAGTCCAAACTAGATCGCTTCCGCTGCAAAACTTTTCTCTACCACAATTTTTTACCTTAGGGTTCTTCGATTTTGATGTAAGATGAAACGAATAGGATGTGGTGAGTGCCAAAGGTACAGTGGGAAAATTACTCCTACAATAAGATAAATACGCTGAAATACATTCCTAATACTACCTTGGAAATCGTTGGTATTTTTTTATCAATGTTTTATCTACGTGTCTAATTTCTAACAAGATGATTTGGAAGCAAGTAAAGCGTTGTCTAAAGTTTCTACATACGGGTTTTGTCTCCCCAGGGTTTTAGTTATTAATTAAAGGAGTTAACGTGCATTGGTGAAAACAAAATGGAAAAAAAATATTCTCACAATCCAAAAAAGGTTTTCAAAAGAGTTTTTTAATTAATCTTGAATACTTAGCTTATGATCAGATTTTGGAATCTGGTAGTTTCGTCGTTTCTAAACTAATCAACTAGTGATTTACCCATTTGATGAATAATTCAGACGGAAGACTTGTTACAGTCGATAATATATCACCTTTTAAGCACTGTTACCCTAAACGTTCAATTCAGAAATAATGTACCTTTTATACAGGGTTACCAGAAATGTGCTTCCAAACTTAAAGGTTGTATTCAATCATGCAAAACAACGAATAAATGTCATATAAACATGGGTCTGTGAATGCGTTATTTCCAAGATATAAACGATGATACCATACAGAGATGTTGGCCGTACAGTCGCTCTGTTTCACAGAAAGGGCTCGAAATGTCCTCCACGCAACACCACGTCGTTCCATTGACTGCCGAAGACGGTCAAGATGCCAGGTGCACATCGAATTGTGTTGCACCCATCCACTATGCGATCATGCAGTGCGTGGGCATCAGGAACACTAATGCTTTAAGATAACCTCATACGAAAAAGTCCGGAGGGTTTAAATCAGGGGAACGAGCAGGCCATGTCTCGATTACTGAGGAGCAATTTAATAACTCTACGATACGACGTAAAGGCCAACACCTCTCTATCGTTTCATCGTTCATATCTTGGAAATAACGCATTTCCAGACCTATGTTTGTAAGACATTTATTCGCTGTTTTGCATAATTGAATACAACCTTTAAGTTTGGCAGCATACTTCAGGAACACCCTGTATACCTGACTTATATCGTCAGCTTATTGCATAACATCCATATATCTTTGCACTATCAGCTTTCTAAGATAGCGATGCTTTAAGTAAGGATGTTTATTTTGTTTGTCTTTGTTTAATGGTTATCTGATCATCAGAAGTCCACTTCTTACGCAGATCTTCTACTGGTGATCACATGAACCATAAGTCCGTCCTATTCATCTTGTGTAAGCAGAGCCTTACCTTCTGCGCTGTCTGTGGATGAATGTGCGATGCTTTCGTATAACATCTAATTTAATGATGTATTCTTTTTACTAAACTAGAATAAATTGTTATCAAATATTTCTTAAACTGCATTACTTTCGAAACTGATTCACTCGATTGTATCAAACCTAACCAATCTCCCTGACTTTTTTCTTTTTTTGCGAGTGATTGGACTAGAATTGAATACGAAACAAGATAAATTTCGTATTCTAGATCTTATATTTCGATATTTTGGGAAAAAATCAGAAATCTGGGTGCTTAGTTTAATTAAGTATATCATACTTCACGATTGCAAAGAGTCATTTTGTAATCGTTCTGATTCTATGTAGCAGTGCTTCTTAATCGTTTGTAATTCATCGCACACTTAATGTATGATGAAATCCGGCGGCACATCAAACTTTCATTGCTTTACTACGTTAACGAAAGTAACTTTCGTTACTTTAGTTATACAATTGAGTTGCCTAGAATCAAAACTCACAATATCCATAAATCAAAAATTGAGATAGCCAATATTAATTGTTAAATATTTCGTACAAAATACAAAATCATATGATTTTAATATAAAAATCAAATTACACAAAGTATAGAGATTCAAATTACACAAAGTAGCATGTTTATATTGCAGATGGTAATTACCATCATGTCAATTATTGCTCGATTACCAAAAAAACCAAGTTTTGGATATTGTGAGTTTTGATTCAAGGCAACTCAATTTACTTTCTATAATCATAATTCTTCAAGTAATATAATGAAACTTATAAAATTTCTTAAACTCCTTTATTAACAAAATAAAGTTTTATTTTGTTAATAAAGAAGTTTAAGAAGTTTGTAAGTTTTATTATATTACTTGAAGAATTTTGATTATAGTTTGAGGATTAAATCTCAGGTGAAGACTGTTAGGTTTATTAATAATCAAGAATTTGCATATGGATTCTCTTCAAAGATGTTTTTTTCAAAGATTTGGGAGTTTTAGATGGAATTTATTTGAAAAATGGAATTTCTAAGATAAAATTTGTTTGAAGATGGAATTTCGTAGATAATTTTTTCAATTTATTCAAATGGAAAATTTATTTTTTGATTTGGATGTCAGTTTTGAACATTTGTTTATTTTGTAATGCTACAAGGATCGTATCACATTTTGTTTTGTTGTAATAATGCAAGGTGTGTATCACGTTTTTCTTTTGTTATACGAATATTGCATAGTCATGATTGTTAATTTATTTTCAGTTATTTGGGGAAGTAAAGATGATGATGATTTCTTTTCCCTTTTATGTAAGATGTAAGGCTTGAAAAAGAAGGTCGGTGAAGACTTTGAAATATTGTTAAGGTGGATTTCTTCTGTTAATATAAGATTTAAGAATTTTGTAAATTTACTTTCTACATTTAAAATATCCTGAAATATTTTTTTTTAACTCAATTTAAAAGTAATTAATACTTACCTTTCGTTCTGTCAGTTCTGTTTGCCAAGATTAAGTGTTTTCTAGAATTTACGCTAGATTGGAACATTTGGCTTTTGTGAAGCTAAATATTGACTATAAAGGCACTCAGAATTTTCTTACAACATTCTCAGAGCACGCCACAGTTACACCGATTGAGATGCTTTGCTTTTGTATTGCTATAGAATTTGTGTGTTTCTAATAAAAAGGTTAGTGCTTTAAACTTAAACCAGACACTTTTAGCAAATATTTAGACGATCTTCAGGAAATTAATAATTTACGAATAAACATCTCGAGAGAAACGGAGAGGAAAATATTTACAGTTGATGATCATTACACACTTTGTAGATTCTAGAACTTTGTCTTTCTAAGTTCTCGTTCTAAGTTTATCTACAAAGAGCCTTATGGGTTTGAACTCATTAAAGAGAAAAAGTAACAGGGTTAAATAAACAGGAATTATTTTTTGTTGTAGGAAGACTTGTAGGAGTTTACTTTTTTTTGTATAAATGCTCTAAATAAACTAGTTCCAACTCAAAGCTTAAATTCCTGTTATTTCACGATTTTTCCCGCCCTTTTTTTTGTTTTCATTGTTTAGCCTCGTTCCCAATCGGACAGCGAAGCTCAACAAATCAAAAGTCTGCTTGTGTCTCCTCTCCCAAACACTTTTGAAATGATGAGTGGATCTTCTTGTAACTTGGTATGCGTAGTCGAGCACTAGGGACAGACTAACTGTTATATTTGAATTATTTTTCCAAAGGATCCTTCCTGGATAAGAGCGAGAAGGCGACAAAAATTCCATTGAAATCTAAACATTGTATTTCTATCCAGTTTCTGTTAGTATTACAGCGCTTTAAACAATGAATTTTATTTTAATTTTTAATGTTATTAAAGTTGAAAGACAAAACTAATTAAAGACAAAATATTAAAAACAAAACTAATATAAATAACATGTTTTGTCATTGCAAAGATAATGGAAAGGTATAATAACACTATCAAAGCTTTACGGATCAAACAGTGATTATTAAGTTGATTTGAAAGTAATATTTAAGAAAAGAGATAAATCTTTAATGTTTTGGAATTTTGTAAATCATTTATGATGATTTCACTTAATTTCTTGTCTCATCTACTACTACTATTTGTTCATCTTCTAACTGTTATTTTTGTAACAAACAGATATATTCTCGATTCAACACTATTTCGCAGTTGTTCGCATTTAAAGTTTTCAGTATAAATATTCAAATTCTTTTGCAATTTTTTTTTTATATTCATATTATCTACATTGTATTTTTGTTTTCCTAATTCATCGTTTTTTACTGAAAATTCCACCTAGTGCGTATTTACTTCGTATAATAACACTATCAAAGCTTTACGGATCAAACAGTGATTATTAAGTTGATTTGAAAGTAATATTTATAACATCTTCTGTAAATATCACATCTTATATAAATGGATCCCTTTATAGAACATGTTGGCCACTTTGAGGGTAAGTATCAATTCCTCGACCTTTGGGGTGAAAACTGAAACTGGGTGGTTATCCAACGCCCTTCCGTCTTTCAACTATGGAAAAGAAATCAGGTTACCTTTTGACAAAAGGCTGGGTAAACCCTATAGTCCAGGGAAATTAGACATTGACCCGGACATTTGAAACCTCAAGCTGAAAATTGGTAGAAATGTTGAGAATAGTGTTCTGATTGGTATCCCAAAATTCCCAAAAAATCCATCTTGGGGAAAATCCGCCATTTTAAAAAAACCGCCCCCATCGTGGATATTTCGAATTTTAAGCATAGCGACTGAACCGAGCGTCTGAATGTATTCGTTTTTGCGTCAAATTACGTAATTCAGGCTGCATTACCTTCCGAAACACTAAAAATTAATAATTATAGACCAATTGTGGTTCTTGAGAAATAATAATAATTATGAAAATGCGACAAACGAAAATTGATCTAAAATTATAATAAATGTTATTATAACATAAAAAAAAATAATCAAAGAAGACTTCATAACACAAGGCGTGAAATATAGGCAGAAGCAGCAATAGAATACATTATTAAGGGTAAAAGTTAGATAGCTTGTTTCGTGTTATCACTGGAGATCGACTGCCTGTTCACTAATCTGCCTGGCCAAAATCTTTGACGGTAATGCATGATCTGAAGAAATATAACCTATATTAGCGTCAATTTAAGACAAGTAAAACAGTGTTCTTTAAATTTTATAGGTATTTAACGTTTCTACGACAACATGTCTGCCAAAGGTTCAACGTCGTCATCGCTATCCGAGTTAGAGCAGTCCATACGTTTTGTGCAGCCATGTCCTGGGCAGTAGCCGCACATACATGCGCAAGGAAAACCGTTTCTTCTGCACCTGAATATCTTCTCGCAACCACAGTTACAGTTGCCGAATATGATATTCAGTAACCGCTCCGGTACTGGTTCTTCTTTAGTTGGAATGGGTGTCAGCTGAACTGCATGAGCCATCCATCCCCACTCTGCTTCCGGGAGGCGATTTCCCATCCAAACTGGAACCTAGAATGAAACAAATTAAACATTGAACAGCCTGTTTAAAAAGCTGTCGTTGTTGATAAAAACCCTCCTAACTGCAGTTTTAAAACAAAACAAAAAAAAAAGATGCGCCAATGAGCAAGTTTTAAATTAGCCGTGTTTGCGCATGGCTCAACTGGCACAGTGTTTGGCTATCATGCTTGGAAGAATTGTGGGAGACGGTGTACGCAAAGAACACAGTGACCGAGATGGTAAACGGCCATGCCTACGCTCTAGCTGTCCGCGCACATCTTCTGATGCAGCTGTCGTTGGCGATATTCAGGATATACAAGAGGCAGACTCTCTTCTCAGCGATCGCTTGAAACGAACACACTCAGACCACACACTGGAACGACTTCGGTGGATGACGTTTTGTCATCAGAGTACATCGTCCAGCCAGCAGAGTTGTTCGAAGCAAAGCTGAAAGCCCTCTTTTCATCTGGACGGCTCACTGCGAAGCTGTGGGTGCGATTCTTTTAAGATGGTTGGCATCATGCGTCTGTTTGTCAGAGCTGAACGTTTTGGAGTTTGGGTTCTTCACTTGCTGTGTGTCCAAAGAATGATTCCGTATTTCCACTCTGCGGGACATCTCAGCTCGAGGATGTTATGACTCCCTTGGAGTTCCGGCAATTTGTTAAGGAAGGCTGCTTCACTGTCAGGAGATCTGCAAAGTTCTGGTCAGGCATATGGACCGATATATCTATAGAGCAAGTGTTGATGAGAAACATGAAGACGGCGGGTGGACTCACACATGGACGTGGATTGACGGATAACGTCATTGCTCGATGGGTTTGTGCAATGCCTTCATCTGCACATGTAATCGACGCCACTGAAAGATTTTGTGGAGTCTTCGCCGAAACCTCCGACCAACATGTGGAGCTAAGAGAGTCTTCGCAAGTGAGAGATAAGGCAGACGTTCGCAAGATGGTAGACTGGCTCCAGTCCCACCATCCTTTTAATGACTCAACGAACCTTCTAATGTTCTTGTCTACCGGTATAGTAGCCGACGATACAGTTAACTGTGATGAGGCTCTCTCCCGTGGTTTGCAAGCAAGGAAATCAATCACAAGTCAACCCTAACCAACTTTTTCACCGATTGCTGCGTTGTGCGTGACGATGTTGACCTCGAGAAGTACCTGACATATGAACTTGCAGCAAGGCCTCCAGCGGTGTTTGACGGGATGTTGATGCGGAAACGCACTATGTCTGGATTGATCAACGTTTTAGAAGAGATAGCGCCGTCCAAGACAAACTTTCCAGTGAACGCAGAGTTTACAGTTCCTCCTGCACCGGGTTGTGTGGGCGCGTCCAGGGAATTTCAGCCACATCTGTCTCCAGTATGTGAAGTACGTGGAAAATCAGTGGATATAATACCACTTCTGCTCCGTTCTGAAAAGGCACAAAGGGATCTTTCAAGAAGTTCAAGCTTGTTTAAGGAAGACAGGGGAGGTCGTCAACTAATAATTCTAGGTTTGGATGGGGAATCGCCTGCCGGAAGCTGAGTGGGGATGGATGAATCATGCAAGTCAGCTGACACCCATTCCAACTAAAGAAGAACCAGCACCGGAGCGGATACCGAACATCATATCCTGCAACTGTAACTGTGGTTGCGAGAAGAGACGCGGGTGAAGAAGACACGGTTTTAAACACGCATGTGCGGCTACTGCGCAGGACATGGCTGCACACATTGTATGGACTACGGTGACACGGATAGCGATGATGACGTTGAACCTTTGGCCGACGTGTTGTCATAGTAACGGTAAATAACTGCAAAATTTAAAGACTACTTTTTACTGTTATTAAATCGACGCTAATTTAGGTTACAATTGTTCAGATCATGCATTACCAGTGAGTGAAAGATTTTCGTCAGAAACAGCCAGTCGAGCTCCAGTGACAACACGAAATAAGCTACCTAACTTTTACCCTTCATAATGTATTTGTATTGCTGCTTTTGCCTGTACTTCACATCTTGTGTTATGAAGTCTTCTTTGATTCATTTTTTTGTATGTTACGATAATATTTATTATAAATTTAGACCAATTTTCGTTTGTCGCATTTAAATAAATATTATTTTTTCTCAAGCATCAAAATTGGTCTATAATTATTAATTTTAGTGTTTTAGATGAGAGCGCAGCCTGAATTAAGTAATTTGGTGCAAAAACGAATACAATCAGACACTCGGTTCAGTCGCTATGATTAAAACTCGACAAATCCACGATGGGGGCGGTTTTTTCAAAATGGCGGATTTTCCCCAAGATGGATTTTTTGGGAATTTTGGGAAATCAATCAGAACACTATTCTCAACATTTCTACCAATTTTCAGCTTGAGGTTTCAAATGTCCGGGTTCGGCCACTTTTTTGTCTAATTTCCCTGGACTACTAGGGCCCGGTCTGCGGAAGAAACACCGAAAAATTCCCCTGACCTAGGGCAGTGTTTCCCAACCTTTTTTGTGCTATGCCCCACCTAAAGTATCTAAAGTATGCTATGCCCCACCACATTAGATATAATTTTCACAACCAAAAAAACAACAAAAAAAAAACGACTTTTTAAGCTTTACAACCCCCCCAAAAAAAAACAATTTTCTAATTGCCCCGCTTAACAATCAAATTTTCCCCCTGTGGGGCGTCCGCCACAGTTGGGGAACAGGGACCTAGAGGGATAATCTTCAATTAAAATTATAGCTGTTAACATTTAAGAAAATAACAAATAAAGCTCAAAAAATTATTTCTTAACACTTCCTGAACCGTTATTTGACGTTAATCAGATATAATTCGATAACGATGACGTAAATATTACTTTTACATCCATTTCTAAAATATAAATTTTTGAATATATTTCCTTAAACAAGTGTTTAGTGAAGGACTGTTTCCTTACGTACAAGGGCAAATCGTAGTGAGATTTTTTAACCCTAACAGTGCAACAAAGAGTTAGTTTCTGGATATCAAAAAAAAAAAAGAGAAGGTAGTTTTCTTATTCATTTTCTACAAACTTTAAATCTGAAAAGTTAGGACGTTGCATCAACTCCTATTAGAATTGTGAATAATTGGACCATATTGCGGGAAGACCAACGTACTTGCAGTTCTTTTGTTCTACCAAGTAATGAACGGCAAAGGTGGACGTGGATATAATTAGTGAATGGATGATCCATTCCTTCGATCTGTAGAGCAAGTAAAGCGAAAAGCATTAATCACGGAGCTACTGAATAAATAGGTCACATTTTGTAAAGCCACAAATTACCTCTTGTGCTCCTGGGGAAATTAATAGACACAACCGAAAGTGTTGAACCGTAGGCCAGTGACGAAGCAATTTCCACACCACTAATAACATCACCAATTTTTCTTCTTTTTTTCATCCATATATTTCTTTATGTGTCCGCTCGGAGGCGCCTCTCCCAAAGAGTTCGTACTTCCTCCATTTTTGTAAGACTCTTTGCTATCTTTGCATCATCATTAATTTTTTTGCATTATTTATCACGTAATATAGAAAGTACGCCTATGTAAAATTAGTGAGTAACTGGATTAAAGAGGTGACTAGGCATTGGTTCGGGCGGCATCTTGATCACTGTCCTCTAGAACTAAAAAACTTGATGCTACGTCACTGAATGAACGCGACGATTACTGCTTTTTTTTTCGCTGATTGTCGCCATTTCCTGTCTCTCACAATTTATTGAAGAAACAGGAAAGTACTTCAATCTTCAGCCTCAGCGACCAAACCAGACTTTTGTTTTGTTGTTTTTTTTTCCTCCTACGCCCAGGCTCTTGACAGTTTTGCCTTTTTGGCCTCGACAAGGAGCGAGAACTGTGGGTTATTTCGCCGAAGAATCGTTGCCCAGGTAACACCAATGGGAACAGTTCAGTAAGTCACAGGAAGAGACAAACACAGAATAAGAAAGTTATATCCATTCCCAAGTTCAGACGTTTTAGCCTCATGGCATGCCTCGACTTGACCACAAGAATGTGCTTGAACTGCACTAAACCAAACCAAAAAAAAAAGTACAAAAAAAATAATTAATATTGTTCTTAAGAAAAACGAGGGTTCACTTGATTAATGACTGTCTTTCGCCTTCCCACTACTTAATGATAAGAGTAGATTTTACTAATCTTTTTAAGATCTATTTTGAACATAAGGCCCAACAAGTGTGCGTGAGATAACACAAACACAATATTCATTGTATATACATTTATTCTGATGTTTGTAAATATCAGAGAAAATACAAGTGATAACTTATTTTATAAAACTAAAAGTATATACAATAAAATAAGTACAAATTAGTCGGCGTACAGGAAGCTCTTCAGCAATTTTTACGATAGCCATTTTCAACTGTTTTTTTACTTTTTCTTTTTTTGGACAGTTGAAAATGGCCATTGTAAAAATGGCTGAAAAGCTTCCTCTATGCAGATTTTTACTCTATATTTAAATATGTAACTCATTTTATTTCATTGTATATACATTTGTTTTTATAAAATAGTGCTTTTTTAAGAGTTATCACTCGTATTTTACTGATATTTACAAATATGAAATAGAGCACGTTAAAAATAACTTAACTAAAAAAGTATTCTGATGTTGATCAGATTTTATATGTTATGACCTTAGTCACGGTTTCTAGTCAAGATCAGATTTCGGTTTCCACGAATTAACTTTTAAGTTTTTTTATTAAAAGGTTCGGAACACAATGTATAATTTTGTTAGAGTTTCATTGCAATTCCCTAAATCCGATCCCTCCATAACTGTCAATGCCCTTAGGTAATTGAAACATTAATATATTGAACTGCATCAAATTTAATTTTTTTACATACCTAGTCTGTAATGGGTTTGGCTATTAAATTTTAGGTTACTTATATCGGTGTAGGCTCTTAGTTAACTTTCTAATGAGCATTAGGTTCTTTAAAATTCAGAATCTTAACGTTTTGATTGTAGTGTATATTTTATGATTGGACTTAGATTCACATAGATTAATTTTAAGGATTACTTTGTATAAGGGCGTAAGTCAAATAATAATACATTGATGTCAATCAAATTTAAGAATAAAACATTATACAATGTTTGATTATTACTTATTCCAACTGAGCTACTGCCTCTTTGTCCTGGCTTCCATTAAAAATAAGTGAAAACTATTTTTTCTGGGCAGCTGAAATTTTTTGAAAGATTTAGACCAAAGCGATGTGGCGTAAGGCTGCCTTTGATGCGCCCCGAGAGTGAAGCTGTAATCAATGTTCACACTAATCAAATCCTCTCTAGAATTAAGCCTAGACGTCAAAAAGGCCTAACCTGGGCTAAAAAAGCTACATACTACAATTTTGTTTCCTTCTAACAATTAAGGTTAATAAAATATTAAATCGTATTCAAATCGATTTAAAAAAACATTGTTTCTCCGTTGCCGGAAACAGGACGATTTCATTTCGTTTATGGTATTCATCTCCTCCTGAGATGTGGCTTGAAGCAATGTATTAAACATATACAATAAAATATATATAGTATACATAGTATATATATATATATTTGCGCCTTTAGACCGATAGCTATTTGATAATCTTTGGAAAACTAATTCCAATAGCAATATCATTCAAGGTCTGGGCGATTAAATGAAAATATAGACAGACAGTTTTAGTCTACAAATTTTGAACAACTTTGATATTTCCTACTTTTAGCACAATTTTAATACGATTAAGGCTTTGTAATCTTGCTTTTCAATCTCGCCAAAAGAAAATAAAAGGAAAAATAAATAAATAAAAATAAAAATCTCAAAACCCTTAATCTGAGAAATTACAATTTCTAAGGATTTATCTGCCAAACACATTGCATAGAATAACGGAAAAGTATCGTGCAAGTAGACTTTCTTGTTAACAACACCAGCAAATTTTATTCTTAGCAAATCCTTTTCGGATCATGAAAGCAGCGACCTATCAAATTACGAGACACCAACTAAACACCTGGCGCTGACGTCCTCCTGGTCCAGATGTTTCACCTTCACCTTTCGATTGAAGGGTTACTAAATAGAGGAAAAGTTATCACCTCCCTTCACAGACATAAACAAATATAGTTCAGAAGAAAAACAAAATAAAACACAACAATCTATTTGATGTGGATTCAGAATGCCATTTGTAAGTTTTTTAAACAAGTTACGTCAGTTTTTAAACAACTTTTTTAGAGTTTGGGCGCTTTGCTGGGGGTTGGAGGTGGCGGTTCGATCCCCGGCCTCCATTCTCCTCCAAACGGGTCCTAGGGTCTACCCAGCCCTCTATAGAATGGGTACCGGTTTTTTCCTCGGGAGTTAAAGGCGGGCGGGCGTCGGGCTGACCACTCGACCTCAACTTAGTCCCGTTGGTCATGAAGCGCCGGGAGCTTTACTTTAACTTAACATCTGCTATAAAAAAAGAATTGTGTCTGTTATGTAGGTTGCCTGGCAACGACTTGGAAAATATTGGCAATGATTAAAAAAAAAGCAACAACTATAATTCCAAAACATTTCAATCAACGATAATTAGTTGAACCAATTTCTTTTTTTTCGACGTCTAGTCAAGTTAAATATTTGTTGCTCCACAAAACTCAAACAATTTTTCAACATGTTTTTGTGGATATAAACAAGGGGATATTTGTTTTACAAGTGGGCTGCAAACTTCCTTCACTTAACTTCACAGGCAAAAATCGGGTGAGGTGAGATCAAGAGAATATGAAGGTCAGGGAACGAAATCTTCCCGGAGCGATTCTTCTCGGGCATCAATTCAAGCATCGTGACTTCTTGGTGGACCGTTCCTTATCTCGCTATAAATGTAATATTTAACGAGTATGAAAAAGATATTAACCATGAACCATACCAACTACTTTCATGATATATGATGTAAGTTTTTTTGCTGCAACGATGATATTTTTTCCATAAATCTTTAATTGGATATAAAGTTCCAATCTGCGGACTGTCTCTTACATATCCAATCAATGAGGGCGATTTTTGATGAAAATATCGAACACCAGAAACAGTTTCTTGATGCTTATCCTGCCAGAACTTTTATTGTATCTCATGTAAATTGTTAGTTTACATGTTATTAACTTATCTGTTAAGGATCTTTGCTGAACCATTTTCTGAACTGTCTAAGAACTAATAATTAGATACAATTTTATATTTTGTTTAGTATATCTTGTTGTAATATATTTTTATTTCCATCGATTTTTTTAACATATATTTTATCGAAAATTACAAGCACAATTTTCACAATTATAATGTTATAATTATACAATTATAATTTTTACTTAACTCACTACGCTGTAGAAGCCGGTTCAATGTCTGGAGGAGCTCTGAGACTTCTCTCTTGATGTTTCTTCTCCAGACGGTCCGAGGGTTCACCCAGCTCTCTTTAAAGTGGTGACAGGGTTTCTTTCTCCGGTTAAAGGCGGGAAAACATTGGACTCCCTGGATCCAAACTTGATTCCGATGGTCCCGAATCGTTGCGCCCTATACTACCAAAGCCCCGAAGGCGCCTACATAGCCTGTAAAAAGGAATCTTTAACCTTAACTAAATGATCAGCAAAATATTGCTTTCTGTTCATAGAAAGTTGTTCATTTTATTTATTAAAATACTGTGATCCAAGCAGTTGCAACATTATTAAAATCCCTTAAGGGGTGATTTAAATATAATGTGTTATAGTATTTTTCAAAAAAGAAGGGTTTGCCATATATGGTCATTCCGTAGCGATCGATTTTGTCTGGAACAAACATCACTAGTCATGACGTCATCAACTTGACCTCCGAGCAGTCAGTCCAAGATGGCGTTGTTTTGTGGTCGCATAAGCATGACCAAGAAAGGACAAATCCAAGCAAGGGGAATGGTGTGGAACGTTTGTAGTACTTTCAATTTTAATTATTATTATGTATTCGTAACTGTAGAAAATACAAAAACCAGAATGTTTCGTAATGTTTCTAAGCTTCAGTTATGGATTTGAGCAATAGATGGCGCTGTTACGTCCTGGAAACATCAATCTCTAAGGACATTACGTCATCAAAAGCTCTTCTTTCATATACTGAACTGTAGACATTTTTAGGCGCTTTTTCTTTATATACATGCGCACAAGAAATTCATTGAGGAGGCCCAGAGGCTAGTACATGAATTTTCTTTTTCATTATTGTTTTTTTATGTTTTTAGTTTAGATTTATGGAGCTTCCATTTCTTTTTCTACTATACTTTAAAAATCATGCTTTAATTATTCAGTTATTGAAATACGTTGTCTGCAATGTCAGAATTCATTAATTGTATTTTTTATTTTAATTTATTAAGAAACTGAAGTTGGTATCAGTTAAAGAAGTTGGTTGGGAACTCTTTTTGAGCGCCATCGAATTAGCTGTTCGTCGTTTTAATGGCCAATCCATTTGAGAAACTGTGAAGATAATTGGCAAAGTGAAAGCGAACAAGAGAAGGCCGTGGTTGGCAACGACAAGCACAATTAATTAGTGACTTCACTCGTTTTGCTAAATCATTGCTTCCTATATTTGCTACTTGCCATTAGCAAAGTTTTCGAGGAAAAATAACTCAATTCAATGCCTAAAAAAAATCCATTTTTCGAAATCATTAAAATGGTAATGGAATAAAAACAAAACAAAAAAAAGACTGGAGAAAAGGGAAAGAGATGATAATGGAAATTGTAAAGTCATAACCTAAAAAAAAAAAAAAAAAAAAAAAAAAAACCAAAAGTGTTACCAAATATTTTAGATTGAAAAATAGCTGATCAACATCTCCCAGGCATTTTGAGTAGTTTTATTCAGTTTGTGTTTGTATGCGTGGATCGTCTAGTAGCTAGTACATTGCTTTGTAGTTGCAATAACTCGGGTTAGAATCCTGGTCATGGCAGTGCTTGAATAACATTAGAACGGTACATTTTTCACATGTTTCATTTTCAGCGATAAACTTTCAAATAAAAGTTTAAAAAATATAAAATGTAATTAACAAGGAAAGTGCGTGACCTCGAACGTTGAGAACCGCACGAAAATATGCTTAGAATATAAATCGCTAATGCCAAAAACAGTGGTATGAGTCATTTTCATGCAAAACTCAGCTTGTGTCTGCTAGCGCCATCCGACTTTGGTATGTTGTAACTGAACTAACAAGTACTTAATCTTAATCTGTGAATCGTATACCTGCAGTATGAGGCCGTCTTTCAAGACATTGAAATATGTGTGTTTTTGGCCCTATTATATCGATATTTTGTTTCTTCGCGTGACCAAAGTTCCTCTCTTGGACCTTCAATAGGTGATCATTCAAACGTCTGTCGTGATAAGACGTGCAGTTTTGCATGAGAATGACTCGTACTACTGTTTTAGGGATGAGCGATTTTTATTCTAAGCACATTTTCGTGCGGTTCTCAACGTTCGAGGTCACGCACTTCCCTTGTTAATTACATTTTATATTTTTTAAACTTTTATTTGAAAGTTTATCGCTGAAAATGAAAAATATAGGGAGTCGCTGTCGTTTCGTTACGAAATCAAGTCTTTGCCTTATTTTCAATTTTAATACTTTTCTGAAGAAACTTCTGTCACGCTGATTTCTTAACAAGGATGCATTGGGAAAAGATTTCAAATAGTCTCAAGTTCTCAAATATGCTTCAGGAAAATCCGTCCACTGATTCAAAGTAATTAGGACGCACAAACATACAGACTGAGTGACCTCCTGAGTCTCAGGTTCCTAGAAAGTTAAGCAAAAAAAAAAAAAATAAATAGCGATCTTCTATGTAAAGACATTAAAAGAAAATTGAATGAAAACTCTTCCCAAATAACAAGTAAATATCTTTTATCTATTCTAAATCTAATAAATATTTATAAAATTCTCTATTCTGGTATCTCTTCGTATCTCACATGATTGGAGCAACAAGATCAAACGTTCGAATCTCCTTATTGGAATAATTAGATTACAGTTTATTGGAATGGATTGAATTCTATCAATTCAAGTCGAATGGGAAGTTGTAATGTAATAAACTAAGTGAGTGTTCTTTTGTTTCGTGATTCCGTTGTTGATGATAGTCTTTGGGCTTATGTAAATAGTAAACAAACTATTGGAAAAGTATAATTCTGTTTCGAATTAAGCATTTCTAACAACTACTCTATTTGTATCGTTCCTAAACTTTTATCAGATAATAAATATCCTAGTCACTTCCTTTATATGCCACAGTTAGTAATTACAGCAATAAACTGATGTTTCGAAGGTTATGCTAAAGAAATATATATATACAGTAATGAAATTTAACGTGTGTTGTCGATATAAGTTTAATATGACTTGATTAAAATAATAGTAATATATTCTAGTACAATACAAATATCAAACATCACAACCGGTTTTACTTTACAGTGAAGTCTCACTTATACGAATATGAGGGGGAACCAAAAATTATTCGTATAAGTGAATATTTCGTGTAAGTGAATTACATATAGTACTCTGGGTGTTTCGCCGGGGAATGAAAAATTCTTCGTGTAATTGAATGTTTCGTATAAGTGAGTGTCGTATAAGTGAGACTTCACTGTAATTTCAAATTCTTCATTACTTACACAATATTTCGGAGGCCTAATCGGCCCTCCTTTCTCAAGCTTTACATAAACGAGAAATGAAAATCCATTATCTCTTCTTCCCAATCAACTAAAAATAACTCGGTTTTACTTTAATTGTAGTCGTCTCCCATTGGTTAATTGTCATCATTAGATTTGTTTAAATCTGTTACTTATATTCTACTCCGAAGCTGATGGTATATCAGCGAAACCGGTTCGGATGTATTTTTATTTGTATTTTACTTGAACATATCGATAAAAATAATGATTATTATTGTGTGTATAGAATCTATTTTTAATTTAAAAATACAATGTTAGCTTTTTATTTTAATTTATAATACATTTATTTCACACTTAATTCTTACCGATGTTTAGACATCCGTCGTAAAACCAATTACCATGACAAATAAACAAATAAAGAAAACTTATTCCCATACAATTAGGAATAATTTCTTCTCGATTTAATATTTTATGAAAAATATTTCTAACTTATTTGAGAAAAGAATTTAAATTACTTTGACCTAAATCCATCACCAGACCATTACTAATCTGTATTTCCTTATTTTTTCTAATTATTATAAATAATATTTTAGGTCTACCGTAAATAAATGTAAAGACATTGGGAAGTTTAAATTAATATTTTGTATTTTAAGAGAATATTTATCTAAATCTGTAAGGATTCAAACACTTGATATTTGCCCCCCCCCCCCCAAAAACAAACAACCAAAAAAAAAAAAAACGGAATCTCCAATTCAACAAAAAAAACAAAAAAACAACTAAAAAACGGAATTTCCATTTTTTTTAATTTTTGCCGCGGCGCCCAGGGCGATCACCCCGGTCGCCCCGCTCACGTGACGGCTCTGTTTAGGACCATACGTTTTACTACAACAAGACATATACTATAACTCTTTCATTAAATATATCAAATCCTGTATGTAGACCCTGAATAAATTGAATAAATCCTTTATAGTTTTCTGCACAATGTTATGTGTATATACTGTGTACATAAAACCGACCCCAAAAACAAATGCCTATTTCTTTTTGTATTGTATTATTTTTTTGTAACACGCTGTAATTATGCTTCTGTAATTTGATTGTGTTTTTTTATTTTATTTTTTTATTGTATGATTTTGGGGCCGGTTTTATTTGCGCCACCCTGTTTATGTAGATAGATAGATGATGGAGTAGATGAGATTATGAAGGGTTGGGGGATATCTTCGCCACTCCTCAATTAGGCTTTTTTTTTCCATTCACGAAGAGTAAACGGAGATAGTGGAATAGCTGCAGTGCGTCTGCCAAGTGTGTCCCAGGCATGCTCATTGGGCTTTAAATCAAGACAATATGCTGGCCAATCCATATGCTCAATTCCCTCTCTTCTATAATCTTGTCCACTGGCTGGGCTGTTTGAGGTCGAGCGTTATCGTTCATGAAAAGAAACGAATCACCGACGGCTGCAGCTAATGGCGTGACACTAGGTCTGAGATTCTTGTCGTATATTTCTGGTCCGTTTCGGTTGCCCATCTATTCTTATGCTTGCCCATACATCAATCCATATCCTCCATAATGTGATGTTCGCTGCACAAAAGCTCGGTTATTGGTCTGCCGGGTTCCCTCCATATAAGAACTCGTCGATTGTAGACTGAATCTGGAATAGTTAGAGAAGAGAATGTGACTCCACTCTTCGGGCCCCCAATGACGATGTTCCTCTACGGGCTGTACTTTGTTGTGAGGTTAAAGGAACACAGACTCTTGATCTACGTGCACAAAGGCCACCTTGTGAAGGCGATTGAGGATAGTTCAAGAGTTGACAATCTGCGTAATGTTGAAACGAGAAGCTGTCGTTGAAGCTGAGTAGTGTTTTGCCACTTTTCCGGCGGTCTGATAACAATAGATAATGGTCATCTATCTTGCTGTAGCTGTTCGTGGACGACCTTGAACTTGCCTTCGTCGAACACTTCCCATATCCTGGAATCGATTTCACAATCGAGAAACGACACTTCGTGACACTCAAAGGGCTTCTGCTCTATCCGCTGCGTCTAACCTGCTGCCAACCTGACAATAGCTCTCCATGTTGATTCCGGTAAACCATGCTGTTGTACTGAAGACTTGAAGAAACGGCATTTCTCAATAAAAGCAGCAGAATCAGAAAGCTCCTGGAAAAAAACCCTTCGTTTTATCATAATCTGTGTTTTTAGCATTTTGACGTCACAGACGCTGATTTGCATTTCGCATAATTGGATATGTACGATATGCATGATAAGTTACATTCGAATTGCGTTTTTCACGTTTCGGCAAATACCACACGCTTGGCTTGTATAATGTCACCAAAGTCACATGCTGCCCTAGTTGTTTTTAATTAGGCCTATTCAACTATTTATATATTATAATTGTCAAATGTGCAAATGCACTGTGGAAATATATGTTGACTACAGTTCTCTAAATTTCAAATAGATTACTAATTTCGCATATAAATTTAGAAATTACTATTAATTTTTTAGGGCGTAAGAATGTAATTACTTATATTACTAAACAAATATTGTTGATAAATTAACAGACTGCTTCCTGAAAGCAATTGACTTTAAAATAAATTTACAAAAAATATTACAATTTGCATTTAATTTAAATTTAAAAATTTAAATTTATATTTAGATTCATAAACTAAACTTTATTATACGAATTGAATACATAATATCACTGACGAGAAATCACGTAATCAATTAAAACACAACTAAACAATGAGGCTATAATATCTACCATCATGCAATTTTGAAGCCTTTTCTAACTACTCGTACAAATCTATTGCCTTCAGGAAGCAAACAGGCAATTTTTATATGTTTGACGTAAAAAGATCGAAGCACTACGAAGGAAACATCTAATTTGAATGAAACTTTGTAAATGCCATTTGGATGACGAGAATTTGAATTGAAAACAGTGAAAAAACAGACTTATCTGTAAAAAATGGCGACGTCGTTGTTACATTACTAGTACATTTGCGGCTGCCAGGCATCCCGATATATGGCGTGGAATAATACAAAGTACTTATATGGCAGATCGTTTTCAAGCTTGCTGCAATTACTGCTCAAATGCAGGCTGTTAGATGGTGGGTGAACCTAGCATGTCCCAGAATTGCTTAATGGGATAAATTTGGGGATCTGACTGGCCAGAGAAGGATTTGAATTACTTGAGGCTCCGTTGCGAAATGTGCGGTGGATGTGTATTATCCTTTTGAAATATTGCTCATGGTAGGCGTCACGAAGGACAAAACAATGGATTGTAGGATCTCCTATGCGTATCGCTGCGTAGTTAAAATTCCTCGAATCACTGTGATAGGGATATACTATCAAAAGAAATGGCTCCCCATGCCATTATATTTGTATGGTGAATAAGAGTGGTAGGCAAACTGAGTTTCCTGATCTTAGATTTATTGTGCTACGCCAACGAAAAGGACAGACGAGAAAAAGATGGAGAAAGAACGATTTTGAAGTAGTGCAGAAATGGGACAACTTCTAGAAAATCTACCAACCACGGATTCACCACCACGGAACCCAAGTAGAACAGAATCCCAGTAGTCAGAGGTGTCGCAGTGACAACACCTATCGCGCGACAACCATTATATCCACTGGAATGGCTGTGCGCCTCTCGACAACACTGCCAGGATTGGAGCGTTCCCAGTTCTCCTCCATGCGCGGATGCGATGATCATCTGCTTCAAGCAGAAATGGGAGTCATCACTAAACAAACCATTCGAGACCATTCGAGAGCACATCCTCTTTTAGACATGGTACCACTTTAGGCGGAGCCTCAGGTGCTTTGTTGTTAAAGGCAGGCCTCGACAGGAATGAAACAATGGAGTTCATCTAGCAATGGAATGCCAGATATCGGTTGCTAAATACAGGATGCCACATCTCTAGATGGTGGAGAGTGAAGCTGTCAGAGCAGCTAAGGCCAGTAGCGTACCAGGGGCGGGGGGGGGGGGGGGGGGAGGCGGTCCGCCCCGGGCCCCCTTCTGGGAGGGGCCCCCTTCAGCCAGCCTACGGGGCCCCACCAAGCAGCTTATTTCCTTTTTTTTTTGGTTGTTAAAGCAAGACTAGGGGGCCCCATCCACACAAGATTTCCTTTTTTTTTGGTTAGTAAAGCAAGACTAGGGAGTCCCACCAGTCAGCTTATTTCCTTTTTTTTTTTTTTTTTGGTTGTTGAATAATGGAACTCCCGCCCCGGGCCCCCAAAGGCGTTGGTACGCCACTGGCTAAGGCTAGTCTAACTTCAAACCGATTGTCTCTAGCAGTGATACTATTAGACAGACTGGACCTTGGCTGCATGAATGAGTACCCTCAAATAACTATGGATTCCTGCACTTTCCCAAAGAAGCATCACGATCCAGATAGTCAGGGACTCGTCTGCAGGACCAGCCGGTTTCGCGCAGTCTCACAATGCCTCTCTTAAAATCCTGCAATTGATTGTAGGGTCTTCGAGTGCTTGATAGAGCATTGCTGATGTAAGTCTCGCAGAGCAGAATGTGTTTCGTAAGATTCTGCAGGCCCTGATATGAACCACAAGATGGACACTTGATTGAGCCATCGGGTGATGGCGACGTTTCTTGACAACTAAAACTTGAATTTTGTGCATATCTAATGGGATAGTAGTTGCGTAGGGAGTTTCAATTGACGCATCTTCTTGGTACTTCGACTTTTTTTAAATTCTGAAACCAGTTTAAATCTACTCATGGTATAATATGATTGAAATTACTTTGATTTAAGCAATTTAAAAATGTGTGATTTTAGTCTATGTATATAGACATGAACGGCTACTTAATTAGGAACACCCCTGCTGTGCGCACAAATGCTGTCTCACAGAAATCTTCAAGCCGGTGGGGGCAGTTTCATGGTGTGGGGGATGTTTTCGTGGCGTACATTGGGTCCATTGATACCTCTGCACGTCAGGATGCTAGAGCGTACCTAAACATCGTAGTGCAACCTACTTGTTCAACGTACTTTTTAACAGTTTATCCTCGTGCAGATGGCTACTTCCAGATTGCGCCGGTGGCCAAAGCCCGCATCAGTATGGGATGGTTTGAGGAACATGACGATGACTCTTCCTTGCTGCAGTGGCCCGCATCTCAATCCCCGGATGTCAGCCCGATTGAAAATTTGTGGGATGAGCTGGAACGGGCTGTTCGCTCCAGGCCTACACCTCCATCAAATCTTCAGGAACTGCGTGACACACTCATGTCTGCATGGTACACAATACCTCAACAACGTTTTCAGCATCTTGTGGAATCCAGGTCTAGATGAATTCATGCTGTTTTGAGGGCTAAAGGAGGCCCAACACGCTACTAGGTAGGTGTACCTAATAAAGTGGCCGGACAGTGTATATATTCAGTAAATTGAAATTAGAAATTATATCGTGTTAGTGTTTTAATTTACAACACAGGATCTTTGACTGACACTTCGTATGTGGCTTAAGCATCCCTGATCAGAAAAAAAAATACATGTATTGTTGAATTTCTGTAAAACGTTTTCATCGAAAATTCAGTAGTAGGAAGACGAAGGTGAGACTTGCAAGTGACTGTGCACAAGATTATACAAGGATATTTAAATCGGGATGTAGGGGTTCACCAAGAAAAACAATCCTTTTAAAATTGTTGAGGTGACTCAGGAGGATTCCATTTTCTCCAAAGACTTGGAAGTAAACGTCACAAACAAGGAAGGCAATTTCACAAAAGCAAAGTTGAAGAAAAATTTTGAGAACAGACTTTTGTTGTTTTTATCCCATCTTCAGACATTCTTACGACCTAATTGACGACTGTCGTTAAATATGTGTAGGAAGCCGAGTCCTTATTTCTCCTAGGCGTTGTTATAAATTTTTTGGTTTAATTTCAAAAATATCAAAGTTAAGCTAATGTTAAATAAAAATATTTAAAAATATTAAAAATAATAAAATATTGAAAATATTGAAAGAAATAAAAACTGAATACTTATATTTCTTCTGTATTGTTATAATAGTTACTAATTTGAACTTTTATAAACAATATCTCTACGAATTAAAAAAATATCAAAATTCAAAGTAAAGAACAAAAACTCTTAAAAGAATTTGCAGCCTACATTCCATAAAATATTCTTATTCTGCTTTTCTTTATTTTTCATTGTAGTCATGAAAACATAATGTGTCCGTAATTGAAAATTATATTGACACAAAATACAATAAACTTTCAGTTTCGAATCTAAACCCAATTAATTTTAATCAACTCAAAGCACACGCAAGGGGTAGTGCTGATTGTTGGACGAACCAGAAAGACACCTGTTTTCACTTCTAATGTTTTTCTATGGAGATTTATGTATTTTACGAAGACATTTTTTTACAGATCTCTAAGGACAAATAGATCGTTTATTATTTGAAAATATGCATACTAAGTTTCAGGAAGATCCATTACTGGTTCAACGGTTACGTAAGACGCAAACACATACTGTGAATCTAACTTATTTAGATCAGTTGTTTTAGGATAATAGTCTATGTTAACTTAAATAAGGAATCTGGATTTCAATGTAATGATATAGTGTTGGCATCTATGTTAACATAAATTATCTTATTAAAGGGGTGAGATCGGTTTACAAATGACATCCCAATACACAAGAATTTTATTTACTTTATTTTTAATGTGTATTTTGTTTTTAGTTTAGTTTTTCTGGAGGTGCCATTCCCATGCCTACTTATAAATTATCTTGTTATGGACATCAGTAACAGTATTTGGTTAAACCGGTCACCGAAATTGTCTGCAACAATAAACGAAATAATCCAAGAAAAACCTGGAAATCAACTCATAGGTTTGGACCGGTGCTTCAATTTTTAGTTTCTGTTTCTAATTTATCTCGACCTTCCTCTGTTTGCAAATAAAAAAAAAAAATAACTAAATTAAAAAAAAAGTTAAAATTGCTTATAAAAATATTTTTTTTTAAATTCACTATGGCAATAAATCTAAAAAATTATTCCTATCAATTTTTTTTTATTCTTTTCCCTACTTTGAAAGATTCTAGAATCCTTTGTCTATTAACAGTTTCAGGTAATCTTTTTTTAAATCCGAGCTTGCGATCCACCGTTTGCGAAGCACTGGTTTCGATCATTCTCAATTTATTTGTAGAAATATTTTAATCACATCACACCGCTACTCAGAAGTTTGTACGTCAATTAACTTTGTCAGCTTTGCATTCGGACTTAATGTCTCTATTTGGGACTCATCCTAATTATTACAAAATGCATATAATTCCTATTTTGTACTTATTGATCGTTTCTGTTATATTTTTAATTAATGTTAATCTAAACAAATTGTCCTCTTTTGAGTTTCGTCCCTTTTGTGTCGAGACGTGGCTCGTTGTACGCGGGTGTCATTTGGATAATGGCTTTTCTCTCCATTTGCTTTTGCGGCCGGCACTCTTGTTTCTCCAAGCTGTAAAGGCACTTTCTCGTCATTACGAACTCCAAAACTTGATGTCTTTATTTCTCGTGGTGAAGTCGAAGGTCGGCGCAGCGTTGTCCCCAAGAGGAAAGCGACATTGTCGACTCTTCGGACATCATTGCTCCTAAGTCAGGTCATGTTATGCAATGAATTCCACCAGGCGAGTCCATCTCGAAGCTTCTATCCACTGCAACGACGAAAAGAACATGTCAGATTCATTATCACATCGTCTTATTTGTCTGAAAGTAGGTGATTCCTAAAAAGTTAAAGTTGAGAAAATTTCAAAACAATCAATAAATACAGCATATGTAAATATAAGAGAATAAAAACTTTTCAACAAGTTTAAAATCTTCATTAATTTTAAACACATTAGATTACATTCTTTGAAATATTCTTAAGCGATGTATATTAGAAACAATCTTGAATTGTTACGTTACATTCAGTTGCATATGGACCAGCTTCTGGTATTAGCTTAACATTACGTCCATTGTCCAAGAAGAAAAGAAGGAGCTAGAATCACGAACCGAAGCTTTATATATCAAAACAATTGAATATTTATTTAATTTGCATTATTTGACAAATAAAAAATAGATTAACGATTTACTTGATTTTGAAATATTCAAACTCAAAGCTGAGGGATCATCAGCTTTATTAAAAAAGTGAATGCAGAGATATCTAACCTATTTACATGATACAGACATATTATCATGTCATTATTATAAAATAATGATATGCTCTTTCTAATAAATGAAAAAATGTTAGAAAGTGAACTTTTTATTGTATTAGACTGATAATGGTGGTACAATGCTTGGTTTTGTTAACATTTTTTCATTTATTGGAAAGAGCATATCATTATTTTATAATAATGACATGATAATATGTCTGTATCATGCATGATTGTATTAGTATTAAGACATGTATTGGAAGTTACTCATTGTTATTTTTTTAAAGAAAAAGGTTTGAAAAAGCGGAATGATATAAAATTCCGCGAAATATTACCAATATTTAATGAAATATGTTATAATTAGAATAGACTGACTAATTTAATTTGGTTAGTAATCTATCTAATAGCATAATTATGATGCGTTTGCTAATTGCCTTTGCATTTACTGGTTTTAGCAGAGGCCCAATATAAAGCGCTGTGTAATGAGAAATGAGTAAAAAGGTAAGCATGATAGAAAATCAAAAACATTTATATATACGTTAATTTCTTTACAACTTATTACACTTCAGTAACTTCAAAGTTCATAGTTCATGCAGGCTGAAAAGTTCTGTAATAACATCAACTTAATTCACAATAATGTTCGTACTGGTAATCTTCATATAACTGCACATTAATTATATCTTCACTAAAGTTCAGATCATCTTCATAGATTTATCCCTGAAATAATTATAATGCATTTCCCACCCTGTAGGTAAAGCTAATACTTTCTACCTAGTGTGCTTTTAACTTATAATGTACTTCTCATCTAGTATGATATTAGTTCCTTTTCACTAGTATGAATTTCATTTACGCTAGTACTATTCTTGCATTATATCACTTATTCATTGGTAGCAATATAAATCGTAGAAATAATTTCTTCTATTATTATTATTCCTTATAGTTCACTATTAGTAAATCTATTACTAATCACACTTAGATCTTGTCGTATCACAATCAATGTTCAATTACTTTATACCTCTTAATAAATTACTAAATATTCGTAGTGTTCCATTGGACATAGTTCAATTACAAATTTCCCGAGTTTACTCTATTAATTCACTAACTCGTAAATAGTATCAAAATGTCTAACAGTTCCTCGATAACTAATATCTTTTCCCCTGTTAACAAATCTGCTTGTAATTATTAGTGTCTTTCAAATTCTCCTGATTCGAATTCCTATCTGTCCGCCATGTTTTCTGTTCCATTCTTCATCTATTGTGTCATCTGGCTACGGTACTGCAATGGATGATGAAAATAAATCTCTACTTACAATAATTGAGTATGTTGGTACATTTACTGACACTCTAGTAAATGTTTACTGCGTTGATTCAACCATTTACCCTTCAGATCCAATCTCCGGTTTGTCCTATCCACGATGGTCTGCCATATTGAATCCATAACGATCATTCCATGTCGTTAGGCCTATCACAATTCCTTTAGTTTGAATTGTATTTAAATTTACTCAATTAATGCAAACAGAATTAACGACTTAAAGCACACAGCTTTTTACTTTAAATGTTACCACAGATAAATCATTTATCTGTATTATCAGAAATAGCATCTCTCGATATAGCCTCCATTTGCATAGCCAAACGCTTGTATTGCTCCTTACACACGGCCTTCATTAATTAAATTTAAGAATCTGTTTGTTGCTTCCGATAGCGCCGCAGCTAACTTCCGATTTCTCAGCTCCCGACGTCATCATTCAATTTCAATAATTAATTATTCATTTTATTTTAAAAAATACGTTTGAAGCCTTCATGAATATTTCTATTTTATTTTATATCTAAAATAAAATTTCCAACAAAATATATCAAAGAGATGTAGTTTTTTACCTAATCTATCTTCTATTGTTCCAGGACCTGCGAGTATTGGCATAAAAATATTAAAATCTCGAATGATATCTACGAAGTAGAAAAATTAGAATTTTTCTGCTGTAGCAGAACTAGAGATATCCCAAAATGCCTCAAATAAAAATAAGGGTGGGGATAGACCTGACGTAGTATTGACTCCGGGAGCATTACCATTTTAACCAGAAACCATAATCACCAAAGAGAGTACAATTGGTGAGTGGATCATGTGTACATCAAGTGGATCAAGATGTCGAAATAAGTTATGTATTTGTAGAACATAGATGATATATATATGTAGTTCTGATATAATATATAGTTTTTATGGTATACAGTTCAAAAACCAAAAACTCTGTTCTAGATCTTGAGTATAGTTAACACAAAGAAGACTAAGAATGTCAAACAGAAACTGAAGAGAAATCCATTGCAATGCTTTTCTACGACAATGCTTTCCAATTCGATAACCTAACTTTTGTAGGTGAATGCGAATCTGAAGTCCTAAAACATCTATTTAACAAGATACCAGTTGTTCTAACCTCTGTTGATAAGCCAAGTTCAGGTCTAAGGTAGTCAGATATGAAAGTTGGAAGATATGAAAACTTTTCTATCCCAAAATGGAAATGGATTTTTGACATTTTAGTATTTGGTTAGAAAGCTTATCGCTTTGTTTGTAAACCCCTCTTAAGAAAATGCTTTCAAACACAGTCAAAAGCAGAGCGGTGCCTACCAGACATACTACATATCAGTGGGAGCTGAATTTCCGTCAGCCGACAGATTTGCTTGTACAGATTTGCTTAGATTCTTCCTATTTTTATTGAAGATGGAAGTCTGAATTTCCATCAGTTCTATTGTGGTGATATGCGATCTGATGATACAGCAGTTTAGATAGAATAAGAGAATAGGATTCAATTGGCAGTAGAATATGTATATGCGGTATGTGGACAGAGATAGAGAAAGAAGTTAGAAATACTGAGAAGGATAACTATGGAAATGATATAAGGTTGAAGTCCACACAGAACAAGATTACTTTTATGAAAGTATCTCTTTAAAATATTCCCAAGGAGCACTATTAGGAATACAGATAGAGCCTACGGATGAATACCAGACAGGAATACTAAAAAGGAATCTTTGAACGATAAAAATAATTTCAAAAAAATCATAACCATAGGAAAACTATTGAGAAAAAAGTAATTTGATATAAAAGAAAGAAAAAATTAATGGCGCAATGGTTCTCACATCTATCCATGAAGTTCACAAAATTGCAGTTCTTATTTGCAACATCATATTGTTATTTTAGCATCATATTTTTGAGTTGCGTACGAAAAAGGTAAGTTATTGGCGTCCGTATCTGGTCCGAACGGAGAGTCGGAGTCCAATGAGTCATACCTCGTTGAATTTGCAAAAGAATGCTTGGGCGGAAACAACTCTAGCAAGTCCATGGGCATGTCAATGGTATAGGGTGAATACAGTGATGGAAATTGTACTTGACACTTGACACTCACAGTAGGAGTCTAGACATACTAAATGAACTCAATGCGGGCATCGCTTGAAATTGTATTTGATCCGTGAATTACAATGGCTTGAATAACTAAATAGTAGGATCAGTTTTAATAATGTAAGATTCATGATTCGCATGATTTTCTTTTTTCTACAGAACTGTGTATGATTTTGTTACTTTCTTAGTCTAGAAAATGAAATAAAGTGAGGCTACGTTTCTTCAATATTTTGTCTTTCTGGATACTTTAATTAGGATCACCCGGTGTATACAGTATGTCTGGATCTTATTCTTTGATAAAAATAAAGGTCGTTGGTTTACTTTTTCTTCTCTCTCAATCTTCTGTCTCATAAACATCTTATTTGTGAACTCAATTAAGTAAACTTTGATCTGATTAACCTTGAGTTCAGTGGACACGAGTTGAAAGAAAACCCCAGGGGTTGTTGCAGTCGATATGAAGGAACAGATGAAGAGAAAGGATGGGGTTGGTGGGTGGCAGGAGACCCCTAACAAATGCGTTGATGAGGAAAAGCAATTCCCATTCTAATAGCCTTTCCATGTTCCTTTTCACCTGCCCTGGTTCGACGTCTTCTCTTAACGGAAATTAAACAAATGCCTCATAAGAAAAAGCCAAGAATCCTCTGAACCTCTTCTATTAATAGGAACTTCATTATAATAATGTCTCCAAAGGAATTATGAAGATGGAGTGGAGGTTTGGTTTCCAAAGCTGTCGATCTTTTGTTCTTTTTAACAAATGAGTGAATTACTTCCAAATGTAAAAATGGGATCCTTGTTTCCCCGGATTCACTAATTCTGCGCATTTTCCAAATTGTCAATTCCTCCACAGAAAATAGCTTGAGTTAGTCTAACTCAAAAGAGATGAAGAAAATTTTTAAAGATTTAAAAGAATACTACATATTTTGAATTAACTTCTGTGAGAGTAGATTTTTTTTTGTTTGGATGTTGTGAATCAAGTATCGTCCATCGTCCTTCCCAAAATGAGATAGCATTTTTTTTTTATTCCGTTTCTTATTTATTTTCTGTTAATAATTTAAATAGTATTTTTGCTTTCGTGTACTGATAAGATTGTTACGACTCAAAGTGGCCTTAACTAAAAGTTTGTTATTGGGACGTGGCAATTAGCAATGAATTAATCGTTTCAGGTATCAACGACAGCTACTATTAAAAAGCGGAAACTTGTTCGTGAACGAATGTAAAAAAAAATGAGATATTGTTTATTATTGTTTCTTCTAAAATTATTATTGTAAATTTAAATATTTTTTTAAGTATCAATTTCTTAAAAAATATTTAAAGTAACTAATTAAATAAATAATTCAGAATACCTATTGATATATGGACTTGCAGCGAAATTTAGGATTATGGTGAATTACTTATTTGGCAAATACTCATTGGTGACGACAACTGTAATAATAATAATAATAATAATAATAATAATAATTATTATTATTATTGTTCCATACACTTAGGGAACATTTCCACCAAAGAGCAGAAGACTCCTCACTTCACTCAGCCATTGTCAAGGCTGACACACACCTCACACCCCTGAACCTCGAAAACTCTTCTCCAACAGTCACCACCCCTGACTCCCACACTCAGCAGCTGCGTGAATCATGGGCTCGTAAGGAACTCCATGGCAGACATCATCATGAACTCAGCCAGCCTCATGTCGACATGGAAGCGTCGAACAGATGGCTGACGAGTGGTGAGCTGTTTGGGGAGACCGAAGGGTTCATGATCGCAATACAGGACCAAGTCATCTCCACACGCAACTACAAGAAACACATTCTACACGATGCAAACACACATGACGACAAATGCAGGAAATGCCACACTACACATGAGACGATCGACCACATAATATCTGGCTGTCCCCTTCTGTCCCAAACAGACTACCTCCACCGACACAATCAGGTAGCGTCGATCGTTCATCAACAACTAGCACACAAACATTCACTTATTAAGAGCACGGTCCCGTACTACAAGTACATACCACAAAGCATATTAGAGTCACCCTCATATAAACTATACTGGGACCGCCCCATTCACACAGACAAAACCATACATCACAACAGACCAGACATCACACTTGTTGATAAGGTCAACAAACAGACCTATCTAATTGATATTGCAGTGCCTATCAGCAAGAACATGCAGAAAACTCACGCAGACAAGATCAGTAAATACACTGATCTAGCACATGAGCTCCAGAAGCAGTGGAGGCAGGATCGAGTACGTGTTGTACCCATCGTTCTGTCTGCCACTGGTCTGGTGCCTCACACATTGCACCACAGTCTAAGCACACTAGGACTTCACAAAAACACTTATGCACAACTGCAGAAGGCTGTGGTACTCAACACTACACGCATAGTTAGGAAATTTATGGACACAAGCACACATCCCTAATCATTCTTGCACACATCTTTACACTTGGCAGTATGTGCTGTGGTCCTTGACCCGCCATATTGTTTTTGCTGGGGAAACCCAAGGTTTGAAACTTACAAACATAATAATAATAATAACAATAAGAAGAAGAAGAAAAAGAAGATGAAGAAGAATATAAAAACATCCACAAGCTTAACTCCATAATTCCAATTGTTATAACAGCTACTGGATTGATACATAAAATGTATTTAATCATTTGATCAATCTACAGTTAAACCCGGATAAAATTTTATATACAGCACAAAAATCAGTGATTTCGGAGACATGCCGCATAGTTCGCACTGTTTTGAACATACTATCAGATAGCTTAGCACAAAGTTTGCTATTTTGGTCCCTTAATACTAGTATATCGGCTGCATCGCACCGAGAACTGAAATAAAAATAATAATAATGCAATTTTAGATGAATTCTTTATGAAAGACCGAAGCAATTTTGCTTGTGTCAGTGAATTTCTTCATAAAAGAGACATAGGCCTGCATGTAACTTCCGATATCTGCATGATAAAAATTAGTTGGTGAATAAAAAAATTAAAAAAATAGTTGTTTGTTGAGAAAAAGAGAAATTGAGAACTTAGAAAATACGAAGCCGTTTAGAGGATACAGAAACTGAAAAAAGAAAAGGTGATGTAAATAGTCAGCAAAAATCATCTTTAATTAATGAGGTTACAAAACGTTGCTATCAATTAAATTATCATTATTTTTTATTGCTTCGCAAAGTATTTCTTTAGGAAGTATTCTGCAGAATTAAACATCGGATTTTATTATTATTATTGCGGAGAGCGTTTTAACTACTTATAGTATGTGAACCAAAAAAACGAAACAACGCTTGAAATGTGTTTCTTTAAAAGATAATCACAAGTTAAAAATAAATTACAAATAATAGGTATTCAGAATTATTACTGTATAAAAAGAGTTAAAACTATTCTATACAGTTTAAGTATGTTTCTTTTTAAGTATGTTATAAAGCATTCGTTTCTATGGTTTTTCCGTTTCGCCATTTCGAAATAACCATTAAGAATTCGAGGAAAAATGGTTGATCCATTCCTTTGTTGCTAAAATTCCTGAGCACCATCGAATTTCATAGACGATTACTAAAAATTTAACAGAATAAGTCAATTTATTTTAAACTAAATTTTTAATTGGAATATTACTTTATTGATTGATACAGAGACAACCATTGATTTTTGAGGGCAACGTAAGACAAGATGTCAAGAAGGTTCCGGGATTTGATTGAAGTGATAACTGATTGAAGAGAAGCTAATTCGTAGCAGAAAGAGAAAACTTCATTTCAAGAAGGATTTTTGTTCCAATTGAGCCAATTTAAACTCAGCAGAAATTGAGTTTTTTTCGAGAATGAAGTCCCTGATAAAAGAAGAACGTAGTTTACTATGGAGACATGAATGGAACGTTGTGTCTAAACTTGATAAGCAGAACCTGATTAATATTGTATTATTATATTATTTACAAAAATGAGAAAGACCTTACTTACCGAGTTTTAGACACTATGTTCCATTTTCAGCTTGAAAAATATCTCACTGTCTTTGATTAATGTAATTTATAAAAGAAGAGACAGTCAAATATTTTCAACGGAAATTCAGAACTAAAAATCTAATATTAAAATATTTTATCTTATTATTTAAAAGAAGTTAAATGAGAATACTTGAAGCAGAGAACGGTAGCCGTAGTTATTCAATTGGCAATTCGCAGAAAGATCAAATTAAGACGAAGTTGATTTTACCAATTAGTCTTGAAGCTTTGTTGTATGTTATTATTCATGTATGTTTACAGAAACAAATTTAAAATTTGATGTCCTCTGCTTCCTGGTAATATGTTTTATTCAATTACGCCATTTAGGAATTGTGAAGATTTCGGGGCGTCATCATAACTGTATTTAAGGGAAATGTGTTTTATTTTTCTTCCAGCTGAAATTCTGTAAAAAAAATTAACCAAATTTAATCTTACATATTGGTACTCTAATGCGTGTAAAGAACGCGCCATATAACTTCAGAAAAAAAAAAAAAACAGTAACTGAATTACGGGAAGCAGAATTCCAAAATTAAACGTTTGTTTTCAACAGGCCAGTGATCATCAAATTTTAAAGTTAGTCGTTAAACACGTTGAAATCTAGTAAACTGTCGCCGTAGAGGGCGCTGTTTGGTCGCTGATGATGCCCGCCCAAAGATTGAGAGAGAGAATCGTTGCTGGCAAGCATGTGCCAGTGCAGCGCTTGCCCACACATGAGCATTGTGCACAATAAAGTCTCTCATATGTAAACAATGCTTCATTTGTGCTGTAAATTCCGTCTGCACTCTGCTGCATAAACCAGTGGCAGAAGTCTACGCGCCGAGGATAATCCTCAGGTTTCAATGCGTGAATTCTCTGTAAATGGAATGGCTGTAATTGCTCCTGGTGCAAAATTCTCCTTACATCCACTCTACGTGCAACAGCTCTGGTGCTTGTGTCGGGACGTTCCTCAACCTGTCATAGAATGTAAACGCGATAGTTGCGGACATACATTGTTTGACAAGAAATGTTTGTTTTAGGGTGCCATACCACCCCTTGAAGTTTGTCCTATGAATTTAGAATCACCCTGTATTTCTTGTCAGTAGCATTTGTAGATTATAATTTAATATTAGTTTTAGATATTTCTAATTAAAGTTGTTTTCTGTCTTGTTGGAAGGCTTATTAGAGTTCTTTAAATTGGGTAAAAGAATTAAAGTGAGTAGATGACTAACATACTATTTCGAATAATCCCTTCTATAAAAGTTATCAATAAAGGTTGAATATAAATTATTAGAACGCACGCAGATCTTCATGAGGTTGAACCTCTGTTAACTGTTTAGAGACAACACGTACAGACGACGTTACAGTCAATCAAAGCATGTTCAAACGATTCAAAAACAGACCCTTGTTTTTCTATGTATGTGTCAGTCGAATTTTTTTAAAAAAGTAATCTTTAACTATTCGTGATTTCTTGACTTTGAGTGACTTGTGAAACATGCGCTTCTCATCCCCTTAAAGTTATTAATAAGTGTTATATGTGTACGTTTCCCCTTCTCTAATGTTTACTGTTAAAAAGATAAGCCAGAAGTGGTCGTTAAGAAGGGTTCTGATTACCAGAAAGTAATAAATAATAAGTAATAATAAACCTAAAGTTTTGATTTTATTAATAATTATATCTTCATTGCAGAAAAAAGTAGAGAAATGAGTTTTGTTCTTGCCTAACAGACAGTAATATCGTCAGCCAGACCCATCCACCAGATAAAATGCTCAGATAATGCAAAAATGGTAAGGGAAACCATACCCACCCTCGGCTGTGGCCTTCCTCCAAAAGAAAACATATGTATGTAAAAAAGAAAACAAAACAGGCATAATTTCAAATCCTGGCCTACGGAACCGTCAGGCGCAAAGGAATTTAAATATAAAAGGAAACATGGCTGAACCCAACCAGGTTAATTTAAACAAAAGATTTAACGTGCCACAAATCAATAGAAAAGCATAAAGAAATGATACAGAAAGTAATAAAAAAAATATGAGATTTCATCACTGAAAGTCTGGGACATACCGTTTTGTCATTTTTAAGGACTCGTCAGCCAGACACACTCACCAGATGATGTGCTTTATGTCTGTTTTCTTTTGGAGGGAAGCCACAGCCGAGTGCGGGTGTGATTTCGTTTATCACTTTTGCAGTATCTGAGCATTTCATCTAGTGAGTGGGTCTGGCTGACGAGTTAAGGACGAAACGGCCGTCTCAGACAATATTCTGCATTTGCAAGTTTGAATTCGCTGTGACATACTGGAATTTGGAGAATTGAGTCGTAGGACAAATATTGGTTCATGTACATTTTGATAATCATTTTGTTTCTTTGTCTTTTTCCTTCCGATTCCATGGCCACTGTCCCTTTTTAGTAATTTTTATCTAAAGGTTTCACAGTGCTGAAGTGATAAACAACAAAACCCTTTAACAACGTAGATAGAAAACAGATAAAAAAAAAGGTGATAAAGTTTAACTACGTAGATAGAAAGCATCTAGGATCGCGTTATTCCCCATAGTGATTGAAAATACAATATTATTATTGATATTCAACAATGGGTGAGACCAAGTATTTACCAAGTGACGTCCTGGAATTGCTGTTTCACGCTCTTTGGCGATCATCAGCCAGGAGAAGTCACCAGAAAACAACGAGGTGTCAGTACTGAGGCTAATAGGAATAATCGTCAGAATCAGTGGTGCCTCAAAAGGAAATTAGGGAGAATTTTCTCATTAATTTTTCATTAGTGATTTGTGTTTTGTGTATTTTTTTCTTTTTAGGCATCACTGCGATTGCGACCATTATTCCAATTAGCCTGAGACCTCGTTGTTTACCCGTGACTGCTCCTGGCTGATGATCGCCAAAGAGCCTGAAACAGCTGTTCCAGGATGTCACTTGGTAAACAATTTGATCTCACTCATTGTTGTTTATTAATAATTAATGCGCAGATTGAATTTTTTTTTATGCTTTAAAAAAATCATTGAGGCCGGCGGACTGCTGGCACAGGAATTTTCTCACTAATTTTTCATTAGTGAGTTTTTTTATTGTATATATTTTTTTCTTTTGAGGCACCACTGCGATCCGGACTATTATTGAAATTATTGCTAGAAAATCTCAGTATATTTTTCTCGTTTTAAGGAATGAGAAAGAATCGAGACTGAAACGGTTGACTGAGCATTCCAATGGAACATGTCTTTCTTCTTTGTCTTTTAGTCTGCCTGTTTGTCTATATTCGAATCACGTGAAAACGGCATTTGTTAACATAACGTGAAAATAACATTTGTTGCGGAGCGTACTTACGGTTCAACTTAAAATACAGGCTGATTTAACTTGCTCTCTACCCTCTACCAGTCCTTCTATTTCTGGATCGATGAATAGCCGAGCGTAAAGGAATAGTTGTAAGTACATTTTTAAGTACGCCTATATGTACGATCACTCCAAACAGTAAGTAAATCAGTACAACCGTTTTAGGATTACGCGCAGACAGACAGACAAGGAATTTTGAAAGTAGATGTAAAACGTGTATTTCGCATTCACAGTCAATAATCCAAATTGAGTCCTTTGTTTCTGGATCTAATCCATAACCAAATTTTACAACTGATTCTTCAAAGTAGAAAGAGTAATAATAATACTTGTAAATTGGGTGATTTGAAGCGGCATTGTCTTTACCTGCAGCGTTTTAGAGTTATTGGGCGCTTGTATTGGAATCGACCTGAACTTGTAAGTGATTAACGGGCCTGCAGTCAACTCTGAATTTGCGTCTTTTGTAAATTATCGTGTAAATGTGTCCTTGTAGCTCATTAAAATGTACAAGCCAAAGCGTCGTTCGAATAACAAGGAACAACTGTAGGACCTGTGCCATCTTTGACGTCAGAACAAACAATTCTAATACTAAGTTCAGCGAAACTAAGAATCTAGCTACAAGATCTTTAGTTTACGGTTTTAAAAGGGTTGCAAAAGAAAAAAGAAACAAAAAAACATACTAGTTTATTAATCAAAACTTAAAAATTGATTAAGCATTTGAAGTTTTACTATTATTATGAATATTTTTCTATGTGTCCTTTTGGTTGCTTGTCAACTTATCTGTTTGTTCGGTTGTCACTTTGTCTATTTGTATGAGGATAGCACTGAAACGGCTGAACGAATTTTCTTGAAATTTGGTATCTTGGTTTATTTAAAACATGGATACATGTATTTTGATTACCATTCCTCATATCTCTCAAAACTGACACCGAAATCCCTCTCTAAAAAGACTGAGATTTTACTTTAAGATTTTGGTACGATGGTTCGTTATAATCCAGCTTAGAATACGGACACCATTGTATTGATATCCACCCTTTCCTCCCGTTGATCGAAAAGTTCTGCTTGTTCAGTTTCCACTACTAGATGAATAGCTGTGCGAATACCTCATTTAATTAACCGAACTTCATATTAGTTAGTTTTATTAAGTATTGTATTTTTCTTATACCGAATTACTTAGCGAATATTAATTGTAATATCTTAAATTGTTGAAAGAATGATTTTATATAATATTACATAATTGTGTATATATATATAGATATACTTGTGTAATGCAATTTTTTGTCCGGAAGATGTATTGTGTCAGTTTCATATACACGTAACCAACGTTGTGGCTGGCTTGTACGTAAGTACATTTATTAAAATTGAGATATGCAAGGATACAGTAGTTACACTCTTTAAGCTCTCCCATCCTTAAAAAAGAGATCTACTGGTAAAAAAGGTCGAGAACACAGTAGGAAGATGGAATGAAACCTCTGCTTGTGGTATTTCTGAATTTTTCATCGCCTGTCAATGAATAGCCAATTACCCAACAACGGTCTCCTGATAAGCAAGGATTTTAGTTCAATCTTCTTTGCTTCCAAGTGTTTATTTGGTGAATTAGTAAGAGATGATCAAAAGTAAAAGTGCCTTATAGAAAAGAAAGCAAAATTATAACCACCCAGCAATTAAAATCCCCATCCGGTTTAGGGGATTTATTTTTTTAAAGTAGTTGAGTTTCCTTGCACTATTATTAAAAGAAAACTCTATTTGGACTAACTTGTATCAGAAAATGACTAGTAAATATACTGTACCCATTTGTATACAATGTTTAACCAATTAATTTTGCAGCTAAGTTGGGATCGCTTGATACAGCAGCCGATGGAAGGAATAATTGTCGAGATTTTTCATTATTGGGTTTGGACGAAAAAATCAAAACAAAAACGTCCAAACCCAACAATGAATGAAACACAAGATCTCAGAAACTGCACAAGCGCTGTTTACGAAATTACATTTATTTAAACTCTTATGGGTCCACATTTTCAAGTAAAAAGAATGAAATCAGACGCGCACTTAAGAAATAAAATTTTTCGGAGGAGGGAATGTCAAATCCCCATTGTTTTGCTCTCTGTCCTTTCATTACAACACGCCTGTGGAAATATGTAACCCACTTTATTGGTGTCGGTAAAAAGAAGTCAATAAGGAAAGAAAACTCTAGCTTCAAAGTAAGGGAAAGTTTGATTGTTAAGAAAAACGAAGAAGCCAATTTTTATTTCTCGAAAATGTGGACCCAGATGAGGTTTTTATAAATTGAAAATTTATGAATAGCGCTCGTGCAGATCCTGATATCTCGTGCCTCATTTTATTGTTGGGTTTGGAAGTAAAAAAAAAAAAAAATTACACACAAAAAAAATAAAAAACAAGATAATTAATGCTTTTAGACAGTGTCAAAAGCAAAGCGGCCCCATAATGTGCTCAATTTTGTAAATAAGTGGATTAAAATACATATGAAGTATGAAGGTAAAAGTAAACATGGTGGACATAGGAAACAAACATGTTTACGCTTCACAAAAACAGCGATTTTGAGAGAAGAACTCTTGACAGTCGGAGATAACGTGGTTTTGAGAACAGGCGTTGTTATGTCGAGGAGATACGTGGCATTGAGATGAAGCTCGCTTATTTGATGAAAATGATTACGATTTAAAACTGTCATAGAAAATTATTTTAAAGTTTCTTCGTGTTCTCTATTAAGAATTGTCTACACTACCTTCCTTTTAACAGAGAAGAAAAAGTGAAGTCGATTCAACTGTAATTCTATTAAGTCTGTTCCTGAACCTATTCGAATAGTTCCACATTTACTTCGAGATTTCGGCGAGATTTCTGCTTATTCTGTGCTTTCTTTAATATTTTAATGTAGGAATGACTAAAAGTCAGGCTACACTGCTGTCACACTTCATTTTAGTGGAATACTACAACAAAAAGGAAATGAATTAAATTTTTGTTGACTTTTGAGCTGATTATTTTTGAACCTATCGAGTGTTTCACAGTTGCACCAGGATTTGTTTCAAAACTTTGGATGTTATATAAGGAATAAAAACAACACAATTATATCATATAATCACTATTTAAACATCTTATACCTTACTGAAAAAAAGCTAAAGCTAATCTTTGCTAAGTTCGTAAGAGCTTAGTGATGTTTGATTTTGTATTACCACATTTTTATAGCAAACATTTTTTTTATAGCAAAAGCTTATTTAGAAAACTGAAACGGCTTAGCCGATCAGCTTTATAATTTTATGATTATTAAATTTTAATACTAGAAAGTCTACCCAGACTCTGTAGAATTGGTACCGGATTTTTTTCCAGAGTAAAGGAATCACCATCACAACACTCATCTCAGTCCCGTTGGTCAAAGAAACGCTGGAGCCTCATCCTTCAGCGCCCTGTGGGCTGTGAGCCTTGGGACAAACCTAACCTAATCTAATACTAAAATGAGGTTTCTTTTCTATTTGACATCTGCAATTCTAAAGCAATTAACTTGAAAACTATACGATCGCTTACATTAGCTATACACTTAATACCGAACACAGAACTTTTCATTTTAAAAGAAAAGAAAAAGGTTACAATAATGCATGTCCAAATTAATGTATTGTAATGAAACATAAACATATGTTCTCTTTTTAGATAACATATGTTTTCTTTTCTTTTCTTTGATGAAAGTTTCTGGAAGACTCAGAACCTTATACAATATATATCAGATACACTTTTAATATTCGAGTTCAAAAGAGACATCTATCTTCAGGGAATACAAGATGGAAAAGAAATTCTTCTTAGGAAATTGAAGAATGTTTTCCTTCTCAAATGACAAAGGAAAGTGGCTCTTTGAAGTGTTCTATGCAAAAGTCGACTGTCAACAGTAGCGTGGCCTGATCGATAGGAAACCAGCATTTGTATATTTACGTTTAATACATTCTGTCGCAAAAGATTCTAAATTATGTTTCGGATATTCAAAGAAAGCTAGGTTGTAGAATACTTTCTTAAATTTGAAAAAATTTTGGAAAACTGCATTTACATTATATAGAGCTCAATGTTGATCAAAAGTTACTTTAACGCCACTAAATACAGAACTTATTCTAGCTGGAGTTACTTCATTGTATAGGGCGACGGCATAAAATCAAACTATGTGTAAAGTAATACAAAGTAACACAAAGTTACATCTCATTTGATATTTCTTAAATATCCTTTGTTGGTTCGTCTGTACATTCTCTGACAAGTGATGTGCGTGATCTCGAACGCACGAAAATGTGCTTAGAATATAAATCGCTCATCCCTAAAACAGTGGCATGAGTCATTCCCATGCACAACTCAGCTGTTGTCTGGTAGCGCCATCCGACTGTGGCATGTTGTACCTGCAGTAACACTACTTAATCTAGTTGTGTGAATAGTATACCTGCAGCAATTGTTTTAAGCAGAGGGAAATATAGCAATATAGTCACGACATTGAAATATGTGGATTTTTGGTCCTATGATATCAATATTTTGTTTCTTCGCTTGTTCCTGTCTTGGACCTTCAATAGATGATCATTCAAATCTCTCGTGGTAAGACGTGCAGTGAGAATGCATGAGAATTGCATGAGAATGACTCATACCCACTGTTTTTGACGTAAGCGATTTATAGTCTAAGCACATTTTCATGCGGTTCTCAGCGTTCGAGGTCACGCACTTCCCTTGTGAGAAATTTCCATATGCAAACCAGAAAAGTGGGTAGTTAATCAAAACATTGAGGAATTGGAAATATATAAGTATTGCGGACTCTTTTAACTCATTGTTCAAACTTTTTAAGATGAGTGTACTTACTTTACATAAATGTTACTCAAATTCAGTAATATTTTTCTTTCTAAATTCTTTCTAATTTGAATATTTTTCTTTCCAAAAAAAAATCAAACCTAACAACTTCCACCTTACGTAAAGAATACTACAAAGTATTCGAGAAATTTCCCTCGCTAAATGATAGTAAAAAAGAAAATTTTAATTTAAGCAAAAGTTAGCTTTTTTATTAGTAACATGAGTAATCTCTATATATAAAAATGAATGTATCTTTCTTTCTTTCTTTGTCTGTCCTTTATACACTCCTAGGCCCTTTGACCTATCTGGACCAAACTTTGCAGAATTACTCTTTAGGATCCTGCGGAAAAGATAGGCTACCTTAGAACCTGGAAACACCACCCCCAGGGGTTGAAAAGGAGTGAATTCCACACAAATATTGTTTGCAACAATTGGAGCTCAGCGACAATGACAACTATACCCACAGTGTTGTGCAACAATTGGCACGAAACTATTGTTGTGCAACAATTGGACCTAAACTATGGTTGTGCATAATAGCGACATAATGAATAATAGTGCATAATGATCAGATGAATTTTTACGAACTAGAAAAGGTCTGACGTGATAGGATTGTGATGTTACAAAATTCGAATCTCGAACTAGGGGTATAAACGGGACAGAGAAAGGGGTGGAAAATCTTATATTTTCCGATCTCTATATTATTTTCATATCTATGAATGTCGAGTTACAAAATTCAAATAACATGGAACTAGGAGTGTACACTGGGAGGACGGTGAGTGGATGAGCAAACATGGTTCAAAGATACTTCTACGAGGGATTCGGGATAGCTATAGATTTGTAATGAGATCAGACCTTTTGAGTTGTTGTTGTTTTTTGTTTTGTTTTTGTACCAACCGGGAAAGTTTCGAAATGATCTCGCAATTGCAATTTCTTTATCATACACAATTGGACATTTGTTTTTTGTAACCCGAGCGAAGAACGGGTCTTTCCGCTAGTCTCTTATAAAATTATTATAAAGATTAAACATAAACGTTGTATCCTCACATTAAAGGAAATAAAGCATTATTCCATTTGAAAATGTTAAGGATTAAATTTATGGTCGTCTGTTTCTATAATAGCCTATAACATATTCAAAGATGGTAGAATTTCCGATTCACTAGGCCTACTAATAATTCTCTCTATATAAGAATTACTGGCAAATTCGTACAAAAAACCAGTTTTATGAAGAACAATTCAATATTCGTCACACAAATAAGGCTTCTCACAAATAAGATTTGTTTTTATTATAAAAAAAGAAACACATGAAAATCGGTTAAAGTATTATTGCAATGGCTGCGGTTGAAATATTTTTCATATATATGCTTTTTGGGTTTGTTTTTACTTTATTCGTTAAGTAATTACTCTTGTAATTTTACTTGTTAGTTTTATGTAATTGAAGAACAAAAATCACTGATTCTGAAGCAACTAATATGAGATTTATCTAAGTAATTTGGTTTAGGTAATCCTGCTGTTTTCCGAGTGGCAAAGAAGAGCGCCATTAGTAAACTTTATACATTTATGAGTTTATCGTTTCAATTTCTACAACTTTGTAGTTTTATGTCGAACTGAAATACAACAAAGGATCGTAGAACCCATCAATATAGATTTCTTTGGTTGTTTGAAATTGTTAAGTTAACACGTTGATACTTAAGGACCAAAGAAATAAACTGTACAATAATTCTCTTCTCTACCGCTCTAGCAATGAGGGCGCCCTTTTCAACGAAATGAAATTGAAAACTCTAAAAGTTATTTCTCAAGTTAATTAATTATAAAACCCAAGATATAAATATATATATAGTCAAAAAGATTTGTTTGATGCGCCTATGAATAAGTATGTATTTTTATTCGTTACATTTTTGCGAAAGAATGTATTTTATTCGTTATAGTTTGGCAGATTTAGGCACAACTTCGCATCTCTGCTGGAAGATCGCTCAGTTAAATTAGGCTTAATTTGATATTTAAATATAAAATACTCCTAATATTACGACGAAAGTTTTAAGTTAGATTCATTTAGTTTAGTTAATTTTGGCTAATCAGGCTTAATGAGGTATTTACGCCTAATGATTCAGTTAGATCGTATTACAGTATATAGTTATGGCATTAGCTCATTTAGGCCTAAGTTCGTTTTTTTTCCTTAAAAATTTTATTTTAGTCTTCAAGAGGTTTTGGATTTTGGAAGAAAAAAATACAAGCCTTAGATTATTTTACACTACAAAACATAAGAATATAAACTGTTTCCAATTAAATAAGAAAATGTAAAACAAATCAATTCGAGTTTTATAGTAAACACAAATTCAAGGAATTTCCGTATTTGCAATCTATCAAATGCTTATCTTGTTAAAAGTGACAGTAATATTGATTGGAGCACAAAACTCATTCATTCAAACCGTTGTCATTCACGAGTCAAGTAAAATTTCAAGCCGATGCTCGCATTGAGTTTATTTAATATATCTACATCCCCATCTTGTATCATTCTCGTGGCTTTGAGCAAATGGCCTCATTGTGTCGAGGGCATCCTATTCGTTCCCAACATAATCGTTTCATATTAGACCCCAATTGTGTCCATTACTATTTTCCTTTCCGGTCAATTGTCTCTTAAAACCTGAAGTGGCGTGGATCGGAAGTCGAATTTTTTCCCCATCAACAATCAGGCCATGGGCAGTGCAACGAGGAAAGACTCATAGGACTCCCGGTTTGGGCTAGAGGGTGTTACTCATATACGGGAACCATGTTATGTCCCCCTTCTAGGATCACTAACAAGCAAATGAGAGAGATTTCAGAAAAATAGCCGGAAACCTGTGAGCTGGTGCACAGTAAACAACCCAGTACGGATGTTTGCTTTCTGAAGATTTTCATTTCTAAGT
>JAFIDM010000179.1:38559647-38586653 GCA_023159025.1 Thereuonema tuberculata | reverse complement strand
GTGATTTTCATTGTAAATAACTTCATTTTTAACCTTTTGTATGTGTGGTAGCCTGTAACATAAAGAACACACGTTAAAGCATTGTACAATATACAGTAGTTCTTCATTCTCTCTTGTGAAATTCTTCTACTATTTTACGTTCATTCGATAATTCCTCCAATATAATTTTGAATCTAAATATTAGATTTACATTTATTCTAGTTTTTAAGGGACTCAAAGGTATATATATTATTGTGACAACATACCTCGACTATTATTGGACTTTTAATGCGAACGTGATACAATTTTTACGCTCCGAAATTTCTCCTCTTCATCAAACATTGATTATTGGATTTAATTTTAGGAATCGCACGGATTCGGTAACAGGAATAAACAGGAGTTAAAATTGAATTGAAAACTTCTGTTATCTAATTTATTTCCTCTTTATACTCTATATTCTGTCTAATATAGCCTGTTATATAAACCAAATCAAAGTAGCTTGTCCAGCGGTCCAAGTGAGGGCGCTCTGATCAAGTGTTACATAAGGTCATATCAAAATCTATTCTGTGAACTCTTCCTATGGGCCGATTCAGACAAATGCCTTGGAAAAAAACTTTGGAAGGTGACTGATAAAATAAAATCCAATAATTTTGGGGAGTTTAAGAGGGAAAAAAAATAAATCTATTTTACGATTTTCAAGGAAGTTAGAACCCCCCCCCCTTCCTCATTTTTTTTTTTTTTTTTGATTTGGAAGATTTAGTTGGCTATTTCTTTCAGGTAGGGCATTTTGATCAATCGCTCCGGGCTCCAGAAACAGTTTTCATTAATTATTGCTATTTTGTCATTTCTATTCAGTTTTACTGTTTGTTTTATAAGGCTAACATTTAAAATACTTAAATGAATTCTGTATATTAATATTAAAACACACAAAAACGATAGAGATATAAATAATAAATAACTTCATTACATGTTGCGAAGGTACTCTTCCTTCGTCGTCAGATGATATTAAATAAATAAATATATGAAAAGGAAAACAAGGCTCGGAATTAAAATTTAAATTTAACAATAATTTTGGATAACAATAAATCACAACTTGCAAATGTAACATATAAATAATCTATCGTAAATTATATTGTAGCGCGTTCTTTATTGATACTTCAGTATTGTAAATATTATTTAGCCTTAATTAACAACGATTCGTGAAATTTACTTAAGTAACTAACAATCCTTCTCAATCCCATAGATGACGGGATTGTTTACCATTATATTGTGACCGGTATTTTTGTGATGTAATGCTGTTAAATATTGCAGGTTACTTTTCTCTAAGCTGTTTCGTGTTCTTTCATTCGTTTTTTTAGTCTCACCAAAATACGTGCAATTGATATTGCTACCTTCACATTTGATACCATAGATAACTCCCATTTTATTGTCATTAAGGAAGAGTACCTTCGCAACATGTAATGAAATTATTTATTATTTATATCTCTATTGTTTTTGTGTGTTTGGTCCTTTGTATTAATGTTTATACACCACAGAATAGATAATAATATAGAATTCAGTATATTCTGATTAGTAATTTTGAGACTATAGAAAAAATGTATGTTGCCAGTTATAATGCAATAAGCTAATCTTAGTTCGCAGTTTATTAGAGATATTGTAACAATATAATATAATATGCAAATAAATCTCATATATCAAGACTGTCCTTGGAACAGGTGTAGGCTATGATATCAATATAAATGAAGAAAAGTATTAAAAAAAATATTGAAGTAATTAAAATTGTAATAGGAATGAGAAAATTAAAATAATATTTACTAATACATAATATATAATATATTCTTCAATCTCTTAAATTAACTTTGTTAAGTAACATATTTCCAAAGTAATATCTATAATACGTTAATGTGTGATTTGACGTTAGATTCTGTATTTAAACTTTATAAAATATTTTAGTTTAAATTGAGCGAGTCTTTATTATTTGCTACGAATTACCATTAATTATTAAATTTTGAAGTTTTTAAACTACTCGTATGTATCGATCCATAAAACAAAGTTTTAAATCACCTACATTATTTATGAGTTTTCTGTGACGGGTAAGTTATAAATAATTCTTTATATGGAAACTGCTTGCATGTTACATGACGTCGTTATTTATTCAGATACAGTTTTTGTAAGTTGTAATTTTTTGTTCTTGTTGCAAAAATAGTATTAAAAAGTAATAGGTGATCTTGCAAATAATGCCTAGTCTTGCAGGTAAGTTACAAAAATGCCAAATTATTTATGACTTGAATAGCCGAGTAGGACCAAAGTGAATAGAGTGTGATCTTAATGGCTTCACGTAAATTTATGGCTAATAAAAATTAAGAAAAAGCGATTATATACGTACAACGATATTTTAGTATGGCTTTTTGGGAATTTTCCAAAACTACCTCCATCTGCCGGCGACTTGACAGTTAGTAATTTTGTTCATATCGCTGATGCTTTTCAGATCTGGTTCTCGGCCACAATTTATTCCAGATCGTTAGACACTAGATGGTTTTCGAAGTAGTCAAGATATTTAAACATTCACGAGTTCATTTATTCGTCGAGAAAGCAAAATAATGGTAGAAAACAGTTTTAACCATTAGAAATATCCGATGGTGCAGCCACATAAGCTGTTTTTTTTTTTGCGAATAGTTTGTAGCCAATCCTGGTTTACGGATGATACTATATATTGGATCGTACTCTTATACCTATCTGGTTCCCTGACTGTCGTTAAAAAGTCAATGTGGCGAACTCTTCTTTCCGATGTTTAATTCGTGACATTAAGTGACGACTGCAAGGGCCTCTACTGGTACCTCCTGCATTAATTAAACCTCATTTGAGGGTTCGAACTTTATGTTTTTGCAATGATTTGCAAAAATTAAATGAGAAATATTACTAACGTTAAATAAAATTTAACGTGTGCATTTAAAATTTGCAAAGTAGACACCGACGCACAAAATTTAGGAGGTTAAAAAGTTTTAACACATTAAAAGTATATATATTATTATATTATTATAATAATAATATAATTTATACTGTATATATTATTAGAAAGAAAAATGACAGTATATATTATTTATATATATTTTTAATGTGTGAAAATATAATTTTGTGTGTCGGTGTCTACTTTGCAAATTAATATTTTATTTTTGGCAAAATATTGAAACTTTAAATTGGATATATTAAATTTAATGAAATTTGGTTATTAAATTTTGTTCATCCGTTCTTAGAAGTGAGTATTTTTACTTTATTTATTTATTCCATCACAAGTTGTTCGAAATTGTACAATTTAAAGAATTTTTGTTGTTAAATGTATTAAATGAGTCTGTTATCTTCTTCCACTCTTTTGTTCGTTTAGTCACAAGAAATAGTAGACCCTATAAGGATTTTGATGAAATTTTTTATTACAAATGCTTTATAAATCATTTTACTTATCAGAAACTTCAAAAATCGTCTTTGAAAACTATTTGTGGTTACTTTATCTAAGTTCGTCTGGATGCTGCAACTTTATTGTTTGCATATAAAAGTGTACACACAGCTTTTACGTCTTGCACCAACTTTTCAATAAAAGAAATTACAATTGTATTTAGAAGTTTTTAAAAAGTCAATTTTCAAAATTGTGTTCTTTCGTACAAAAAGACAAAACTTCTTTAAATGTATTTTTTTTTTCATTGATTTTGTTTCGTGTCTTTTCGTCCAATTGCCTTTCTGGTCTATGTTGACCATCAGCTGCAGTATATTGGACATAATGCTGAGTATCTGTTTTCTCTAAAAGAGACCTCTTAGGCATCTACGAGGTCTCACAGCAAACAAACCACGACCTTCTACCTCATCTCTTTCATCCTCCCCTCAACCATTCTTCCCATAAAAGAAACAAAAATATCTCTGCTGCTCAAACAGTCTGAAAAATGCTTTGAATTTTTCTTTCTGACGATGGCTGTATAATAAGCTTAACTTTAACGACTTAATTCGTTACTAAACAAATCTTTATGCAAGTCGTTAAAAAAGCGAAGTAATTTAAAACAAAAATATTTCTTGAGGATTTGAAACATATAGTCCTCCAAATGAGAGATGGCCGGCGGAAGTTTGAACTGCGCAGCCCTTCCGGTAGCTGATCAATTATGTTTTCCTGTCACAATGGACGCCGTCGTCTGTTTTCACTGAGAAAGACATGTTGATAACGCCAAATTAAAACTTCTCTCGACTATTTAGCGTTATTTCAATGCCAGTTGCTAACAATAAGTATTTATATAAATAAATAAATATATATTATTTATAAATACAATGCTCTTTTGCAAAGTAACAAGCGATTACCTGTCATGGCGGCGTCCTGTCATTAAATCAGACGGAAGTGCCTGACCAGACTAATCGATGATACATGCGCAGATATCACAAAAACAGGGCGGCCATCTCTCATTTGGAGGACAGTAGTGAGTTTAATGTGTTCTTTTTAGATTTTTTAAATTGTAAATAGTGCTAGTGTGGTTGGCTACATTCAAAACATATTTCTTTTTGAAGTAATACCTTAAAATTAGGTTTTATTTCAAAGATATCTTTTAAAACAAGATGTAGTTGCCGAATACGGAAATGCAAGAAGTAAAAGAAATGGAATTTAAAAAAGAAACAAACAAACAAACTGTCAACCCTTAAAATCTTTGGTCCTTAGATCTCCAGTCCGATTGCTTATGCGATACGCCAAACGAATACTTCCTTTCAAATCGAAGTATAGGAAGTTAATAAGCTAACACTCGACAATCGATGAAAACAGTATCTCAACCCTGCAACCTCTGTATATATTTGAAGTGCACCATGTAAGCTTTCATCTCACAAAATGGCGTTAATTTTGGGGATATACAGGATGTGCCCTCTCCTTGTGAGAGAAAAAACGCATGAAACACGTAAAAACCTCAAAAGATGGCGACACTTATCCAACACTTCTGAATGCGAATTGGAATTGGAAAGTTTAGATCATTTCTTACAACTAAAAATTACACACCTTTTTAGTTAGTAATTTGGAAAAAAAAAAACAACAACAAAAAAAAACAACAACCTAAAGCTTGAATACTACTCAAGTAAATCTTAATCTGCGCCAGAAAAACAAACAAAAAACTGATGCTTTTGTAAATCCTGCATTTCATATTCATATTCATAATAACAAATACTTCGTGTGTGCTGCAAGATTGATTCATTTACTCTGGCTTTAAAATTCTGAAAAAGTGATAAAGAATATTAATCGTAATAATTAAAATTTTTGAATAAATTCGAATTTCTTCAATTATTATTACGTAAAAGTCAAAATTTAATTTTTAGTAAAAACTGAAAATAAATATCAATAAATTGAACAACTTGTGAAAACAGAAACTTTTTTGTAAAGTAACATAGTTTCAATGTTATGTAAGAAGCTTCCCTTTCAGACTCAAAAAATATATTAAAAAAATTAATATTGTTTACAGTAAAAACTGATTGATACGTGATTCAAGGACAACATTTTAAATTACGCGTAACTGAGAATTACTTACCACTCAGGTTTAACTTTATTTTTATTTAAACTTAAATAAGAACACTGATAATAATTATTTGTGTATTAGGTACATGTTTTTCAACGTATGATATGCATAACTGTAAAACTGTCAATTTCAAAATAGTGTATTCATTTCCATAGAGGTTTTCTGATGTGTTTTAAGAAACTTAAGGGATTGAATAAAATACTAAATACCCATTACATAATTACAGTTCTTAGATAAATGAAACGCAAAGATTCGCTAAACTTCCACTAATTTTTCCATCACATTGTGACTCACTTTTCCATATCTGCAAATTTTCCCTTTCGTTGACGTCTGGGCATTACAGATTTTGAACCTAACTTTCAACATTCTTCTAAAATTGACTCCTTCTTACTAATGACTGCACATAATGTAATGTAACTTATATTTTAGCTACTCGCTATTTCTGCTTTTGATTTTTGCGGGTTGTCTTTCAGTTCCCGATAAGATCTAATTTTTTTCTCTAAAGATTAACTTTTATTCCTTCTATTACCCATGACTGCAAAAGAGAGACTCAAGTAAATGAACACATGTTTCATCAATGCGAAATCTCATTCAGTTTTTGTCTCTGACCGACCTTTCATTAAAAGCCGCCCAGAAACCTCATGAACGTGACGATTATATATCGATACGGAACGCCGAGCTGTAGGCCTGGGGAATATATATAGTAGAAAATATGTATAATTCGATCTCGTTTTCAAAAATATACTACATATAAAGGAGAATTAAGTATAGATCAGTTACATATATCTCAGAAATAATTTATATGTAATTACTTACAAAATTCGCCAGAACCTACAAACAATTACATACAAACCAGACTTACGTACAACTGGGTTACGTATAAACCAATTTTTACTATATATATGTAATTAAAAATATAAGAAAAGAAGAATAACAATTTTAATAGCATTAAGTTGATTTGATGTTTATTTTTACCGTTACAAGAAACTTGGAGTAAAATCTCGTTTGTTGGCATTCGTTTTGCAGTTCACGAAATTGTCGTTTGTCAAGAAAAATTGCGAGATCTACTGACTGTACCCCAAGGAATTCTTTTTGTAGGAACATATCCAAGATCGTGTTTCGTTGTATCATTACCACGCGATATAATGAAATACGTGAAACTATTCCATTGGATTGTACGTTGTCCTCCACAAAATGAAGGACAAGATTTTAAGCAAAATTGGGTGTTGGCACAAATTGTGCTGATTACGCAAATTATTCAAAATCCCAACTGAAATTCTGAGTAGCTCTATGTAGCGACATTAAAATTGGATAATTTTTTTTTAAGTTTACGCTTCTTTGTCGCTTGTTATGTAACAGTTTTGACACTTGGTAATACCTTCACGTTTTTAGTTGGACTCACTCATTTTTCTGAGTGCTGCCCAAGGATTTGGATTCCACATTTTGTTCTTGTTTTTTATTTTCTTGCTTTTAGTTTTTGAGGGGTCACTGTCTCCATCATGTATTAATAATAACGACTTTGTATTTTCACTATCTGCTTTATAACTTCTAACATATCTTATTAACTCATATCTATAAAGGTAATGTCTAACAGATGGATGTTGACGATCCCGTATTTTCGTGATTTCACGTAATTTACGCGAGAATAGTCTCTATCCATGTGTTCTCACAAAATATTGAAATATTTAAATGAATTATAATACGAGGAAATGCATGAGACTTTTACTACATTTTAATATAGTTTTAATAAATTGAAAACAGTCAATAAACAAACAATAAATTCATTATGTAGCATTTTCCTAGTGACAGACATTAAAAATACTAAATTCCTTGAGACCTGCTGAAGAGGCTAATGGCAATATCTCGTGTTTTTCGTAATTCTCGCGCAAACGTGATCGTCAACATCCATCTGTTAGACATTACGTTCCATGATAATGGTGTAAGTTCGTCATAACGACAGTGGTATGCGTTGAAAGGTACTTTATTTGTTGAACTTTTCCTGGGTAATTTTGTAATGAGAAAAGAAATGAGTTGAAGACGAGAAGCTCCTCGTAGCCAAAAAACTTGAGCTTCAGGCAACGAAGAAGAAGAAAAAAAAAAGGGAAGTATTGAAATGGAACCAATGTCCCACAGATCTCCTTTTATTACATCCGGCTTTAAAGAAACACTTTTAATAGATCCTGTAGAATACAAATTGAAACAGCCCTCTCGATCAAAATAAAAAAGGGGATTTACGGTTTCCACTCCGTTCTTTGGATCATAATTCTCCGTGTTTTATTTTCTATGTTTCTACATTAAGATAAAATATAACAATTAGAAAATAAAATATAATAAGAGAAAGTAAAACTAAAAAGAGAACATTTTTAATAATTATAAAATAAAATAATTACAAAAGTTATTACAATTTTACTTTTAATTGTCGAAACTTTGTGATATTGCAACAATTTTTATATTTTTCTTTGAATGTAACTTATCCTTAAGAGGAAATACGTATTTTAAGGCAAATACATATTTTAAAAGAATACTCGTGCAAGTTTTGTTTTGAATATAGAAATGGATTTTGAATATACCTGAAGGAAACAACAGCGAATGTTGATTCAATAATAAAAGTAACGTCAGACCATTATTGAAATATCTTCAGGGGGATTGGAGTAAAAAGGATGTATGTGGATGTATCTAGAATCGATGAACTTTTGTTTACGACCTTTCAAGTAAGGTAGCAGAAATGGAAGTTTCTTGTTCTGTTTTTTCCTATTCCAATTAAAATAAAGTGAAACTGTAACGAGTAAAAAAAGAATATTTCTGTTGCCACGGTGAATTCGTAAAATCTTCATATTGGAAATATATCTGTCTTTAAAAAATTAAGGGTATTTTTTTTTAATTTACCGAATACCAGAGAATACGTATGTGGATCTTTGACCAGATTAGTGGCAATTTAAATACAAAATAATCAAAAATAGAAACAATCTTTATCGTAAAAACTGGATTTCACTGAATATTATAATAATTCTTCATAATCACATGTTATCCTTTAAAACTCTTTTTAATCGTGATATTTCGCAATCTTTTATCAAGATTGCTTCGTCGGACGTTAGGTATAAGTTTCAAAAACGCATTCCCTAAGATACAGAATTCATAACCATGATAGAATTTACAATGGTATAGCATTTGTAAAAAACAAGGGTAATACATCAATAATGCTACATTATATTCAAAATACAATGTAATGGGAACATAACATTCTTGCTTAAAGAACAAAGGAAAGATAGTACATCATTATTATGACTTCAAGAATAATTTTGATAAAAATATTATCGGTTTTAGAATTGTATCGAAGTAATAATGTTTTTACCTTCCCTTTGTTTTTATCAAAATTATACCTAACGTCCGAAGAAGCAATCTTGATAAAAGATTGCGAAATATCACGATTAAAAAGAGTTTTAAAGGATAACATGTGGTTATGAAGAATTATTATAATCTTTATCGTAATTTTAGATATACATGCAGTGCTGAAACGTTTTATTCGTCATTATGTTTGCTTTGTTTCAAGGATCATTTTCTAACTTAAACCACTACAAAGACTAGATATTTGATATTTGATGGCTAGATAGACCTCACCGAATCTCAAATCCTTTGAGCTCATCTTTTTACATGCAGGGGCTCTCTATTAGGTCACCGATTCATCTAATAATGATCTATAAAATAATAAGATCTATTGGCAAATGCTTAGTATAGAAGCCGTGGAGCTTTGACGGTTATCGCAGTGCCTATCTTAATTTTATATAATTAGAAAAAAAAATCATGATCTTCAAGTCTGAACTCGAGACGCTTTAGTGATTCAGGCACTATTTTAATATTTCCTCTACATTACAAATACATATTGAGAGGAAATATTATGTATATTTTTACTAATGATTAAATTTTTTTTTACTTTCAGCGACTCTCTACATAAATATATAAAGGATGGAAGCTCTTACATTCATTCTGTTCGTCAGTCCTTGCGTCTGTCACCACGTATATAGCCCAAACTGCAAGTCGGAAAGACATGAGTCGTATCTTATTGGAACATTTATGAGTTGCAGAGATGGAAAAATATAAGTTCCGGTCTGCGATCACTTTCTGTTAGATGAAGTTGCCCAAAATGGCATTAAGTAGCTACTTTACAAATTCCATACATTCGGAATCGCCCATGAAGAGAGGAACAGAATTGTTCGGGTCCCAGGTCATTCTGCCCACTGTTAAACCGGAAGTGATTGAAAGAGGGTCCAAGTGGTAAATATAGAAACACATATTTTGAGCCAGCACACATGTATGTGTTATGCTGAGTATGTGTATGTGTTGTGCTGAGTATAACACATTGAAGTAAAACCCACATTGTTCCAACTGCCAGTTGAATTGTTTGCAATTAACGCTTATTAAAAGATGCTATAAAGAAGTCGTTCTTTCACTAAAGCCAGTTTCAGAAAAAGATATTGTGAACCAAGTTACACAATATCCGTCAGCCCGAAACATAGTTCCACCTCTCTGTTATATCGTTCTGCAAGCAAAAGGCTTTGTATGATGGGAATTAACTTTAATTTTGTACTGATATCTAATGAAGTGTTTAAAATTATGAGAAAACATCGGAATCAATGTGGAACCGAAAAGCTAAAACAAGCAAAAAAAACTCGCCAAAAGGATCAATTGCGAGAAAACTCATGTGCACGCCGCACGCGGCCGCTACGAATTTTTTTTTTAGCGCATTGTTGCGCAGATAAAGAATAATAAAATAAAGGGTGAGACCAAATTGTATAAATTGTATACTAAATGACATCCTAGTACAGCTGTTTCACGCTAATATGGCGATCATCAGCTAGGAGCAGTCATCATGAAATGAATTAAGGAATTCAAACCTTTCAATATATCTTCTCCTTTATATTTCGGCTGCATTTTAAGCCAGCCTTCATCAGCCGATTTGAAGACCTATTTACATTTTAAGGAAAAAACTTTACATTACGAGAGATTTAGGTCGACTGTTTATTTTGTATTATTTGAATAAAATAGAATGTTAGGATTATTAAAATGTAAATGTTCTGTTACAGTTCAGGTATATCCTTGTGGTCAAGGTGGCGGCCTGACACGAGACTAATGTGTCTTAACCTAGCTTCGAATCCCTGATATATATATTAGTAAATATGATAAGTCCAATGGTAAGTTTTTGCCATATATATATATATATATATATATATATAGTTAAGCTGGACAGTTAATTGAAATCTTTGCATCGCTAAATTCGAAAATATGCATCATTCGAGTTTGGCCATTATATATATATATATATATATCCAGGGCTTTTTTTTCTTAGAAAAAAAATACAGGAACTCTGATCATTTTAGCATAAAGCGCTTAAATTATATAAACAATTCAAAATTAAAATAGTTTTGTAGACTTTACTTTTTTACAAATCGTATCGTGTTATTTTACTGTCAAAAAAGGTACCGGAACGCTGCTCCGGTGCTTTTCGGCCGAAAAAAAGCCGTGCATACATATAGACTATATGTGGGTGTGCGTGGTTGTTTTTTGTAGAGTATGAAATTTCTGTCAATTAGTATCAGAATATAAGGGGTTTATTTTTTGGGAATCACTTTTATCTATCTCTTCTAAATCTGAAGAAATACATAAAATATATAATACTATATTTTTTTCCCTTAATATTTAAAACGGAAAATTCAACGTTCAAGTCAGCTATTCGTGATTAACATGGACAACAGCTTTATAATAATTAGAATTCTAGTCTATATTTACAGACGAAAATGACTTTTTTTCGCAAGTTTTTTTATGCTACAATGAGAGATAATAGTATCTTCAATTACAGGCAAAATTCGGCAAAAATTGTTGTGCGCCATTTTGAAAACATGTCGGAGCCTAAAATTGAGTGGCATCAAAAAAAATTATTGTATTCATATTTAGGGAACCTTAAATAATAAAAACAAAACAAAAACAGCAAAAACAACAACTTATTAGAGATGGTTATGCCTCCATAGTGGATGGTATAGCGTGGGATGACTCAGGTCAGAGTGTAAGTCACATATATGAAAATATTGTTTGGTATTATGAGTTCATTATTCCGGAAAGCAACTGTTTCATGTTTATTACTAATTATTAACATTACAGTTAGAATTTGTTATTTTTTATTTATTTAGGAGATAGCTGTTAGCAAGATCCATTTGTAGTAGATTCTGTTGAGGGAATTATTATTCTCTTTAGTCTTTCGTTTCTTTCTGAGAAGTCTTATAAATCCTTCATGACCCTGCAGATTTCAACAAATCGATTTATTCCGCTTCCAGATATCACATTTGCATCGAAATCGGATCTTTGCAGCGATAAATAAAAGTCCTGCTCCACGAATCCCTGAGACTATAATTGGATGAGACCCAATCCCGGACATGTCACACCGCTCCTATATTTTATTCAAATGCACCTGTCAAAGCTCTGTTCGCTTTCTATTCGCTAAAACATTATTTAATTATTTGTGTTTTTGGCTGAGAAGCGTCGGCTTGGTTTTGTATCTCGGTCTACGAATTACACGTCATTGTACATCTTTCCGCTTGTCATTAGACTTTTCCGAGAAAGTTCTGTGAGGAATAGATTAAAAAGTGATCGTGTGTTCCTTAAGTTTCCGAATGGCGCGCTCACACCAAACGAAATAATGTTGATCTGTTTTAAATGATACTCAAGTCATTATGTTATTGAAAAAAAAAATAGATACAGTGTAATGATCTTTATTTATTTGGAGATTATCTTACACTTGAGATGGACTTTCTTTTCAGAAGGGCAATCGACTATGTCTGGACTAAACCTGCAGTGTCACATTTAACTTGTTGTAATTCTTTTCATCGATCTTACGCCTCTCTATGTGCATTTCAGGAACAATACAAGTGACCTACTGCGTTTTCGAATACCCGCATGGCTTTAAGATACGGTCACGTAAAGCTCCGAATACTAAAAAAGTCGGAAACCTGGGATGGAAGAAAAAAGTTGGGCCGTGATCTTACATTTCAGTTCGAATGACGACGTCATAGAAGTAATACAATATAAATCTTATTTTATATTCTACTAATAAACATAAAGCTGAAGAGTTTGTATGTTTGAACGCGCTAATCTCAAGAACTACCAGTCCGATTTGAAAACTTCTTTTTGCGTTAGATAGCCCGTTTTATTGAGGAAGGTTATAGGCTATGTAACATCACGCTACGACCAATAATAGCGAGCAGTAAACATAAACGTCAACCAACGGTTGACTGCAGGACGAGAACCGAACATTACCGAGAAGGGACGAATTTAACGCGGGTGACACCGCGGGGCACAGCTCGTCAATCAATAAAGTCTAAAGTAATTTAAGCGTTAAAATCAACAAAGGATTGTTGTTACACTCTGGAAATTAAGGAATCCAGGAATAAAATTAAGGAATCACAGGGATGGTAGCCCTGATATGAATTAAGAAATACCTTAAGTTTTTTATACACAACATTTATTTAGAACCGAACTGTTCACTAATTCATTCATTCATTTTATTTCAATTAGATTCTAATATAGTGATGTTAGGAAGCATTTGTATAGCTTCCTATCAACAGATGCTACAGTTGAGTACATAAATATTGATATAATTCAGTTACTAGTTACATTTGATGCAATTATTTTGAGATATCAACTTATGTAGTTGGCTAAGTTCGTCTGTCTGTCTGTTTGTCTGTCTGTAACTCGATATAATTAAGCTATTAAGATAGATCCAAGGTTCTCGATGGTACCATTGAATCAAGGGTACTCAAATTGGATGAAATATTAGTTCATTTGGTCATTCCATGTTGTTTCCATGAAATTTTATCCTTGGGAACTGACCTTAAAAAAAAATACGTTCAAAACCAAATAATTTTGTTACCACTGCACCCACTTTAATGAAATTTGGCACACTTACTCAGTTTTTTACGCTGATTTTGAAACTCAAAACCATTTTTGCCGTAGAAGCTTCGTTCATAAGTCAGCGCAGTATTTAGATTACAAAGGTGAGTTTTAAATGCCTTTCGGCGTTATCAGTTAAAAATAATAATTATTCCATTCTTACTTTCAGTAAAATTTATTTACAAGCACAAACTTTAAATATGGTTGGTATTTATTAACCAGAGCCTGTTTTTAGTCATGGACAGTTATATGTTGCTATTTCTCGAGCACGTCGTGCTTGCGACGTCAAAATCAAAATTCTTGACCGAATAGATCAAGGACATCTGATAGAAGGATCTGATGATGTTTTTACAAAAATGTAGTTTTATAAGGAGATATTTACTTTGTATTTGATAGTTGAAAATAAAATGATTTTCCAGATTTTTTTTATGCCTGTCGTCTGACAGGCTTTGCTGCTAGTACTAGAGTAATAATAATAATGCCTCGTGAAAAAGTTTTTATTGTTTTTATTAGTTCTTTCTCTAAGTTCAGCATGATTTTTTTTTTGAATTGTGATGTTCTCGATGTAATGATACAAATCCTATAACCACTGTTGACTTGAGAATTAAAACAATACAATTTAATAAAACTTCAAAAAAAAAATATATATATATGTATACATCTAGAACCGCAAACAATGCTCTCGAGAGTCGAAAGCAGCTGTCCGGGCCAAGATATTGAGATAACTTGCAACCTAAACCTGGGTTTACTTAGAGATTGTAATTTAGAAGAGTTTTCTTTTATTTTGTGCTATTCCTTTAAATGGGCTGAGTTTTTTCTCCAATCTAGAATCCCAAGCGAACCTTTCGAAACATTGAAGAACTTTTCTGCCATATTCTGAATTAAGAGTCATACATTTCCATATAGAAATTGTTGTCCTTCGTTGATTCCAGTTACGGTGATTAGGGATGTAGCCGGAGGGGTGCTCGAGAGGCTAAAGACCCCCCCCCCCCGGAAAAAATCTAAAGACCCCCTTTCCCGGAGAAAAACCTCTCTCAAGAGTTGAAATCAAAGGAATTAGTCGTTTCAATGTAAAATTCTACATTTTTAATTCCGATAGTGTAAATTTATTCACAGACTCACCATAAGGGTTCCGTTTTTTTACCTAAGAAAGAGACCTCCCCCAAAGCAATTCTGGCTGTAACTGTTAATTTAAACAGGATGTAAGTTTAATTGAAGTTTAATCGAAATAGACTGACGTATTTCAATTCTCAGTTTGAATTCATAACAACTGTTGTCGAATTCGAAGTAACCAGACCAGCTAATCATAACATAATAAGAAGGAATTTCGTTGAATCTAATTTTTTTTTTTTTAGTGCGGGATTGAAATTAAAGAAAAGCTGAATCTTGTTCACTAGCCTTTAAAAAACGAAATATTTGAAAAAAAAAAATTTTCTATATAATGAAACAACTTTTTCTTACAAGGATCATAAATATCATTGTTTAGAACCGCCAAAAATTTTTTTTTAAAATATTCACATCTTTCCATCGCCTCACATCTTCTCCACAGCAAATACTGTGCTATGGAGGAGATGGAAATATAAAAAATTTACAATTAAAACCAATAGCCAGTGGAAATAAAAAATATAAAAAGAAAAGTTCTGCAAAACACATCAAGGATACAATTGATTTAATTGTAAGTTACAACTTTATCATTGTTTAAAAGCTGAATATTGTAAAATAGCTCCTAACTGAATTCCAAATACATTGATTTTGCTATTTTCTCATTTGAGCAACAATTGCAGAAGAAGTAATAGATTTCCTTGGGATCCTTGTTAGGTAGCTAAGAATCAAATTCATAGATGATTCAATTCTGTTATATCATTACAGGAATGTGCTTGGATTCAGGTACGGTCATTCCCATTGGCCCAATTTCACCGAATCGGATCCCAATCGCTTCTCAAGATCGATTACAATATACAGTAGAGCCCCGATTATCCGCGAGTGCCGCGAAAAACTTTTTTAATTATGAACCTCAAAAAAAACCAATTTTAATCCAAGTCGACAACAGGGAAAATACAATAGGCCCTACAGTGCGAAGGTCGAAAATTACTGGCAGGTTTATTGTGCATCGTAATCCTATAGGCCTTCTCTGGATTTGTGGATGAGTGGCAAGCTCTAGTTCTGCAGAAAGGTTTCTGCTGTATTGTACATATTTTAAAAGCTTTGCATATTATGTTTTTTGTATAATAAAATGTACACTCATGGACAAAAAAATTAGCGCACCAAGAAGGAGTCTTCAAAATGAAACGAAAATTTACATACGTAATGACTACTTTGATATAAGTAAATGATTAGAAAATCAAAGAAAAAGGATAATTTATTTCAGAGAAGTTAATACTCCGTTGGACCCCCTCTAGCGCGAATGCACGATGCGATACGATCGGGCATTGAGTCATACAAGTTCTGTATGATGTCTTGAGACATTTCGTTCCATATTTGCTGTAACCTTGCCTCTAGTTCGTTCAAACTCGTGGGATGCCCAACTCGTCGTCCCAAATGATCCCAGATATGCTCGATTGGAGACAAATCTGGGGATAGGGCAGGCCAAGGAAGGGTAGTAACAGTGCGGAGACAGTCTTGTGACACCCTTGCCGTATGAGGCCGAGCATTGTCTTGTTGAAAAATTGCTCCTGGGAGCCGTTGCATGAGTGGCAACACATGTGGTTGCAGGATTTCATGAACAAACCGCTGGGCTGTCATGGTGCCACGGAACAATACTAGGGGTGACCGTGTATTGTAGGCAATGGCACCCCATACCATCACACCAGCTGTGGGAGCGGTGTGTCGCTGTACAGCAAAGGCAGGATTGAAGCGTTCACCACGGGCTCTCCACACACGAACACGATTGTCATCACTGCCGAGATTGAATCTGGATTCGTCGCTAAAGACGACCTGGTTCTATTCCGCTGCAGTCCAGTTTCCTCGTGCGCGGCAAAACTCCAAATGGAGGCGTCGATGGGTGGGCGTCAAGGGCAGCACACGTAATGGGCGCCGCGATACCAACTGTCCTTCAGCCAGGCGCCTTCGTATGGTTCGAGAAGACACAGCGGCCCCTAGTGAAGGTGCTACCTGTGCCTGGATGGCGGCCGATGAAGCAGTTGGCTGTACGCGTGCATTTCTGACTATGTGGCGGTCTTCTCGACGACTGGTCTGTCGAGGGCGTCCTGAGCCTGGTCTTTGTGTACATGACATCTCTCGGGTCCACTGGTCCCAACACCTCCTCACAACACAATCAGAGCGGCCTAATTGACGAGCTACTCGCCTAGCTGACCACCCAGCTTCCATCATCCCGACGATTCTCCCTCTCTCAAACTGCGACAACTGTGTATACTGTCTTCGAACACGGCGTAATGGCATGTCTACCTCAGCTCTTCCTTTGTAAATGATTCAGCACACTCAAACAAGCTTTGGTTACCTGTTTTATACTCCACAGAGTACGATGTTCAACGCCCTCTACCGGCTATACGTAATGCGCAATCACGCTGCATTTCTAATCATTTGCATATCTCCCCGACATGTACCTTCATTGCAAGTTTCGTTACAATCCCGCAATTATTTCTTGGTGCGCTAATTTTTTTGTCCATGAATATAGTTTTTATGCTAAAATATTTTTTTTCATGTTTACACCTCATTTTTAGTCTTTATCCGCGAAGCCCTTGCCACCCAATTCCGGGGATAATCGGGGCTCTACTGTATTGAAAAAATTACTAAAAAAATGTCGAATAATTACAAAGCCGTTGATGAATCAATCATTGATCAAAAAGAAACATCAAGTAGATAATTTACTTCCTCCAAAGACTAACGTGTCTTTGGAGTCTCGTTTTGAACAGCTGGAAAACCACAGAACCGATTTATTTATTTATTTATTTTTTGGTTGGAAAATATAAGAAATTGAAAGAGAGAAATTAGAGAGTTATGTTTATTGCTTTGGAAACTGGCCGACAGATCACAGCTTCATCCAAAGACGAACCTTTAAATTCCACAAGGAAACAAATAATAATTTGAGAACTTGAGAAGGCTGTCTCTCGACGGCGAAACGTCGTGTATTTTTTCTTATTTATTTGTTGTATAAATCATTTCACATATTCAGGAGTACGGCTTCATTTTTGCATCCGAAATAAATAATAACTTTGAGAGAAATGGAAGCACTCAGACAATTCTTTCTGCTTTATACTAAAGGAAATCTTTAAAAATTCTATATTTTCTTGCAGAGAACGAGAGGTTTAGATTGTTTTTCTAAACCTTTTCATCGCTCTTTAGATTTATTCCAGTGATTGTTAAGGCAGGGAAGCGAAGGTGTTTAGACTGAAACTCATAAAAATGTACTTACAAGTTAGAGATGAGCAATTATCCAGGACGGACTTAATATTGCTATCTTCATCGGTGTATCGAAGCGAGGTGTTGGATAGGGGTGGGGGTTTGATAGGAATTGCAATCACACCTCCACTGCATCAAAAAATGGATAAAAAAATCTAAGATTTTAAACTTGTCTTTGATAGGAAGCATCATCGATATGTTTGTATCTCTACCATTTCTTTCTTACTTTTTTCCTTTGGTTGAACAGCTACTACCATCATAACACCTTCTATTCCAAAATTCCGGGTAGGCCCACGCCCACCTTACCGAAAGACTATGTTGTGATCGATCAACACAAATCAACAACATATGACTGTATTGCTGTCAACATAAGATATTAACATATCGCACACCCGCAAGAAAAAGTGACACAAGTAAAAAAAATGAAATTTTTTAGTTTTATATGGATTATGTTCATAGCACATAGATCTTCAATCAAGAAAAGTGACACAAGTCAAATAGCAATAGTTCTTCTCCTGAAAAGTTTCGTTTTTTGTTTTGTGTCACTTTTCTTGCGGGGTTGCGATATGGAGGTTTTAAAAAAATACACGTTGTTTTTTTGCTTCCCCCTTCCCCACCCTCGTTCGAAAACGAAATTAAATCTTACTGTTCTTTGTGTGGCCCCCGCGCATAGAATTCCAATCGGTCCCCGTGTTTTTTTTTGGGCTGGCCCTGCTTATATTTCTTGAACTTAGTGTAAATGTCAACAGGGCCAGTCCATGTTGTTCATGTTATGGGAGTCTAAATTAAAAATAAGTGTACGCATATGCCATTGTTAGCTAATCTAACTGTATCTACAGAAATCTGAGACAAAAAGGAAGTTTCAGGGAGAGCTCGATAAAGATCCAAACTTACAATGGAATCAAGTGAAATGTTTGTAATGAAAAGATCATCTTCGAGGCAATAACAGAGCTCTCTGAAATTAGAAAAGAAATCAGGTCTTGCTAATCTTTGAAAACGCATTCTTGGCAAAATATTTATTGTTCTCTTTCCATGAGTGCTAATGTGCCATTGTAAATTATACCTTACTGCTATAGATTCCTCTTCCTCTTCCCATTTTAAGAATGTAAAGAAAAACAGAATTCACACGAAAACAAAAATTAAAAAAACAAAACAAAACACAACAGCACCCTATCTTCTGCAATGCCTTTCTTAATTTCATCTTATATTATTGTCGCGCAATTTCTCCCAGAAAGAGAGAGAGAACAACTTGTTTCTTCAGAATGCTACTAACCCTTCTCCCCAAACAAAAATAATGTAGAACAATCCAAATATTCCAGATGTCAACAATTTAAATATTTCCTAAAATGTCAACAATTTAATTATTAATTGTAATAAAATTTAAAATTATTACTTTTACTTTCAAGGTAATACAGCTCTAAACAATAATAGGGGACCTTTTGATCAATTTTAAGTAATTTTGATCAATTTTTCAGAATCTTGCAGCATCGTATAGACAAAAAAGTATATCAAAAGTTAAGAAAAGTTTGCTGAAAATTATTGCTTCGTCCACAAAGATAATGGTAAGTGAGGATTTTTTTTTATAAATAAAATCATCTGTTAATTAATTATCTGATATATGCTAATTATCACTTTGCGCAGGCGCGGACAATTTATAATTGAATATCACGATGTTCTCTGGAGCTAAACTTGAAATAGTAGAAATAACTAAATATTACAATTTAATTAAAAAAATATAACTCGTTATTTCCCAATTAGCCCAGAATGGAAATTTCTACAGGAATGTCAGCGCGAGTGGTTTAAAATAAGTAAATAAATAAACAAATACGAACAAACTGCTGGTGTCCCCCCATGTAAACATTTAATGGTGATCCCCATAAAGGTAAGTTATTTTTTAATTATCGATAAAGAGATAAGAGTACAGATGCCATTCCGCAAAATAATCCGACTTTCGTAATTGTGATTATCACGTACAAGTGTTTACGTTAATGTCAATTTTTTTTTTTTTTAAGGAAAGAAGGCTTATACAGGGTGATTCAAAATTCCCTGTACAAACTGTGAAGGTAGGTCAGGAATACAAAAACAAACCTTATTCAGATTTGAACGTGTGTCCGCAAACGCCATCCGAATGGGCTAGAAGTTACACTAAGGTTCAAAAATAAAAGACAACAAGTAAGGTAGACAACATGTTTATTAGCTCTATGTTTACAATATGACAATAAGGCGTGCACTTACAGGTTCACAGTAGTTGCTCAAAGTTTCACGCAATCTGTGGTGCAAACAAGCAAACGTTTGATGATTGGGCGCATGTCTGTTGAGGAACCGTTTACGATACAATCGAACAATCGCTGCCCCATAGGCTAGGTACATATCTGCTCTCTGAGCATTAGTGAAGCGATAATCCTACTCTTACAAAGACAGCATCTCAATTGACGATGGCTCACACTACCCAGCTTAATATGCTGCCAAACAGCTCCGTCAAGCACACTGGGACGTTTGCGGACATAGGTTCCGAATTTATTAGTATTTAGCCGATTATTTAGTATAAAAATATCAAGGAAAAATCACCAATTCTAAAAGTTATTAACTTGGGCACTGCGTAGGGGTGTTAGTCAATGTTTGGAAGTCGTTTTGTATTCTTTCTAAGCTTAGTTTTTTGAGAAAATGTAAGTCCGTCATTAAAGATGAATTGCAGGGAAAGGGTTTTTGTAGGTGCATAAATAACTTTAGGCTTGAACGCCACGATATAAACTTAGTGTCTTAACAATAAGTGGATAGCTTTGCGTAGAAACTCGATTCCACAATCAATTCAATTCTTGTTTTTGTTCGCGATCGGAATCGAAAGAATGCAATTGAGCACGTGCGTTCGTGAACTGTTGTCTGGAACACTCGTGTTTGGATTTCGTTTTATTTAGCTTCTCGCAATAGTTTCTTAATCTTTTTTCAGAAATTGTACAATTCTCAAATTTTTTGAAGAACTGATATTGAGTGGCGCCGGAAGTGACTTTTTATATATTACGTTACTCAATTATAATTTCTTACGTCAGATACCGGTAACATCTGATAAATTGACTGTACTATTTTGCTGGGAGTATTTTGTTATATAAGAATGTTTTTGTTGTTTTTGTTTTATTTTCCCTCCCGTGTCTCATCACATCACATCATGGGAATCTGATTTGTGCCACAACGCCAAGTGGCCTTTAGGGCTTTTTTCCCCCTGACTCTTCCTAGCCGCCTCTGTCCAGGAAATTCACATACACAGAATCCTACGGTAATCCTTTCATATTTCATTGCGCTAGTTTTTATAACAATAACCATTTGGTAATAGGGGTCAACGGGGTTCGCTGGTAAAGATTCTGTAATGTTTCCTTTGGTTTACTTTGGATTGGATATTCTATTTATTTTGTTTGATGGTAGGAAAATTATCAATAAAATGAATATCGAAGAGGTTTGCCAGTCTAAAATGGGAACTACTGATCTAAAATAATTATTTGTATTATAATTTCATAAGTGTAACTGATAGTTTGTAGTATGCAGTAAATGGCTATAAAGAATCACTAAATCAAATGTGTAAATTAAAATATTAAAAATGCAGATACTCCTCAGTTAACGACCGAGTTCCGATCCTACGAATAGACAGTTACGCGAATTGGTCAATAAGCGAGGGGCTTAATCATTTTTTATTCATTCTGAATAAAGAAAGGGTCTAAAGGAACTCTAACTTGATAATTTTGTTTAACTTTGCATCTCTTACATATTATCTATATATCAATATATAAAAATGAATGTTTCTTTCTTTCTTTCTTTCTCTCTTTCTTTCTCTCTAGGGAGTGTACCTAGACCCTTTGACCTATCTGGACCAAACTTTGCAGAATTACTCTTTAGGACCCTGCGGAAAAGACAGGCTACCTTAGAAACTGGACCCCCCCCCCCTCCAATATGGGTTGAAAAGGGGCAAAATCCGTGAAAGAGCCAAATATGCACCTGGTGGTGACAATGAGAACTACACAAATATTGTGTAAAGTAAAAAATTCGCTCTACTACGGGAAGCAGGGACACCACACTTGGGTGGTTGGAAGGCGACACGGCTACCTAAGTGTCCCACCACCGATCGACACAGGGCCCTCACATTTAGGGCACCTTCTCGGGCTCCCCAAGTCAATTGCAGTAAGTGAAAAATTCGCTCGCCTATGGGGAGCAGGGACACCGTACTTGGGTGGGGGGACACAAGGGCCTAAGTGTCCCACCTCCGACCGACACCGGGCCCTTATATTTAGGACCTTCTCTGGCTCCCCAAGTCAATTGCAATAAATGAAAATTCGCTCTCTTATGGGGGGCAGGGACACCACACTTGGGTGGGTGGAAGGCGACACGGCTACCTAAGTATTCTATCCCCGACCGATACCGGGCCCTTTCTTTCTTTCTTTGAGTGACATTGCAACGCATGCCGGGTACAGCTAGTAAAACATAAAAAATACAATCAGCAAAAATTATAAAAATGATGTACCAAAAAAATAAAGTTCATTCATTAAAAAAAAAGACAATCCAAGTTTAGGATGAGCCAGCAGAGGCATTTCAGGTTTTCGATATTGTTTTTTGGTTGGACATGTTTCATTCTCATTTTCATTGCTGTGAAACTCGCCTAAGATGATTGAGAAAGAGGATTCCTCGCGCTAAGGTTGGTCGTAAAACCAAGCGGTCATTAAACAGGTAGGTCGTTAAGTGAGGCTTGTCTGTATATTCATTAACAGTTTTATATCTTTACGTATAACTGAATATTAAATTCGCAGCTGCAAATGTTCCAAAGCCCTTGGCCAACATTCAGTAGTTAGAAGACCAAGTTTATCTTTCTTCTTGATGGAAAAAAACCTCTCATGTAGTCATCTGCTTTGTTTCTTTAAGATGCTCCGAGTTTTCTCACTCTGCATGTCCTTCTCGTTGCCTCAGGAGGCTAACAAACACAGGAAAGGAAATTGAAACATCCACGCCACTGCCTCTACGATATGTTAGAACAGTTCTATTAGCTTTATTTGTAGTTAAAATTGATATTTCTTCGAGATCTACTCTGTACCCCTAACAAAGTTTATAATGGTTCATGGCTAGTATATCTTGGCCCTTTCATCGTTATTTTAATCGACCATTTTCCCCAAGTTCTTCCCTAGCAGTTCACCATTTTCACAACAATTTTCTACCCCATGATTCTCACTCACTTTATACATTTAGCATTCATTGTTACTAGATTTGCTTGCTTTTCATTGCTCAGTTATTGGATTTCCATGACCTAATTTTATTTTAACTACTTCTAATAATAATGTAATGATTGGTTATAAGAAATCATTGATTTACAAAACCTTATAAACGATTTGTAAATGGGTTCTTGGAGACTAGGGAAAAAATTCTCAGAAATTGCATTTCCAAATGCACACATAATGTTGAATTTCTACAATAGATTTTTCTCTTAGCTTTTTTTTTTAAGTTATTCCTTTAATCACGATTATGAATTTCGGAAATATATATTATAACAAGGTAATTAATACTTTTAGACAGTGTCAAAAGCAAAGCGGTCCCATAATATGCACAATTGTATAAACAAAATAATTAAAAGCAAGTGCTATAAATGCAAGACCGTTCCTTTGTTTTACAAGCAAGCTGTAACCTAGGGCCGCTAATACAATGTTTAGTGCATCATTTGGATATGTTAAAGAATTTATGAAACAATATGTTTGTAAATATTAACAATGACGTCCTGTTGGCAATTGTTAGTATTGTTACGTATGAAGCATCAGGATTATTACTGTGTTAATTGATATCATTATTACTAACACTGCTATGGGAAACTTAATTTGGGGGGGGGGGGGTCAGGGAGTGGTCCTAGAGGTCTGATTTTTTTTTTACGTGGTCACCTACTTTTTGATGCTGAACACAATGGTAAAGGTTTCATTCTAATACACTGAAGCTCGGTTATAACGCGATCTTTCGGATCTAAGATATAACCGAACTTTTATTACTTCGCGACGTCAAACGTCGTAAATCGCACCCTATTATCGCCCACACGATTCCAAATCGATTTAAAATGGTCATTTCGCGATTACCTACATCATTCAGAGCTATGTGAGAGAATTTTATATTTATAAATACAGAAATCATTACCTTTTCAACACTTTGATGGGTACGCCTATTAGATTACATGGGCCTCTTTACTGGTTGTCATTGGCAGAAAAATAGATCTCGATATTCATTTTGGTTAAACGAAAAAGTCCGCGATTCTGGTATTTTTTTAAAAATATATTGTATTTGACGCATTTTCGTAACATTAGGGTGGGTGTAGAGTCTCAATTATTGTAAATAATAAAAAAACAAGCATATTAATTTACACCTTTGATTTGATTTTAGGCGAAAAAACGGTAAATTTTGCAATTTTACAATTATACACCTTTTCCAAAATAGAAGGGGCCCAAGACCAAATCGCTTTATATCCGAATTCGCGATATAAACAACCGCATTATAACCGATCTTCAGTATATATCTAACCGCTACAGAGTGTAACATGCAGTATGAGACACACAGACAACACAAAAGCAATAGCGGTTCCCTATGTTAACCGTAACATGGGACCGCTAAAAATCCTTCTAAATATGGTTATGATTGATGAGTTGTCTGGATTTACAAATTCTGAGGTAATTTGAATTGCGGAGCGGAGATTTAGTGAGCAAAGCGGGCTTAGTAATAATAATATTTTTTTTTTTATGGATCCCAGTGAATACAAGTTAAGAATTCAAATTCTTTTTAGGAAACAGAAAAAAAAAATCCAATTCTCCCTTCTATCCATTGAAAAGTTAAATCGGTTTTCGTCGCAAGCTTCTTTTTTTTTTATTTTCTTCTTTCCTTTTCTTCGTATTTCCAAATGTGCGCATCTTTCCATTAAGTTCTAAACTTAAGTTAACATCTAAAGACGTAAATCGGGGACTTAAAAAAGCTGGCTAAAAAAGTTGTTCTCAGCCAATCCTATTCGTGGATCTCCCACCCTCACAATAGATAGGAAGATCAGAGCACAGTAAGAAGCAGAGCTTTTATGGTTCACATTCGAAGGTGGATTTATGATTGTTTGTTGAATCTTCTCGGTTACCAGAGCAACAAACCCCGTCTTTCTTGACTCCCTCCCCCAAGAAGAGAAAGAGAAATCTTATCTGCTGTCTTCCGGGTAACAGGGGATATTCTTAGAGCTTTATTCTGAACTATTCTTGTTTAGTTTCTTTTTTTTCTTCAAGATCTATCTCTAGCACTTTTGTACCAGAAAGTTCTAAAAGGTATTATGTTTTCATCTGTCAATCACTCTCAGCAACTCTATTATACACCAGAGTTATACACCATGTAGCAGCTGAATGGTTGTTGTTTATATATATATAAACAACATACATACATATAAAAATATAAATATAATATATATTCTTATATGCATGTATAAATGTAATATAGATATACTAGTTGACCCGTGCGAATAATTCGCCACAAAAAAACCACCTTCGAGAAATAAATTGTCTTAATATATTGTCAATAGATGGCGCCTTCTCCATTTTTATAAAAAGGTGTTTAAAATACAGTTTTTTTAACGAAAACATTAATTTTCAATAATTTGTTTATTTTTCGTCATTAGCGGTGAACGTAATATTCAAAATGATGTCTCAATCATTGATTTTGATAAAGTATTAAGGGAGATATGGCGTACCGACACAAAAACACTTTTGAAAAATAATATATAAGGATAAATACAGTAAACTCCCGATTATCCGCGGACCTCTCCTATTTCCGTTTTTTTTTACTGCACAATAAATTACGGAATCAACAAACATTTTTAAAATCTAGAATGGCTAATTTCATGTAGGGCACCGGCCGACATTTGGTCACTTTACCCTAAATGTCAACCTATGAACTAATTTTAAAATGTCATAAAAATGTATTTATTTTCGCTTTAGCTTATTGACAAAGGTTCATATTTTCTAAAAATGGTTTTATTTTTACATTTTTTAAATGAAAAAGTATTTGAAAAAGATTTATTTACGACTCATTTCATATTCACAGTGTTAGCTCTACCTAAGTCAAATTTCCTTCATTCTCCAAACTTGAATTTTTAAAAGTAACTCTAATTTTCATTACTTTTATTTAAGTAAAACGTGTTTCCTTTCTAATAAAGGAAAAAAAATTCATTTTTATCAAAATAAATCTCCAGTAATACTTAAGAACGAAGAACATTTGATATGTCATGTCTGTCACAAAAAAAATAGGTTTTTTTTATTTTTTAAAAAAACTATTGATACAAAATGCTTGCCACTTCATTTTCTCTTTTAATATGTCAAAATAAGATATTCATTCAAAATTTATTAAAAGGGTTTAAACAGGAACTAAAATAATAGAGTTTTAAATTTGTCATGTCTGTCACAATTCTGTGTCAACGTAAACAGAGCTCTACAAAATTACACATTTTTTTTTTTATTTTAATACAAACACAAAAGTTTTTATTTTGCATTTTTGATAACAGATGGCGCTGCTGTCACACCAAACTCAAAATGCTTGTGCATATATCATGAAAACACTAGATTGATTCTTCAATCGGTGTCATTTTTGCCAAGCAGCACTACAGAATTAATAATAAAAATAGTATGCAGTGATGAGAATGAAAAATGCATGTTTCAAGAGTGTAGGTATGTGGTGATTTGAAATTGTTCAAAAAAATGATTGAATCAAAACCCCCTGACAGTTTAGATGAAGAGATCCATTACAAGGAGTGGTCTAAATCAGAAGACAATCGCATTTGCAAAAATTCAAAATATGAAATTCTTAATGAAGCATTGTTTGTATTGGAAAGCCAATTGGTATATTTCTTGTGGCATCTAACACAGGCTAAATACTTTGAAAACTTAAAAAAGAATCTTCCACTGGAAACACTGTTAATGCAGATCGACTACAGTGAAAACTACACTCATACCTACCAAGATGAGATTCAATCTGCCCACTGGGAAAATAAAAGCTTCACCTTCTACACTGCTACGATTTACTATTGCCATAATGAGGGAACATCATCCCCAAAACTGATAAAATCGGAGCCATATGTAATAATTTCTGATTACTTACACCACGATAAATATGCAGTTGTAATCTCGGAACACAATTGACACGCACAATTTACACAAAGGATTCGCAC
>JAFIDM010000179.1:38538522-38559247 GCA_023159025.1 Thereuonema tuberculata | reverse complement strand
GTGCGAATCCTTTGTGTAAATTGTGCGTGTCAATTGTGTTCCGAGATAGTTCAATCCGCACGTTAAAGAAAGGTTAATAATGCAGTTGTAATGTTCAATAAAATGATAGTTGATTCATTCAAAAGTAATCATCCTAATTTTCCAATAAAACACACAGAATTTCAATCAGATGGCACATCACAGCACTTAAAGCAAAAATTTACAATATTTGATATGACACTGAGCGGCATACCTACCAAGTGGAATTTCTCAGCCCCATCTCATGGCAAAGGTTGCATTGATGGGATAGGTCGTACGGTTAAAAGAATAATCAGGGATGCAGTAAAAGCTTGAAAAATTGATCCAACAAGTTCCTTAAGTTTTGCCACTGAGGCAACAAAAATTTGTCCAATCATAAATATTCTACATGTTGCTTCCAAAGATGTGGAAAATAAAAAAAAAAATGCTGGACGACACTGGGAAGACAACAACTTGAGAAATTCACAGTATTCCAGGCACCAGAAAACTTCATTTCTTTCGATCATTCCAACCAGGTATTGTACAATGCAGCATGACAAGTGGTAGTCAAGAAATAAAAGAGTTCAATTTTTACACAGGCATATTAAAAGATGTCTGTAATAAAAATAACTCTGTACAACTTGAGTTATTTTAAGATTACATCGGGATAACATAAAATAGCATGAACAATATAAATATCAAATGACAATCATGAAATATTATACATTTTACAAATCATTAATACAAATAATTGACATGAAATGTTATACGTTTTACAATTCATAAATGTAAATATATAATAAAGTATTGATGGTATTATATTATTAGTTATTCAATAATGAGTACATAATAATAACATTCTTTAAGTATTCAAATATAATAATAACATACTTTAATTCATTTGCATTTTTGTTCTGTTCTCGATTAGATATTTTTTAAAAATCCTTAGGGATTTTACAGATAACTTTTCTAGTTTTGTCCTTATTAAAGCACTTTTTTGAATTTATAAAGCATGATTCTGTAAGTAGCCTATCTGATTCATTATTATATTTACAAATAACTTATATTTAATATTATATTTATAAATATTTTTCGCAATGGGTCTGGATTACGATTGAATCTAAGGGAATCTAATTCATACACATTAATTAAAAAGGACATTAATCTATTGGTTTACAGTATTCTTCAAAACTACAATTTCCATCGATTTGCGTCTTTAACCCTTTTACATCTAACATGATGCTCATATAAATGCCAGCTTTGTAACCTGAATCACCTCTCCATTTCTATTTTGACAACTGCTTCATTTGTTCTTCACCTCAATGATCAGTGCTCAGATCAGTTCCATTTCGGAAAAATCTTTTCCCCATTCCAGCTATTATTAGACCCACTCATAAATTATGAATAACATATTCAACAAGAGTTAGCAGAAAATGCATTAATATTAACTCTATGTAATTGCCTATGTTGTACTTTTATGTTCTACATGAGACAAACTCTGAAGTTGTCGAGTTTGGAAATATTATCTAAATATTAAATATTTAAACAGTGTAATCAAGCGTTATTGATTCCAAACAATTAGATAATATTAAAAGCACATTTTAAATCTTAATAGACTTTTGAAGTTGATCGCTTTCAGGATTTGGGTGTTTGATATTACAGGGTGTCACACATAAAACCGGCCCCAATAATTTTCAAGGTATATGTTTGGGGACGGTTTTATGTGCCCCACCCTGTATCAAACAATCATTCTTTAAATTACGTCCTTGGTTTAAGTTTTGTTGCTTGATAATTCAACTGCTTAAATGTATCTTGACATTTATCGTCCAGTGCCGGCAGACGTGCTTGGCCGAATTTGGTCTTTTCGAGCAGGAGGTAGAAAACGATGAAGCATGCTGACGCGAATCCAACCAATTAAAGAGTGAAGGACTGAAGCACATCACTGGTGACATCATTGATATTTTGCTCCGCTGATAGTTCTCAATTTAGCTGTGCTGAATTATTGCAAGGAAAAAATCGTTATTCGAAAGGAAACAATCTTTACAATTTGTGCAAAGATTGTTGAAATACATTAATTCAGTGCATCAAAATACGCTAGTAAGCATTTTGAAGAAAAAGTTTAGTACCTTATGGATGATATTGTGCCTGTTTCTGTCTGTAAATCAATCATCGAAAATATTTTTAAAGTTTTGAATTTGATAATTATTGAAGTCCCTAATATGATGTAATTCACTTTCAGAAATTAAGAGAAATTTAGCAAGGTCAACCATGAGACATTTTATTTTTGAATTTCTTCCATTTGTTAGGATTAATTCTTTTCTAGTGGGCGATCGGCGATCCCAGAATTCTTAGTGAACACAGCCGATGCTGTGGAATTTTGAAAAAAAATCTTGTTTTTAAACTCTGTACGATATATTCTGATATATAAAATTAATATATTGAAGTATAAACCTTATTACTTTTCGAACGATAATCTCAATAGTGTGGTAACAATTTTGAATTGCTCTTCGTTCAGATAAAGTGCAGACAAACAGTGCTACGATATCCATGATGACACGACTGATACGTTCCAATGCTTCGGATGTGTCTGAAGTAGAATAATTCAAAAGACTAAATTCTGCCAGACTTAAAGACGTTTGCCGCTCAAGTCTGATTTTCGAACGACAAGTGGTCCTGTTTTGACGGTGTTCGTGGGCGTTAACAATGCAAGAGAGACAGCCGTTCTTTGTAAGACAGTACCATAACCTCAAAATATATGTATAAAGTTCATACAGCATTCTTTCGATTTATTAAATGATCACAAACAACGAATTTTTATTATTACTAAGGAAGACGAAGTTAATAAATACTATTCATTGAAGGAGTTAATTCCAACAGCAAAACATAATGTTTTTTAATAAAGTTCTATTAGAAAATATGTTACAAATATCATGACAATAATTTACTCAACATGAGAACTGTAAACTTTATAAAACACAAGAATTTGATATATAAAAGAATAACTTTGGATTAAGAATAAAGAATAGAAAAAAAATATAATAATATAAAAATATAAGTAAAATATTTGATCAATTTTTATTTATGATACGACTAAAGTTAAAAAAGTATATGGAAAGAAAATATCTGTTTCATTTGAATTATATTAATTTTAGAATTAATGCATAAATAAGGAAATATTGATGCTTGATATTATTTTATTGCTAAACTGTTATTAAATGTATTATCAGACCTATTAGTTTACTGTTATGTGATTCATATGTATGTATGTATGTATGTTACTGTTTACTATTATTTACTATAATTTCTCTGAATTCCATGATATAATATTCCATTATATATAATTAACGTTCGATATTCAGTACAAATATCGTACAAATAATAACTTTAATAAGATATAAAGTCACCTACGAAAGCAAAAGACTATATTATTTTTCAATTGCAAATACTGAGTTATGTTAAGTTTTTTTTTTTTATGTATGAAATAGTAACCACATTAACAACCCTAACAACTGTTAAAATAAAATTTAACTACGACGTGATTTTATGTTATTGCGCCTTATTCTATTTAATAATTACTTTTACTGTTGACTTATGTTATGTAGTGAATGCGGGTGGCAGAGAAGCCGAGCACTGCGACCGGAGGTCTATTGTACTATCCCATGGAAATAAGGACAGATGGAGAGAAAGACTGAGAAAGAATGGTGGGAGAATTGCAAGGGAAACGGGAGAACCCCGAGAAAACCTGCCCAGCGCGGATCATCCACCATCAAGAAACCTACATGAGAACCGAACCCCGGTACTCAGAGAGGTGAGAGGCCGATGTCATAACGACAACGCCAACCGCGCGGTTGACTTAGATTTATGTCTATATACGATATATGTCTATATAAGTCTGGTATATATTGTTTCTTTGAAAAAAAAATATAACTTCATCTGTTGTTGTATAAGCAGTTGAATATTAACAACACTTATATAGCGATACAATTAAAGTTATTTTTTGATATTTAAATAACACTATTTTATATCTAATCTATTTATCCCTAATAATTCGAGGCATATCTAATTATTTCTATCTATTAATTGTATGAAATAGCTCCTTCCATTGTTATGCAACAACTAATTGAACTAATCCACGAAATTCGAGAATGCTTATAATTATTCGTTATTATGATTAATTATAAGTTTGCATATTCGTTAATTTGCCATTACTGCACATAATTGTGGCAATTATTATTAATATATTTTTAAAGTTTAATGATTATGGTGAATAACGCTAATACTAAATCTACAATAGAATTCCTTTAATGTAAGTTTCTTGCACTAATTTGCAAGTAAGAACTTTGTCTTACCAGAATTTGTCTTTTGTTACGGTTTAACTTGATTTTATTGCAGAATTTTGATTTAATTCAACTTCAAGTTTCATCAAAATCAAACCAGCAGAGAACAAACAAAACATGAAAAGGAAAAAGAAAGTATACTATAAGAAAAACATTCATATTAAAAGCCTAAGAATACGAAATTACTCAATCCTCCATATTACATTTTCTACCACAAATACATATTCTTAGTGATTTCATCAGTAGGTTTAAAATAATAAAAAAAAAGAAAAAGAAATTTTAGACATTAAAAATGATTTTATGAATCGCATCATTATCCTAATCTGTTTTACAATTTGGCCGTTTTTCACAATTACAATTTGCTAACAATTTATTTCTTATATACAATATTGTAATATAATTTTATATCACAGTCGAACCTGTCTATCTCGAATTTCACGGGAAAGGAAAAAAAATCGAGATAAAGAGGTTTCGAGTTATAGAGGTTTTAAATGCGATCAATTAAAAAACGTTTTAATTGCTTTTGTTGTAGAGAAATACAGTGATCGCAGATTAATTATACATACATCCATAAAAATTTTTTTAACATACATACGTACCTTTAACAATAAAAATAGTCTTTCAATGACTTTTGACATCTAACTTTCTTTGTTTCTATTAGCCTTCTAAGGTTAGCAAGAGCTGCGAATCCCTCGTGGCCAACATTTTCCTGAGATTCAACCAGTTGTTGAAGAAGGGTGGTCTTTGGCTGTCGATTTTTGTAATTTACACTATCCAAAATTCGAGATACAGAGGTTTTGAAGGAAATTTTTTCGAGATATAGATAGAAAATACATTGAATTTAGATTGTATTTAGGGAATTTCAGAAATTTCGAGATATAGAGGTTTTCGAGATAAACAGGTTCGAGATAGACAGGTTCGACTGTGTATTTAGCCAGACGAATTCATCGCATAATAATTGAACGCAGCTGTTAGTATTATCGTCTGATATTCAACAGGATTTTTATGTTTTGTAGGAATTATTGTTAAGTTTAAAATAACTGTAGTTAAACTTTGGTTTATCGTAAAATAAGAATCGTATTAAATATTACGAAAATCGGACCAGCTGTTTAAGCGTGAGGCGCGTTCAAGCAGACAGACAAGAAATGTGAAAGGATTGATTTTCAATGCTCAGTGAGTACTATCTAAAATTGCAATTTAGGAACAGTTTTATGTTGACTAATTTTCCAATAAGTTCGCTATATTAAAAAGACCTCAGGCCTATTTAATCAAAAACTATTATTAGTATTATGTGTAAATTGAAATTTCCTATTAACTGGTGCAGTGTTATTTATATTTGATTTACTTTGCTCAGTTGTATTTGTATGTAAATATACAATAGAACAATGTAAATAATACTCCATCCTATTAGAATGGACAACATCAAATAAGAATGAAATATACGAGTTATATTCAGATGACGAAGTAACATTGGAGTTTCTTTTTTCTTTGAATAGTTATTCAACTCGTTTGGATTTCAGCTTCATATTCTGCTCTATTTCAAGTTAATCTCTGGAGACATTACTAGAAAACTCTCTAGTAGATGCAATGCTCACATCGGCTTCATCTTCTCTTTCCGAGGTCGTTTCTGTCCCTTTTTCATTTCTCCTTTCCATCACCCCCTCAAATGTCCTCTGGGCATCTCAAATAGTTTATAAAATCAAGAAGAAAGAAAGAAAAGTTTGGGGTCGCAGCAAAGTCCAAACAATAACACACAATATAGAATCATAATTTTTTCTTTAAAGTAAGAGTTGATTGTAAATGCTTATTCGCTACTTGACAACACAGTCTTGATTGTTTACATGTCCTAACTTAAATTTCGGTTTAAGATGACTTCATGTAGAATTGGTTTGAGATAAGGCCATTGATGAAATGTATGTATAATCGATTATCTGAGGCATATTCAAAATCCGTTCAAACTGAAATATGGGCATTGTGTATTTTTTTTAATAATCTGCTTTTTGGTCGATTGCTGACTAGGTCACTATATTCATATTTTTCTTTTTTAAACTTCAAGATCGAATCTCTTTCAAAGTTTCACCATACTATTAATTCACCAGTCACTTATTACTATTAATACTGATACTAAGTTACATTTCAGTAAATTAGTTTTTTGTTTTTATGGGACAAAATAATTTATTTACTGAGATGAAAAATCAGAAAGTAATTGAAACGAGAAGTTTCATTAATTGATTCATTAATTGATTGCTTTTTCATAACTGTCAAGATTTAGTATTTTTAGCGGCTTGTAAAACATAGGGGATTGCTCTTGCTTTTATGCTTGCTGGATGTCACACTCTGTAGTGGCCAAACGGTTAGAGATATTAGAATGAAACCTTCACCATCATGTTCAGCATCAAAAGTTAGGTACCAAGTCCAAAATCTCAGACCTCTAGGATCACTTCCTGACCGGAAGTTGGGGGGTCAAAAGTAGGTGCTTCAATATGTTTTTCTTTTACCATATCTCAGCAACGGTTGTCTGGTAAAGGAGAATGAACACTTTGATGTTCGTTGGATGAAAACATAGCTCGAAATTGCTATTGGGATAAATTTGAAGACAGCAGGAAAGCATTATGTCAGAGGCCTTCATGTTTGTGTCTTCTGTAAACAAATTTAAACCTGAAATTTTCAGCTTTCCAGATTATTAAATGTTGGTTTGTTGTGATTATGGGGCCTTAAGACTAAGTCTGTAGGGATATTTATTTAACTTTTGAACCGATGAATAGGTCTTCTGGAAACATATTCATAGATAAAAGGCGATTTTGTATTTCAATGCTTTCCGTGTGATTTCTGTCGAGAAATTTACATCTAAAGATAACAAAATTTATTTAAAAACAAAACAATGGAATTTTATCAATGTTTATTAATCCCTTTATCAATTCCTACTCATTTACTCCATTTCCGCGAATCCATTTCCTAGTTATTCAACCAGGTGATGTCTACTGTGCTCTTTATTTTCGTTTTCCAGTACTTTACCGAACAAAGCTCGATCTTCCAGATACAGAGGTCAGACTGAACAACGACTTGTTTCACATTTGGTAATGTTTCTAGGAAACGTGACTGTATCTTTTTAACGAATTGTCTATTTTTATTGTAAATTATTTGTAAAGTTAGTTTATACACTCATTGCCAAAAAATTAGCGTTCCCAGAAGCAGCAGTCGAAATGGAAAGACGCTTGAACAATGGTAATGAGAATGATAATGCAAATAACTGATTACAATCCAGAGCATCAGGGCCATCTCGATCTGCAAGCCGCCTCTCAATCGTGCGGGTAGATGCAGAGGTTTCTAATGATGCCGCTACAATTTCTCTGAATGGTGGACAGAGACACACTTGAATAGGTTCGCGCCTATCGTAGGATTGCACGAACCTCTCTTCTGGCAGTTTGCCTGGATCTCCCTGTGCCTTCCTTGCGCGTGTGTCTTCCCTCACGTCTCCACTGCAACAACAATATCGCTCAGCACAGTCGGAGCAGTTCAGGTGGCGATCAATTCGAAGAACAAGTCTCTCGCAGTCTAACGATACGACTTCTCTGTCAGTTGAAACTGCGTAGAATTAGTCGTCGAGGCATGCTGAGGACTCAGAGACCTGTACTCCAAAATCACACTGATTCTAAAGCATACATCCTGATTCTAAAAGTATACATACTATCTGTGCGGTGCGATGTACCAAGTTTCCCGGCTTAGTCGTTCTGAGTGCCCTAAGTTTTTTTTGGCAATGAGTGTATTTTATTGTAAAGATTGTTGTCTTGAGAAAAGTAATGCATGAAAATTTGTCCTTTTCTTTCTTATGTAGACCCCTAAAGTAAATTTGATTACAATAATTGTTCATCTGTAACGTAATCTTTTGAATAGATTTATAAAGAAATATGATTACAGAAGCACTGTCGTGAGTTATCAGTTGTCTAGTTTAATACAAATGCTACAACTTAAAATTACCAATGAAGAAATTTAGTTACTTAAATATCAACTAACATTCAGGAATTCGACTACATCAACAGTTATTTTCAAAGTAAGAACCCAAATGAGGAAATGACTGTACTTATATTTTTACGATTGAGGATATGAAGTAAGTTCTTACGAATGTATTATTCAAATTTTTAAGATAAAAGAAATGTATTTTTCAATCACACTTCAAGTTACCGTGTGTTGAAATCTGGGACAGCTATTTCGTTTTATTAAAGACCTTCTATATAATTTGTATACCTGGTGAATGACCCAGAGGATACGAAAAATTGTGCATCGCATTGGTCACCGGCAAGAACATCTCGGAGCGCGGGTGAGATCTGCAACATTTCACACCCAACCGAACTATTCATCAACCAGCTAAATCTGGCTGACGAGTCCTAATCAAGACGAAACAGACGTCCCAGATTCCCTTTGATGAAAAGTTAAATGTAATTAAGGAAAAAAATTCTTTTTTTTTAAAATTTATTTACCGTTCTATTTTTTGTAACTGTTTTTATTTATAAATCTCCGTATTTATTCAATGTCTTTTCTATTGATCTTTTTCATGATTTATGTTTGCGAAATGAAAACACAAACGTATATGAAATATTTTCTTGAATGACTAAAAAGTAAAAAATAAAAAAAAAAAAAATAAAAAAAATAAATAAAACCTGCTCATAATTCATCTTAGTTTTGCGGAGTGGAGAGGTTGGCTGTCTATCGGGAGACCTTATTCTCTAGAGAGAATGCGATTTCACAGAGCACTGAACTCTCGAGTGCAATCTTCTGTACATCGGAGAAATCTTGCCCCTTTCCGTGTTGAGGGTTTTAACGGTGAGTGATCATCAGACTCCGAAGAATGCCAGCCATCCCCTTCCTCTCCATCGGTTCAACCTCCCCCTGCTTTATTTTTTTTTCCCCTGTCTCTCTCTCTCTCTCTCCCCTTCTGTACCAAAAGATGCCAAAGTTTTTGATCAATGGAGGACGGAACTTTCCACAAGTGATGATGGACGCCTCGGGCTGTGACCAACTTTTCTGACCTCGTGACCTTTTGATGTAACTTAGAATCAACACTTTTCAATTGAAATTCTGCTTATATCCAAAGAGATCTAGACTTGAAAACTAAAATATAGTATTAAAAAAAAAAAAAAAAATGAGCCATATATAAAAATCAAAATATTATGTTACTCATGTTTTAACGTGCAAATACATAAATTATTAACAACCATCACTGAACAATATAAATGTTAAAAAGATTTTAAATTATAAAAAATTTAAAACATTTACAGTAGACGTTTCGAAGCTCATAATCTTATCGAGACTTCGTTTTCAATAAAACAAAGGAGCATCAGTCATTCAAACGACAAAGTAATTGGTTATCACATATTTGTTACTGGTTAAGTTGTATCATCTGTTATTATGTTTGTTGAACAATTGAAGCTTTGTGGAACAGCCTGTGGGATCTATAATATAAAAAAAGCATGTATTATTTTCAATATATGCCGTAAACAGCCGTGCTGGCGTGGCCGTGCGGTTTAGCCGGCGGGCTGCCGTTGTGGCGGATGCGCCAGTACCCGGGTTCGAATCCCGGTGGTGGCATGGCTGTTTCTTTCTTCTTCTGTGTTTTGTCCGTTTCCACCTGGGACTTACTATCTCAGGGTTATCCTGGACGGGATATAATTCTCTTTCTTGAATTTCACTAGCCTCGCCCTGACGTTGTCAGGTTGAGCTAGTTACGTGGTCCCTAGTTGGCCAAATTCGATAAAAGGAAGGATATGCCGTAAACACAAACTATGTCCCACAGGCTGTTCGATGTCTCGATAAGATTATGAGCTTCGAAACGCCTACTACATTTTTTTAAATGTTTTATAATTTAAAATCTTTTAATATTTATATTGTGCAATGTTGTTAATATTAAAAATATTGTACTTCAAAAATATTTTCATATTGTTTGAAGTTGTCGTGCTTTCAATTAACTAATGAAAAACATTAAAGAAGCTGTTTAATTAAATAAATATTATTCAATAACAACGACAGAATCATTCGAATGAAAATATTTTTGTTTCATTAATTTCTGAAATCTTAAATTGACATTGTATTAAAGAAATTAGAAAAAAAGAAGTTTCGTGAATCTTCTTAAAAACTTTTTTTCCATGAGTGAAAAAGAGATTTTACGTGCCTGATGATTCAATGAAAAGAGCAAAAACGAAGGCGCAACTCAAATAAGAGAGGAAAGGATTCGCATCCTGAGTCTGTCATCGGGAAGAGACTGGGACGGGCCGTTTCATCCTTTTTAGGACTCATCAGCCAGCCAAACTTCCCTGATGACAGACTCAGAAGGTGCGAGAGTTTAGTATCCCGGGTCTCGCTCCCGAGTATGGGACCTCCCATTTAACTTTTTTCTTCTTCTTTGCTTTTGTCATACTTTCCTAATCAAAGTGGTCAGTCTGTCTGTCACCCCAATCCTTAATGCATTTTGAACTGCTCATGGATCTCCTGTGTTTTCTTATCAAGCACCGTAACTTTGAAATGGAAATTTTTAAAAATAAAATTCTTCATTTCCAATGACTTCAGTTACATGATGATTTCGGAGATGATTTTCAGTAAACCGATTAAAAAAACAACAACAGAAAAAAACATTGATTTTTATTCGAATCCCTGTTTAAGAGAAGTAATCATAATTATCAATCACAATGTGTGTAATCATATTAAATAAGGACCAAACACACACGATAAGCAAAATAAATAAATATAAATACTTCATTACATGTTTCGAGGATATTTCAGCCTCCTCCTCAAATGATAAACATAATATAAAGGAAAACTATATGGCTCCGAACATAATATTCAAGCCATAAAAGAATTTCAACAAAGCAATAATAGTAAAAATCCAGTAGTTTACAGTGTTTGTTACAAAATTAACAAATGTGATGTTATGCAACATTATTACTTGAATTACTAATCAAACAGTAAAATTATCACATTAGATTGTATTGCAGGACATTTGTTACAGAAATGTCGGTGTTATAGCACTTCTTTGTTTTTAATCAATAAAGTTTCTATGAATTTTCTTAGATAATTGTCCTTCTCATTGGCATAAACAATAGGTTCATTCATAAGTAGCGTATGTCCCGTTTGTTGATGATGTAGAGCCGTTTGGTATTGCTTATTACACTGCTTAACTGCCCTTATATGTTCCTTCATACGAATTTGTAACCTGCGTTTCGTTTCTCCACTATATAGGCATTTATCACCCCCTTCTACACATTTTACCCCATAAACTACACCAGTTCTGTCTAAACTATTTACATGTATTTTACTTTGACACAACAATTCACCTAATGTATTCCTAGTTTTATGGGCTAATTTCATGTTAATTTGGCCTAAAATGGGTGATAGTTTATTTCTAAGATTCTGTTCAAACGGAATAGAAACAAATTGACACATGTTTTTGTCTTCATTATCATTATTTTGTGAATTTGAAGATATTAAGTAAACGTCTATGAATAATCTTATTAATAAAATCTAATGGGTAGTTGTTACTTTGGAATATACCCTTAATCAGATTTAATTCCTCGAAGAGTAGTTTACCGTTGGAACAGAGTTTGATAGCTCTGTTAACAGCCGTTTTTTACAGCATTGGTTTTATACAATAACGGCCCAAGAATATATTTTTAATTTAGACATTAATGATTATCTCAAGAAGGGTCTCACTGATATTTGTAAAAATAAATAAATAAATATAAATATAAAAGGGTAGTTGATACTGTGGAGAATTTTGATTGATCAAAATTATATTTATTATTATTTATTCTTGCTTCGAAGTATTTTCCTTTTTTATTAGATTAAAATATAGAGAATATTTTTTTTTGAGCTGCAATATAAAGTTTATAATTCAAATGAGTGAATTAGAGAAGTCAAGAAAAATAAATTAAAAGTAGTCATGTGATTGATTGAGAAATGTGAACTGATACGAGAGTATTGTGAGCGTTGGACAGTTCGAGATTCGGGTGAGCCGTGAATGAACGCAAGGAAAAGTTCTCACGCCTGAGGCGAGATGTCTAGTGAGGCCTTGCAAGTGAAGCAACTTTCAGGGGAAGCGAATGCGCTCCGTTCGTCGAGTGGAAGAACAGCCGTATTGAAACAAAGGGAATTCAACGCAGCGTTTGAACAGGGAATATCATCGCAAACTGTGAGTTAAACTTTTCAATTATATTTTTCCGTGAAGGGAACGATAAGGGTTACAAAAGATTTGCCGATATTACACGTTTTGGAGAAAAGTAAAAATGTCGTGCCCACATGACTATTACTTGGAAGGTTGCCAAGTGAATTTGTGAAAGTTTTCTCAAGTCGAGAAAATAATTAACTGTGAAAATTATTATTTCTAAGTTTATCAAGTTAAAGTGAAATTAAAGAAATTATTCAAGGAATTATTTTAATAGTTGAAGAAATAGTAATCAAATTCAAAAGTGCTTCGAGATTGTGAATTTTGCTGTGAACATTATATAGTGAATTTGTTACACTACCGAATTAAATTAGTGCGTTTGATTTAATTAATGCAAGTATTAATTACAGTGACTTATAGCAAAAGTTTCACATGTGCATAGATAGAATTATAGTGCTTAATGAATTAATGTCACTTGTGTGTTGCTGAGATTACAATACTTAAAAAACCTAAGTGCATCAAGTGAGTGCTACTTCTGTGTTACAAGTTTAGTTCACAAGTGCTAAAAATTGTGAAGTGTTAAAGCAGTTATATTCAAGTGTTAATACAGTGTAATATTTTATGTACTTTGAAGTGATAAAGCATTAGTGCAACTAAAAGATACATTACAGATGTGTATTAGTCCAGCTACAGCATTGTTTAATTATGGAACAATTATGTTTAAACAATGCGCAGGATACTTCCGCGTGACTGTCATTTCGATTAATGAACTTTATTTAGTTAATGAACAATTCAGAATTCAATACGCAAGAAGCGTGCAACTGATATATGTATATAGTTGTAAATAATAAAAAAAAAAATACAGCTCTGCATTCAATTAATTAATAACCCTCTTCAGATACTATTTTTAAATTGCAGTGGTTTAGTTTTAATGGTAATGTATACTCACAAAATAAGGGTGTATTCATGGGTCTTTCCTCCTCAGCTATCCTGGCTGAAATGGTCATGAAATTTATTGAGATACAGCTGTGGAATATTGACCTTATTAGTTTTCATATAAAATTCATGTATAGATATATAGATGATACGTTTTTTATATTGGATAAAATTGAGTTGAACAACATACTACAGATTTTTAATCAGATGCATAGTGATATTCAATTCACATCTGAAACAGATATGATTTCTTTTCGGCTGTAACAAATGCCCTGCAATACAATCTAATGTGATAATTTTACTGTTTGTATTAGTAATTCAAGTAATAATGTTGCATAACATCACATTTGTAAATTTTGTAACAAACACTGTAAACTACTGGATTTTTACCTATTATTGCTTTGTTGAAATTCTTTTATGGCTTGAATATTATGTTCGGAGCCAAATAGTTTTCCTTTATATTATGTTTATCATTTGAGGAGGAGGATTAAATATCCTTGAAACATGTAATGAAGTATTTATATTTATTTATTTTGCTTATAGTGTGTGTTTGGTCCTTATTTAATAAGAAGTAATCATATTTCGCCGCGCTGGTGTGGTCGAGCGGTCTCAGGCGTCGGTCTGTTGTGAGATCAATGTGCCAGCGCCCGGGTTCAAATCCCGGTAGCGAGCATGGATGTTTCAAAAATTTCCTTTCCTGTGTTGTAGCCTCTTCTTCACTTTCTCTTCGGTCTGACGTCATTCCTTAATGGCGTCCTGGGGAAGGCCACGGGAAACCACCCCAGTATCTTTCCCTTGTAATTCTAGGGAGTCTGCTAGGGGTTCGCCGTCTTGGGAACACTAGCGCTCCCTGGAGCACGGATGCTTCGGCAACGAAGCTCGCACTTCGGTGCGAACCGACCACACACACAATCATATTTCAGTGATCTCCTTCATTTTCTTACCGAAGCTGGCCTATATTTGCTGATAGTTCGAAGAGATTTGCCGACCTTCATCCCGCCTTTGATCTTAAAGCCTCGGAGAGACTTTTTTTCATTCTTTTTTTCTTACTACTTTATTAATGGTTTCTTGAGACATTTGTTCCGAAGTTTTGCGGTTACATTCGTACTATTTCGTTTGACGCTACTGGTCAAAGGGTTTCAGATTTGTTTTTGTGAAAGTTCGCTTTCGAAGTGATCGTAGTGTTTGACAACCATTAAGAAACTTTTGAGTGTCCTTGAGAAGTAGTCGAGAAGTGACGGTTTCTGTTATTATTAAATAAATATACTTCAGCTGTGCTTTAAGTTCTAAAATTAAATAAAAAATCTTATATTAATACAATATACTCTCGATATCTCGAACTTCGATATCTCGAAAACCTTGATAAGTCGAACAATTATTTTTCCCCTTGATATTACATATTCATCTAATGTTAATTTTAATTCTTATGTCGAAGAGTTTTCACTCAAAACCTTGTTATGTCGAATATTTTTCGATGACTTTGGTTGAAGAACAATTTCAAAAGAGATGTCGCCAGGCCACGATACTAGACTTTTTTAAGAAATTCTAGCAATGCAAGTTCATTGTATTTTACTAATTCTTTTCAATTTAATGTACAGTAATTATTTTCGACTACTTTTAAAAATTAAAATTATCATTGCTATATTTCGACTTATTGTTAACTATCATTAAATATTTATTCTTAATCTCATCTATCAAGACTCTAATTTTTAGAATATTATTCCGTATCTTGTGTTTTTACGTGAATTTTTGTTTTGGTTATGACGTTGTTATCTCGAAAACTCACTATCTCGAATTTTTTTTAGCGTCCCTTCGACTTCTACATATCGAGTCTATTGTATTTTAGTTTTATCAACAATAATATATGTTTAATTCATGTGAATATTTCAATTCATGTTTAATTAATTTATAATTAGTTTTATTGCCACAAAAGTAAATAATATAACTGAATTACTTTTTGATTGATTGTTTTACTATAACTAATTATAGTTATAGGCTATTAACAATTATTTAACGTGCGTAATTTCATTAATGATAATTAAAAAGGCCAAAAACACAATTAAATATTTAATTAAAATTCAAAATTACACATATAAATATGCTGGTTATAAAGTTGCATTTGTAAACTTGCATTTATGTTACAAATATAAACGTTTCGACTTGCAGGCAAGTTGTGTTTATATTTGTAATTTTAAATTTTAATTAAATATTATAGTTATAAATTGGTAAAATTGGGTAATTCGTTAAAGGAAATTCAATGATATCGACTTAGTGACTTTTTCTGTAGCAATCAAACAAAGCATTACTATTAAACGTCTAACAATAGATGTTAATCCTTTTAGCAATCCACTAATTCTCAGCGCTTTTTGAAAATTAAAGTTGAATTGTATTTAAGCAAAGTACTAAAGAAATTCGGATTCAATTAGTTTTTTTTTTTCTTAGAAAATGGAAAGTTTCTACTAACAGGTAATTTAATTTAAAAATAGAAGAAACTTTTAATTTCTGTCGCTTTCATGACTTAAAAAAAAAAAATTAATGTACAACAATTTTTGGAATATAGGCTTCAAGTTCTTTAATGAAGATCTTGTTTTTATCTTGAAAACGATATTCTCCTTCTTGGCAAATTAAAATACTCGTCGTACAGAGAAGCATTGAAAATTTGCATTTCCTGGATATAGGTTACATTCGCAAATTTTTAAATTAAAAAGTTGTTGAGACCATCTATTTACACGATGATATCACAGAACGGCCGTTTCACGTTTCGTTGGTGATCATCAGTGGAGAGTAGTCATCTGTAAATAACGATGTCTCAATACGGAGGTCATTAGCAAAAAATATTCTTGCTCAATCATGAACAAGAATATGGCACATCCAAAAATTAAAATGATAATAAAAAAAATGAAATACACAAATAATCTTAATATATAAAAATGAATATAAAATAAATATAAATATAATAAATATAAAAATTCTTTGTTTATTTGTCCCGTATACGTTCCTACACCATTCATCAGATTGCGATGAAACTTGGTGAGTTGTTGTGGGCACGCCCGCGAAGGTTTCTGAATTAGTAGAACCATTTTACAATATCTGGTGCGCGAGTCGTTTCAACAAATGAGTGTATTTCCGGTTTCAACGTTTGCAGTTTCCGGTGCGACTCGCATTTGCAATAACCATCAACAAAGCATAGGGACAACACATGGACAGCTGTATGTGGCCTGCTCACGCGTCGGAAAAACCTTCTGATTTATTCGTGTATGCACCAGACGGAAAAACAAAAAATATTGTGTATCCAAAAGCACTTCAATAAACAGAATTAAAGCACAAACACTTTCTTTCTTTGAGTGGCATTGCAACGCATGCCGGGTACAGCTAGTAGAAAATAAAATGAAATACATATTAAAAAAAAAACCCAGGAAAATCCATGTTCTGGCCTCCGCCAGGCTCAAATGAATTTCATTAGGCATCAAAAGAAACCCAATAAGCCTAAAAACAAGTGTAAGCAACAATGGTTGAGATCAAGTGTTTACAAGATGACATCTCCGAATCATTGTTTCTTTTAATATCTAAGGAATCTCATTTGAGCCTGGCGGAGGCCAGAACATAGATTTTTCTGATTTATTTTCAATATGTATTTTCTGCTTTATTTTAATTTTTGAGACGGCATATTCATTTTCACTATTAATATTTAAATTCGATTAATCTCAATCAAGTCAAAATTAAAGAAATTACGAATTGTGTCAGAGTTTTAATGGAAATTCATTATTTGATATTAGTCAATTAATTATTTCACTTGTAATGCTTTTTTTTTTGCTAATTTTTTTATTTTTAATTTTAATTTTTTTACCTTCCCGCGCAATTTCTACACAGGTCGATAGGAAGGCATTTTCAAAAACTGAAGACAGATAGTTTATTATCATTAAATAAGTGAGTGACCTTTGCTAAATAAATTACTTCAATATCTATTGAAGTTCTATTTATCTAAATAATACTGAATTAATCAGAAAAATTTTTTTTTTCAAATTGTTGCATTGAATATTTTTAAAATTGTTTTCAACGAAACAAATATTCACTTTTTTTTTTTTTAACTTTATAAGATTGTACACTGTGAGTTAACGTACACTTTAGGTCCCTTGCACATTACACGATTTTGCCCCTGCGGGAAAAACCCGCACGGTTTTAAATCGGGGTCTGGTCCCTTGCACATTAACACGATTTCCACACGATTTCACCCGTGTGGTTTCACAATGTACCGTTCAAAAAAGGAATAAAATGATGCACAAAATATTTACGAGTAATAACTAAAAAAAAAAAAAAAATTATGAAATTTTAAAAAATAATGAAACTATTAAAAGAGCAAGCTAGAACAATTATTTGAGCTGAAATTGTCTGTAATATTTAAGTATAAAAAGTATAAATTCATTTTTTTATTAAGGTCACTGTTATGTGCTTTCTTTTTCTTTTCTTTTAATAAAAGATGAATTATATAAACTTTAATTCAATTAGAAAATAAGTGATGAAAATTTATGAAATCGAAATAAATTTCGGAAGCTAAGGTTTATAACATATTTATAGAACATTGTAAAATTGCAATGAAATTAATTGTCTCAGATAGTTACTAAGAATTTGAGGCTTGGGTTTTAATATAATTTTAAAACTTTCGGTAGCGTATTTTTCAATTAAATTAAGTGATTTAAATAAAGTTGGTGACGAATTTAAAATTTAATTCAATGAATAATTTCCCTCAAACTTTTACTCAATATAAAAGTAAAATTCAGAAAATAAGAAATACAGAAAAAAAATAAAATAAAAATAAAATAAAAAAAAAAATGAAACATCCAAATGTTCAGGATTTTTTTTTTTTACTGAAATCAAGATGTCGGCGAAATCAAGACGTCAGCATCAATTCTTTCCATATTCGTAAGTAAGAAGCAACCAAATACACAACCTCAAACAAAGCGTCTACGCCCCCTGGCTATACCAAGCAACGCCCCCTGGCTACTCCCGCACGATTAAAATCGTGGCTGCAGTGGCACTGAACGGCTGCAACACGACTAAAAATCGTGCCCGTGTTGAAATCGTACAATGTGAAAGGGCTAGTACTCGTCTGTAGTCGACTAAAAAAATTTGCCCTTGCGGGTTTTTCCCGTACGGGCGAAATCGTGTAATGTGCAAGGGACCTTACGGCATCTCAATAAAAAGTAAAACCAACCATATTATTCTACGAAATATGTATTATGAACTGATGCCTGGGTCGGCTATTTCGAGCTTATTTTGCGCTCATCAGCCGCAGTTTCCAGTGACACTTAAAAAATTATGAATTTACAATTCACTCCCATAAGAAAACAATAAGGAAAACGAGTGTATAACCCTTGTCCTTTCACTCTTCTGGGCTTCTCTATTTCACGTGAATATATATCCCTTGATTTTTTATTGCTTTTTATTATTCATTTTCCTTATTTGATTAAAAGTTTGTAGTTTGTATGAATATTTTTAGTAGACTATATGTTAATGATAAATATCTTGTTTCTTCTTCAATTCAATTCAGTTTATTGCCAATAAAATTTTACAAGATTTATATGTTTACATGATATTTAGACAACCAAGTCGTCTTAAGGGATTTTAGTTATTGCAATTGTCAATTTTGCTGAGAATGTTTCTAAATTTACATCATTCTTTAAGAACAATATGTGAGATTAAGTATTTACTAGGTGACATCCCAGAATAAGCTTTCTTGCTTAATTGGCGATCATCAGCTGGGAGTAATCACCGATAAACAACAAAGTCTCACTAAGCAGGTCATTAAGAATCATAGTAGAACATAATATGGCGCCTCCAAACTAAAAGGAAACACAAAAAATACATAATAAAAAAGAAATAAAGGAATTCATGTGCTGGCTTCCTGCTGGCCTCCATGAATTTCTTAAAAGAATAAAATCACAAAAAAACCTGCCTAAATTACATAAATAACGAGATATGAGATCAAATACTTACTAGATATCATTCCAGAAAAGCTGTATTTATTTATTTTTTATTATATTTTTTGTTTCCTTTTAGTTTGGAAGTGCCACATTATTTTCTACTGTGTTTACATCATTCTTCTTACAGAAATAAAGTCGCCATATGATGACTTCGTACATAAACAATTAATAAAATTGTGTACAAAATATCCTTTAAAGAGAACATTGGCAACGTAGTCTACTAGTACCATCTCTTGTTTAGGCGAATAGGGCACTAACAGAAAGGTGTGAATGGATTGACGCAAACCAAACCACGATATGGTAAATCAATACAACTTCAGCATCAGTAGCGACTCATACCTGAAAGGGTAAACTCTCGTGGAACGGATTGGAGCTCCATTTTGACTGTATTTACATATCCCCTAAGTGCTGAATTTTTATTAAGATTTGGTACAAATATGGCTGTTTACGTCGGCACCTAATTTGAATATCTATTTTTGTTGAACGGGTTGTTTTAACCGCGCATGAGAGCAATTTCTGCCAATTACCTCTCCAAAACCTTCCATTCTTTCCATTTCGTTGCACAGTGGTCTTTGATTTCTGTTTGGTTGTCAAGTGTTTTCCATTTCAATGCCTTCATTACGTTTAATTCTGCCTTGCTTCCTTCATTTTGGCACATAACAAAGAATGGAATGAAAAAAGAACTCAATAACACTTTTTCATTCACTCTTTGGATCTTTATTTATTTATATATATTTTTTTTAAAATTTCCACTCTCGCAGACTAAATAAATACAGAGAAAAGCTTACGTTTCCAATATATTAATTTTAATAATTAAATTTATAAAATGAGACAAATATATATTTTATTATTAACTTGCTAATTAATTATGATAATCATTAAAAGCTAAATAATTAAATTGTCATTAATTAATAATTTAATATTTACCAATTACGATATTAATTTCACAAACTCAAATAAATAAAAATAGAAATTTTTTTAACACTTTAAAAAAGATAAAAAAAATGATATTGATTAAAATTAATTTTATTTTTATAAATTTGTGAAACTTAACTAAAAATATTATCATTAATAATAGTATTGTTATTTAACTAAAAATATTATTATTAGTTATATAACGTTTCATGTAAATGACTGAATTAATAATATTAAAAAAATATTTTTATTCGCATATTCAAACAAATAATTACACTGTTTTATATGTAAAGTTCCCATATTTTTTTAGTAGATCTCTTCTCCTAAATCTTCTGCTATTAAATATTTCTAACATCACACCAAATTTAAATGTAAAGACTACATTTAATATGAAAAAGCAAATTTTC
>JAFIDM010000179.1:38511933-38522712 GCA_023159025.1 Thereuonema tuberculata | reverse complement strand
TCCTATCTCTCATCGGTTGGGTTCGCCCAGTATTGAGTAGCTCAGTGGAACCAAAAGAATCGTATACAAAGGACAAATAAACAAAACAATGACCCTTTAGTTAAAAAACATATTTTTTGATGTTTTTTAACTTAAGGATCATTGTTTTGTTCATTTATCCTTTGTTTATTTTTCTTTTGGTTGTACTGAGCTATTGAGTACTGGGCGAACATAACCGAGGAGAGATAGAAATCTCGAAACGGTCCGTCTTGGGTTTCCGGTAAAAAATAACCAAAAATAGCTCAGTGAACCTTTAATTTGTGTGCGTTATTATGCCTTTTTTTCTTATTATATTGTCTTCTACGCACGTTAAATTTGTCTATTATGAAATGCAATGCACTCATTAAAAAGTGATTATCATAATAAAGAGGCCGTACTGAAAAAGAAGTGGTACTACAGGCACAGAAGAGGATATAACAAATAAAACCATAACTCAAACTTGTATTGTTTGTATACAATTATATATTGTTTGCTATTCTCTTTAAATTTAAATTCCAGTCTTATGTTGTAATGAATTTTAATCTTGATGAAAGGGACAGAAATAAAGATTTCACGAAAATATGCAGCTTATTAGATGAATACTCCAATAAATAAATATATAAACCACATAATTATAATATAGAAAACACAAGAAACACAAATTCTGAGCATATCAGCGCAGTTCTAAAGAATTTGTATTTAGAAATCGACATCCTGAAATATCTGATTGGGCAAACCATTGTATAACACTCGGACATAATCGAGCTCCATTAGGAACTGTCCTATATAAAAATATATTTCACACAACAATGAGATTTATAATTTAAGCTTGTGTTATCAATAGTTTTCATTGTTTCAGTAAATAAAAAGGAGTGGAAAATAGTCCATTTTTATTAGAAAAATTCAAAAACCATTGTAAATATTATGATTGTAAATATTATAAACATGGCCTTATCTTTGTTTGTTTATATTATCCTAAGTTTGTTCTATTTTGCTTTGTACGAATTATGCCTGAAGAAGCAGAAAAAAGCAACTTTCTGCAAAATATAGCAATGTTTGGTGAAGAATTTGTTACTTGTGTTTTCAGTATTATAATCAGCAGCTTATGTTTTTAATATATTAATGAATGGGGAAAATACAGAAGAAACAGATATAAAATTTTATAAGATGATGTAAACATAGAAGAAACCTAAACGGAATTAAGGATTTCCTAATATTTAAACTAACCAAAGGGAACTGAATAATCTTTTCCAACCCTAAGATTCTTTCAGTTTAACCGAAAAGTAAATCGATTACTTTATGGATTTTTTTTTTACCCAGAATAGTTTCGAGATAAATTCCTATTTGTAGAAGTTCTTTTCGTTCTGTCCCGTACAGATGCTCCGTCAAAATCTAGAGAAATCAATTTCTCTAACTCCGTTTCCACATTAGAATTCGTTACAAAAGAAGTTTTTTCATTTCAAAAATTTCATCCAACAAGCACGCATGACAATTCCTTTCACAATCGACCGTTGCAGCTATTCTTTAGTCTGACAACAACGTAGGGGTATGTACGTATCCGTTTTCAAGGCCTACTTGCATGTAATTTGTAATTTTAGACAGTTTTGTTTAAAGTAGTACTCGAATAGTAGTTCTTTAAAAGTGGCGCCACTGTCGTGTGTGTTCAAAGCCATAACGCACTAAAAAATACAGGAATGTCAAATTTAATACTAATATCTAATACAAGTAATTTCTTCAAAATATTTTCCTATGTATTGACATAACGTAAAAGTTATTACTGTTCGTTTTGAAATGCGAGACCCACAACAACACAGACGACTTAACTCCGCAAAGGGATGATACGCTGAGATGGACACTTTCTTCAGACCTGTTTTTCTTTTAGTACCTGTAGAAAGATATTTTATTCTGCAATAGTCTTTATTCTTTCCATAATTCTTTCCCGAAAAGCGCAAATAGAACCCAGCTACTAGTAAACTAACACTACAAAAAGTAAACATCCCATCTTCCTCGCCCCTATTTGGAAGAAGTCGCAGGAGACCTGACGCATGCGCAAAACCGCTGAAGGCTCTCATAAACCAAAACGGACTGTACGTTACTCCTTTTAATGTTATGAACTTCTTTTCAGACGCTTATTATTGTGACTCGTTCAATTCTTTCGTTGATATTTACATTAATTACGTCAATATCTTCAACCCCAAATTCCCCTCATATGGATAATGTTGCTAACAATAAGAAGTCATGTATAACAAAGCACTAATAATAATAATGATAATAATATATGTGTAATTTCAACTTAACAATAAATAGAACGACTTGTAAGTATTTTCTAATTTAATAAGAGAAATAAGGGTCAACGATCCTCCTAATCTTTTTTTATTACTTAACAGATCTTCTTGAATCTTGCAGACATATTTATGGAAACAAAACTGCTTTAGTTTTTTTCCGTGAGGGTGTTGTTAAGATATTTGAATCTAGATGCCAAAAACCCCATAAATGCAAAATATTTCATTTTTATCTGTATTTTATCACTGTATGACTACATTAATTTCCTAAATGTACATTTTCGCTTGATAATTAAAACAAACTAACAAAAACTTAAAATAAAAAAAAAAAAGAAGAACAGTAGGTTTTAAGTTTTTTCACTAACTTCTTGTTTTACTTAAAAGTTCAAAAGCTATTTTTTTATTTATTAATTTATTTAATTGACATTTCGTAATAATATTAAAATAATTATTTTTTTAAACTTTTTATTTGTTTAACAAATACTTTGTCCTATCTCGTAAATTAACCGTCATCTTAAAATAATATCTACTTTAAAAAACTTAGTTGCGGTAGGAGAGTAGGGAAATGGAGCTTCACGAGCGATGCACGGCACAGCTTAAAGGATTTAACATTTTCGATAATCTTGCGGTAAAAATTTTGCTAGTTTGAATAAATAACAAGTTTTCCAAAAAGAAAAAAAAAGGAACTTGTTTGTTTTCGGAGAGATACAAAAATCTTTAAGAACCCACCCGCAATAATTTTCCGTAACTGGATCAAGTGTTTCGTCGATGTCTGATCTTCTAATCCCGATCTTTTTGTCGAATCAGCAGCCGTGCTTATCAATGCGATAAAGTTCAGTATCCTTACGACAGTGTCGCCCCCCTGTGAAAACGCATCGCTCCTCTCGTAAATTGCGGACCCCGGTCAAGCTGTTATCGCCAGCCGATAGCGCACTGCCGTAGCGATAAAAGCAGCGGCGAAAGGCGTTGCCACACATTGATAGGATCTGGGCAGGCCGTTGGTCCACGAGTGAACTGGGCATTGTCCAGATGAAATAAGTACAACACATTACCCCCGACCAAAATTGCATTATATTTTTAAAGACGAAGTCTTCGCTGCTGCTGATGAGGTATTGTGATAGGGCTGATTATTAAGAGTCACTCTTTCTGCTGCGGTTTTATTTTTAGGCACTAAATTTTATATACTCGACATGTCTGTTACAGTTGCTGTATCAGTTTTCGGATATCAGAAAGTGTTAAATGGTTTCATATATCCAGATTCCAATCAGTTGCTGCAGTCTGAACTGTTAACAGTTGCGACTATGTTATTAAACCAGCATCGAGCTTGGATTAAAACTGTCTTTAACCTTTCATAATTAAAGGATAAATCATCATCAAAATTCATATATTCCAGCATCTGTTGATCAGTGAAGCAGTGTTCTTGTTTGCGATCATCTAATGCATGGAAGTGTTCTAATGGCATCCTTCTGTTCCAAATATTTCTCAGTTTGTCTCTCCATCTTTTCCTGTGGTCTTCCTCTTACTATTACCACATCATAAACTTCTATCTATCGACTTCTATTCTCTTCCATCCTCTTTAAACTTGAAAACGTGTTTAATTATATAATATTAACAAAAGGACTTCTGAGTCCCGGGTTCGGTTCTCATGTGGGGTTTCGTTGATGGTGGCGATCCGCGCTGGGCAGGTTTTCCCGGGGTTCTCCCGTTTCCCCTGCATTTCTCACACCAGTCTTTCTCCGTCTGTCCTTCTTTCCGTGGGATAGTAAAAGATCTTTCAGGTCGACGTGCTCGGCAGTCATACCACCCACTTTCAATTAATCTAATCTAATAAAAAGATTTTTTTTTATGTAATGTTGTAGGCTTGTAGATTTTTGGTCGTCATCTGCTACTCTGCGGTCTGTTGTACAAGCCTTGTAATTTTTAAAGGAAGAGAAACATACAGCGAAGAGAGAAAGGAACATGCAAACCCACGTGGGGATTTTGTAATGTTACTAATACGCATTATTCGTTTATTCCAATCTTTTCCTTAATACCATTGTTAATTCTGTGGTAATCTTAGCAGAGTTAAAGGTTAAACAGTTGAGTTACATCAATTGATTAGCAATGCTTTACATATGGGTCTACTTTTTACCAACATTATTAGGAAAGCTTAGGTTTTGTAGTTGAATCTCTTTAATTTTTTTCTCAGAAGATAAATGTTTTCAGTTACTTTGATCATGGATGAATGGACGGATGAACAGACAGACTCCGTTGTGTCGAAGTTCATTGCATTTTAAAGCATTCTTATTCTAATCTTGTATTTTTTTCTTAACAATTTACATTAAAAGAAATATAAAAAAATAAAAATAAACATCTGTAATGCATGATGTGATGAGTTATATGATGTGAACCTTCTTCAATGTCAAATACAAAGAACAAAAAAAAATCTTACAATCAAATAACAACATCAACCAAAATTCTGTTGGATGAAAATGAAAACTTAACTTTTCTTTTTATTTAAAGAGAAACAAAAATTAAGGGTTTTTTTTTCCTTATTAAATCTAGGCTTTGTTTCTCAATGGTCCTCTTTTATTTGAATGTTAATTTCGAATTTATTTGCAAGAGTGAGCTTCGGCTCAATCTAATGCCATTCACCAGACTTCTGTTTTATTTTCAATTACTATAGACCAGTGCTCGTGAATAGATGGAGCGGCTGTCTTTGTAGTTGGATCACTTTCATGTCGAATATTAAATATACTTTCATAGTCCCTTGCACCGCTGCCTCAAAAGGCCTATTGTGATTTCCAATATCTCAATTAATTCTTCTGGTGAAAATCCCAATAACATTTAAAAAGTCTAAAATTACCAAAGGTAATTGTCATTTAAAAACATACGTACAGGACGTTTCAATCTGCATGCAGATTATTTTCAGCTGTCTCAGTTGATCTCAATTATCTATCTCAATTAATTCTTCATAAACCCTAAGACTTTAACAACTTGTAGCATCTTATGCAATGACACATAGGAAATACTACTCCTAGCGTATTGTGTCTGATGCCAGCAGAAGCCTCACATTCACACAGGATATACAGTGCTGTTTCATCAGCTTGCCCGCTCTTCTATACATAAGTTTTCACTTGAAGTTAAGTATTTCTAAAACAATACACGTTTTACAATAACACAAAAGGAAATAGGACCCTTATGCCAACGATATATCAGATTTCATTCCGAAGCCTATTCAGAACTTATAAATTGTACCTCGTTTTATCAATTAAAGTTCACTTTATTTATTAATAAAACTACTCGAAATTGTTCGCCATGTTTCACTGATGCTCCTTCTGTTAGCATTTGAACTGTGTGCTTATAACAATAGTTGGTCTTTCTTTGATGCTACAGGAAGTTATTCTCGTTAGTTTTATCTTTTATAATCTTTTCGGGGCTATAGATCTTACCGTTTCCAAGATGATTCGGAACTTACAAAAAAGCATTTGGATGTAGTTTATTGACGAAAATTTAATAATTGGAAATTGTCTTAAGTTGAGTAATTAAAAGTTTATCAAAGCCATCAGATTCAAGATAAAATTGAGAAATAGGCTCTCTTTATTATAAGATTTGTAATAGTTCGCATGCGTAGTGTATCGTCATGAAGTTTCTTAGGATTTTTTTCCGCCATTTGTCGAATAAGTCCCATTTACGACATATCTTCCCAATTCTAACCATCGATAACGCCACTATAAGACAACTGGGAGTTCTCTACATATTATCGTGATGATGAATTGAAGATGAGGAATTCCTTTTAATTACATTCCGCGTTGTACGTCATTTATCGAACTTTTTTTAATAGAACTACCACACACCAGAGAACCAGTATACAGGAGTTTTTGACCTCGTGCTCTTTCAGAAATAACATCAGATAGCGTAAACTATCATTAATTTCGGATAAAAGCTATTAAGTGAGAGACAGAGAATTTTTATTTCGACTTAACATTATTCTTTCGTAGACCAACAATCGAAGTTCAAAAAGGATCCAATAGTTTGTTTGTAACATCATCTTCCATGTCCACGCAGGCATTGAAACAAGTAGAAGAACACTTTCACGGTATTGATGAACATGGATGTCTAGCAGTCTAGTTCTTCAGGTGACATAGTTATAAATATTCCAATAAGTATGAAATATTTATATAAACATTATCCTTTAATTAATATGGATTATTAGTTAGAAATAATAGTTATCTAAACATTGATCTCCGTTTTCAGAGTAATACAGTCGAACCTGTCTATCTCGAATCTCACGGGAAAGAAAAAAAAAATTCGAGATAAAGAGGTTTCGAGTTATAGAGGTTTAAAATGCGGTTAATTAAAAAACGTTTTAATTACTTTCGTTGCAGAAAAATACAGTGGTATGATCGCATATTAATTATACATACATCGATAACATTTTTTTAACATACATACATACATACCTTTAACAATAAAAATAGTCTTTCAATGACTTTTGACGTCTAACTTTCTTTGTTTCTATTAGCCTTCTAAAGTTAGCAAGAGCTGCGAATCCCTCGTGGCCAACATTTTCCTCAACCTGTTGTTGAGGAAGGGTGGTCTTTGGGCATCGATTTTTGTAATTTACACTATCCGAAATTCCAGATACAGAGGTTTTGAAGGAAATTTTTTCGAGATAAAGATAGAAAATACATTGAATTTAGATTGTAAATGTAGGGAATTTCAGAAATTTCAAGATATAGAGGTTTTCGAGATAAACAGGTTCGAGATAAACAGGTTCGAGATAGACAGGTTCGACTATATATGTTGTTTGTTGTTGTATTGATTACATTTGTAATTGTACTAAAATATCCTGTTAAACCTTTGTCATTCATTTCGTAAAAACTGAAATGGAGATTAATAGGTCAGATGCTAACATCTAAACAACAGATTTGTTTGAAAAGTATTTAATAAATTATAACGATATTTTTTATGCTTACAACGTTGTTCACAGGAATGATCTAATTCTTTATTTTATAGAAAATCAATTTCTCAATGTATTCTTATTTTACAAAATATTATAAAAAGGGAATCTTTTAAAAGGCTTAGAAGGTTTGAAGAAAATGAGACGAAGGCGGCAATGGGTGACTGGAAACAAATTTTTATTCAATCGATTTGTTGCATACCTGTGTAAGGGGAAGCAATTGGGATTCCCGTGGCTGTGTGTGTAATGCGCTCATCAGCCCAAATCGGGAGTAGGAGCCCCTTGAATTACACCTCGTTGCATTTCCTACGGCATAAGGATTGGTAGAAAGAAATCCGAATTCCGCTCTACGTCATTTCCGGTTTTAAATGGCCATTGCCCGGATCAGAAAATTAGTGGACAAAATTGGGATTGGTCTGTACTGAATCGACTGTGCTGAGAACGAATTTGATTAAACCTCGATGCAATAGAGTCACTTACAATCCCGTGTCACTGGGAATGCAAGCCCAATAATGACTTGAATAAATAAGTTTTGCGCGTTTGTGGGTAGCTTTTTTTTTTTTTTTGCTTATTACAAAACTGAATCGATTTCAGAAATGAATTGACTTTCGCATTTCGTAACGCAGTCATTTCTGTTTGCAGAAAATTGTTAAACAATCGCGAAATCATTAACCGGGAGCCTATTGTTTAAACTTTGAAATTAAAAATTATGGTCCTACAACGGTCTGAAAGAAAGTTGTGGAAATTAAGTAAAAATTAATTAAAGCATTGATTGAATTGAACAATGACACGCAGCGCGTGAGAAGATTAGCACGAGAAAGCGTAGAATTCTTCAAAGATGCTTGGTGTGTTTTTTTTTTTTGAACTTATGAACTTGAATTTCAAAGAATGAACATTATTTAAAGAACTGTTTGTGAACTATTTAAAGAACTGTTTGAGAACTGTTAGTGAACTGATAATTTAATAAGAAGAATTGTCAAGTGATATTGAAAATTTGAAGTGGATTCGTATTTGAATATTGAAGAGCTTACGAAGAAGAATAAGTATTTCTTTATCCGATATTTTTGTTTTAGGTCATTATATATTGTGTTTGTTTAAAGTACATACCTGCTAAATAAGTTAATAAATTATATATAAAAGTAACAAAAGTGAAATGTGTTTCAAGAAGACACAAATTCTAAAGAATTAAAGAAAAGCTGACGTCTTGTATTCATGGTTTGGCTATATTTTTTTTTCTACACTGTTGTATTCCATTCTGGAATATATTTTCCTTTTCTATCTGTGTTCTCTACCATAAGCTTAATAGCAAAGCAAGGGATTCTGTTGACAAATGCGATCTCCAGTTATCATTGTCTAATTCCATTTTTCACGTAGGACGAACCTCTGCTTGGCTAACACCATCTGCCAACGGAATGTATGATTTAAAAATAACTTATGAAAACTATTTTTTTTTTATCTAAGCGAGTGCGAAATATGTCACATTCAAGTGGGCGTAATGTAAACCCTCTCGTCGTTGCCTTTCATCATCGGACCAAGTTATAACTCTTCAGTGACAGGAAAACGACGACAACAGACAACTGAGACACTGGAATTTACAGCAACACCCAGTAATAAGAATTCACTCAATTTGAATTACGGAAAGAGCTTTTTCTTTTCATTGTCAACCATCTGAATCTCACAAAGAAAGATCATTTTTAAGCTTGTTATAACTAAAACCCTCCCAGTGTGATTCAGTAATCGTAAATAAAGTTCAAGACGAGACTATCTTCACCAAAAAGGTTTACAGAAGAAAAAAAGGCAGTTAGCCTTGCTTTGAATGACATGATAATATTAAGCAGTAAAAGGTTAAAGCATCACAACTAATGATTTAAGTAGCTATGGATGGAAGCTCCTACGATCTCTTGCCTAACTCAACATATAGGCCGACAGACGGTTCTTGATGATCCCGAATTTTCGCGATTTCACGTGATTGACGCGAGAATAGCCTGTATCCATGTCTTCTCACAAAATGGCGAGAAAGAAGGCTTATCGACTCCGGAAAAGAAGCGGCCACGAGCAAGCCCCGTTACTGATGTAAATGATTTTGACCGATGCCTTATTCGCCGCTGCATCCATCGTCTCTACGCTGAAGGTAAAAATCCAACTTTAACATTTTTTCTCTGGCATTTTTCTAGTGACAGAAATTCAAAATACTACATTCCTTGAGACCTGCTGAAGAGGCTAATGGCCAGATCTCCCGTTTTTCGTAATTCTCGTGCAAACGTGATCATCAAGAACCATCTGTCGGCCTATAGTAGAGATCAAACTACTACATCATTTGATTGCCTTTACCGCCGCGATGTAAAACCAGAATCCTTATTTGATCGATTGAAACGAAAAATAACCAGAGAAACTTTCCAACAATTGCTGGGAATCGAACCATGCTTCTCCAGTCCACAAACAAACGCTTTACCACGTGAGAGACCGAATTGACATGAAATATACAGATATTATTGATTATTTATGTAATGATCTTTATTTTAAAGTGAATTTCTAAAAGCTTTTAGGATTCAGAAACACTTCTGCATGTTTCTTCATAAATGTAAGAATGGCTACCAAATCATTTATGTAAAATAATATGTCTCAGTAGGCATTGTAAAACACACGAATAGATTTTATTAAGATCGCAATATATATATATATATTTATAAAATATAATCAAAATTTATTCCTGGAAATTGAAATCAGGCAGCTAGTTAATTGTGGGCATGGTAGTTCAAGTGGCTGGAGATATTTCTTAGATCCCCTGAGATGGTCATTTTTTCCGTTGGTTCTTTCTCTTCCAGAACATTCTTGATTTCACGCATGCCTGTGAAAGGACTACCGGCTTTCATTCTCGGAGATTAAAAGGGGGTGAGCGTTGGGCTGACCCCCATACTTAATCCCGTTACGCCTGGAACTTTATCTACCGCGAACTCGAGGTCTTTAATAGAATACTGTTATTTGTTATGAATACAAGAGTATGCCGGTACCCGGGTTCGAATCCCGGTCGTGGCATGGATGTTTCTTTCTTCTTCTGTTTCTCCTTCTGTCCGTTCCTGCGGGTATCACTTGATGCTGCCTCCAATGGCGTACCCTGGGCAACGATTCGTCGGTTAAAGGCATCATATCTCGCACCTTGTTGTTGGTCTAAAGAAAGATGATTAATCTACGAGCCCGGGCATTAGTAAAAAAAATAAATAATAATAATAATTACAAGAGTTAGTTAAGGAATTGGTTACGGAACTAAAAACTAAAAAAAAATAAAGAAGTCCTATTGATTTTAGTGCTGAAGTGAAGAATGTATGTTCATCAAAATCTTAACTTAATTATGACATATTAAACCAGTAACTAATTATCAACACCGGATGATTCGTAAAGTACTGAAAAGAACTGATGGTTTTCACCACCCCCTATTTTTTAATCTACTGCTCATAAAAATCTGAAACTTTTTATATAAACATCGTCAAATATATAAGAGTTATATTTTCATGTTATTATTTATTCATTATTATTGAA
>JAFIDM010000179.1:38492560-38506933 GCA_023159025.1 Thereuonema tuberculata | reverse complement strand
CTGTTGACCAACTCTTGACCCTCAGTACATTCGTGTCTTTAAAGAGGAAAGTAACAACATTGATTTCTCATTAGAAGACACACATGTACACAGAACACATGTTTATTGATTTGAGTACATCTTTTTTGGAATTCTCAAGAATAACATATTTTCTTAATGAATTATAATAAGTAATAAACTTTCATCTTCATTTATTAATGAATCTTTGGAAGCAGGCGGGCGCAGTGTCCTGATTTACTTGTCTGTCTGCACAGTGATTTCTTTTTATCTTCAAGTTGCTTCAAGTTTTCTGCTAAAATGTTTTGGTAGAATGAATTAATCATTTGTATCTTCTCTGTAAACATGTCAGAATAACCATAAGTCTTTATTCTCTTCTTCTGGTAGAACCTTTAAGCATTCTGAAAGTCTTCCTTTTATGCTTGTTTGGAAACTGTTTTTATGTATCTTAAGGTGCATTTTCCTTCCGGCTTTAAGTGTCTTCTCTCAGAGTTTTCTATCTTTTTTCCTCCTTACTTTTGTAGCGTCGTGGTACCTCAACTGACTAAAGGTTGCTGGTGCTGCTTCTATAATTTCATTAGCTTTGACGTTCTTCCGTAAATTGTTTATATTGATTTTTTTTTCTGTGCTTAGTAAAACTGCTTTTTGTCGGAGCAAATGGTTTTAATGCAGTTGATATTAGCAAAAATGCACTTCGATTTTCTGTTACATTATGCGTATGGCGGAAGTCTCGCGAGATTCTAATATTTTTTGAGAAGATGGGGCTTATTGTGGAAACTTTCTTCAGTTCTCTGTTTCGTAGAAGTTTTTCAGTGAAAACTTCTTTAATCTTAAGTTTTTTGAAATTGTACTTAAGTCCAAAACGGAGAAAGGTAGAGGAAGCAACACTGGATTTTAGTGAAACTTTAATTATGACTTGTTTTCCAGAATAACTTTCATAAATTTTAGAGCGGAGTGTTTTGCTGCTTTAAGCTTTTTAGTTATTCATATCAATAGGTCGATATTTTAAAATTTTGGAATAGATTAATTTGTAATCATTATAATGTCTATTAGCTACTTTATTTCCCCAAAATCATTTACACATGCGTACCTATTCCTTTTGCAGATTATTTTCACCTTAAGCTTAATACAGCGATGGCAATTAACATTAATTGTCTTAAGTCTCTTAGGCTAATAGTAACATTGAGATATATTTTCTATTACGTAAATGTTTATTAATGACTGTGTAATTAAAATTCATTGTTAGGAACATGTAACTAACAAAACACGTATCAGTGTCATTGTTATCCATCTAACAATATTTCACAGAAATGTGAGACAGACTGTATTGCATCATGAAATAAACTCATCACATTTTTATAATAGCTTACATAGGACAAGGTAGTGTTAGCGATTAGTAAACCAATCACAATGTTTCCTATCGGCTTCTGATACGTTTAAGAAAATATAATAATACTAATATTGTATATTAGTAGTATTGTTTGTACAGCATTGTTATCGTTGATATCAATTGTTACTGTATGGTTACCGTATTGTTATGTTGACACCCCCGATATCCCAGGAGCCCGACCACGTAGAGACACAAACTCTACGGCTCTGAACTATTCTTGGCAAGACCTTTCCAACGACACCCTGACCAAGTCACTAGGCCTCGTGGTTGCTGCGCTGATACCTGTCCACAGACGGTTAGAGAAACCGGGAATATAAGGTGTCTGATATCTCGTAACAGAAGCCTAAAAAACAGTAGTCTTGGTTTGTTTTTTTATCAGAAAGATTTTTTTATATTATTTTTTATTTAATTTATTTCTGTATAATAATTTATATTAGCATATATGCCAGCATTAATATTGCGATGATTTTATATCTAAGGAATATTACAGCTAAGGAACATGAGCATACATAGAGATAACATTTCAACGTGAAATACAGAAATACGATACTTGATACTTGAACTAAATGGATGATTTAAAGTGGATCAGAAATTCAAAATGAAACAAACAAACAAACAAAACATCAAAATATGAACAGTTGTCGAATCTCCAATACTATATCGCATCGTCGATAACAATGCTGGGATTTTATAATAATAATGTAATAAAAAATATAACCCAAACCCCCCCCCCCCCCCCAATCCAAAAAAAAAAGACAAAAAGTCATTTCTTTTAATGTGATTGCTTTTCTTTTACCCATCAGAGGGTTTTGCTTTCTTTCGTATTTTGTGTTTTTTTGTTTCTCCTTTTCTTTAGGGGCAAATTCCTTTTGAAGCGGAAAGTTCACGCTTAAAGGTTTTTGTTTCCATTATTCTTGTTTTTTTTTTTTATGTTTTAATTTCTTGTTCTTTATTTATGGACAAATTCCTTTTGAGGCGGAAAACTTAACGCCTAAGGATATTTGTTCCATTACTTAAAAATAAAAAAGAATTTGCTTCTTAATTATTGAGGATGCATTGTGTTTTCCACCGTAAATAAAAAATATACTTTTGGGTAGTTTTTGATAATTCGAAAACTTTTTTAATTTTTATAACAATTCTGGAGCGTTCTTAATAAGTTACACTACACTTTCGAAGCGATTAATATTAATCGAGTTTTGGCTGTAAATATTTGTAAATTGTACACAAATATTTATTGTTATTAAGGTTATATTCTGCAACCATAGTATTTTAGCGAACCCATTTGGAAGATACTGTGATGGAGACCAAAATGGGTAGCTATTGGGTTTGTCGTGTCAGTCCATCCGTGTCTGTCCCCCTCTAACAACTCCTTTCCCTATCGGAAGGTCCGATCGACAAAGGGACTTCACCATCGTGCTCAGAGGCCCAAACAACATAGGAATTGGGTATTTTCAGCCCCCCACCCCCCACCGAATTTGGTATTTTGGCATTTCCTCAAACATTTGTTAGAAATGTAACCGTTTGATTTCAGTTGTCAGCTTTAACTTGATGCTTAAGGTCTCAGACTCATCTATTGAGAGTTGTCGGTTCAAATCCGTATATCTACTTTTTGTTTTTTGTTTTTCTCTTAATCTTTTTTTCTCAATGTCCGCGTGTTTTTTTTTTTTCTTTTGTTTTCATATTTTCCTCTTTTTTCTTACTTGTTCTTACATTAATGTACTTCCTTTTTTTATTATTATTCTTAAGTTTTTATTATTATGGGTCGCCTTTTAAATTTATGCTTTAGCTCGAAATTACTGAATATTCACTTGTGTTTTAATGGAACCGTTTCTTAGTCTTTGCAATACAGTGAATTGAAGGCTTTTCAGAAAGAATCGTTGCAGTGAAGTAATGACTTTACTAAGTTAAAATTAGTTAAGATTTAATTCTACTCGTAAACATTAATAATCATGAGAATACATGAAAATGAATTTGAATTTTAGAGATAAGTTCATTTATTAAGTAATTTAACTTACCGTATATGCTCCAATAAACGCCGAGGCTCTTATTGTCGCCGGTCTCTAATAAGCGCCGGGCTGTAGAGGGGACACAGCCAAATAGTAGCCGGTCTCTAACAGTAGCCGGGGTCTTTGATATTTGCCTACGGGTACTAATGTAAGCGTCCATATCTTTATAGTCGTGCATAATACCTTACGGTACATTGCCTTACAAAATGCCGCCGAAACGGTCATTTGACATTGCCTTTAAGATTCGCGTGGTGGAATACGTGAAAGAAACTTCGGGTGAGGAGGCCGCCCGTCATTGCGGATTCGGACGACGAATAGCAGCGAAAGGTACAGAAAGACATTGCCATTTATCTTGAACAGTCTTATGTAGCATGTGAAATTCAAATAAAGTAGCCGTTTGTAATATTAGCCGGTATGTGTATGTAAAAATATTGCGTTTTTGTTAATAATGGCGGCCTTTAATAGCAGCCGGTCTCTATTAAGCGCCGGGAGCCGACGCTAGTTTTGCAAATAAACGCCGGGGGCCTCTATTGGAGCATATACGGTATCTCCAAAATTCAAATTCATTTTCATGTATTCTCATGATTATTAATGTTTACGAGTAGAATTAAATCTTAACTAATTTTAAGTAATTACTTCATTTATTAAGTAATTTAAGAATTGTCGGAATCACAAAGCGCCGTCAGAAATACAGTTAGTCTTGATTTTTTAGTAAGATACAGTTTGTACAGTAATATACGAATTGTTCAATGCTGAATAGAATTAAAATATTATAAAATGGCTAATATTTATTAATATTAAGAATTAAAATATTATTTATATGTATAATAAGAAAATGTATAGGCTAATTGTAGAGCCTATAACCTTCCTCAATTTTCAGGCTATCTATCGCAAAAAGAATTTTCAAATCAGACTGGTAGTTCCTGAAATTAGAGCGTTCAAACACACAAACTCTTCAGCTTTATAATGTAAGTAGGATGTATTACACTAGCAAGTCTCGATATGACCATTATATTTGTTTTTAATATTATTTTTTTTAAAGAAGGTTTAACTTTTTTTGTAGCAAAAGCCTCGTGGCAGTCTTACTTGAGAACACTGGTTTAGCGTTTGGCATTTTTGTTAGCAGTTGGAATGTTCTCGTTCTTTCCGTGAGGTCTCTTCCAGTGACCACAGGAGCTGATAGTCTCTGGCCCCACTACATTATATCTACATTCTCATCTTTAAAATCGTTACTCAGGTGACGGTGGAGGATTAGGTTGTCGAGATGGGTTCTCGAGGACACTTTAATACTTTCAATCGGTGAAATATTGACTCACCTTCTGGTGTTAGCCGTAGGACATAAGATTTGACATCTACAACCATCACGGAAAGACAGGGACATCGAAAGCCTGATAGAGATATATTTCTTCGAAACCACTCGAACCGAAACATTCTTTTTTGCTTTGCTTTTTACTCTAAGGGTGAAAACGAAGCTCACAATCCTATTTCAATTTTAATCCTGACTTTTATAATAATACCTTTAATATTCTTCTCAGAAATTTTTTTGATTATAACATTTGAAATTGTAAAACTGACTAGATTCCATAGGTTTGAGATCTGAATGCCTTTCATAACAACATCTCATCCTCAATCTCCCACAACGGAAATCTATTACACTTCTTTTTTCATATTTAATTTTTTCATTGTATCTACAAAATTGACAGGTTTTTAAAAGAAACTGCTATGATTTTTTTATAATACTAGCTGTACCTGGCATAGGTTGCAATGCCACTCAAAGAAAGAAAGTGTTTGTGTTTTAATTCTGTTTATTGAATTGGATACACAATATTTTTTGTTTTTCCGTCTGGTGCACACACGAATAAATCAGAAGGTTTTCCGACGCGTGAGCAGGCCACCTACAGTTGTCCATGTGTGTGAAGCATGGATTTTCCAAATTTAGTTCACACACTTGTAGCGATTGTCCCTTTGCTTTGTTGATGGTCATTGCAAATGCGAGTCGCACCGGAAACTGCAAACGTTGAAACCGGAAATACACTCATTTGTTAAAACGCCTCGCGCATCAGATATTGTAAAATGGTTGTACTAATTCAGAAACCTTCATGCGCACAACAACTCACCAAAGTGTTTCATCGCAATCTAATGAATGGTATAGGAACGTATACGGGACAATAAAACAAAGAAACATTCATTTTTATATATTAAGATTGGATTTATTATTTATTTTTATTGCTAAATGTTTAATTAATAAACCGCCAAAATAAATACCTGGAATTTTAGCGGAATATAATAAATTTCTATTGTAAGAAGTGAAAGTAGCTTAATTATAAAAAAAGAAGCAGAAATTCTTAATGGTAGATTTAAGCTTTAACGTGATACATTTGTTAGGAAGCGAATTTGACCTTTAAAAGAACTGGAGGTAAAAAGAAAAGGAAATCTTTTCTTAAAAAAACCAATACAATTTTAGTTTTCATTATAAACCCATTACTTAAAATTTCACGATGATTGTTTGAAAGGATAAAACGATTTTATATGTTTTAATCTGATTTCATTTATCTCATACATGTAATTATTATTTTATCATTTTATTATTGCTTCAAGTCGTGAACTTTTTCCCTGAAGTAATAAAATATTTCTTTTTTTAAGTTAACATTTTCTTAGTCTTTTCATCCATGACAATAAATAAATAAATAAGTTCAAATATTCCTTTTCTTTTTACTTCCAAATTCTTTCTGATGGATTTTAATAAAACCACAAAACCGAAATGGAAAAAAAAAATCTCTAAAAAGAAATAAAAAAAAAAAGGATTTGGAGAAATTGTAAACAAATCTGTCACCTGATCCCTACATCGAATGCTTTGACATTCAGCTATCACGTGATGAAATGCTATTCCTTAGACGAAGAATTCTTTAACATATTTTTTCCCGCTACTTGAATATATTTGACTAGAAGAGAATTAAATAATAAAATATAAAATAAGACAAAATAATCATAATACAGTTGTGTTCTTTGCAATTCTATTATTAAATAAAATTAACATGAGAAACCCTAGAAAATAACAATATCTATTCTGCTGTAATGTAGTTGCAGTATCCAGATACCCCTTGATGTAGACTGTATTTTTCAGGAAATATTGGAACTTGAAAACTTCTTCTATTTTAAAAATTACTTAATTTTTCTTAGATACTTTATTAACCATACAAAATTTCATAAATTTAACCCAATAAATTGTTAAATTTTTCCAGTTATTTTGAAAATAGAAATATTTTTCCATATAAATATTCAAAATAATCGATTTGTTTTATCAAGCCTGGATTTCTGCGATGTACAGTTTTGAAGAAGGTTTAAACATAAAATAATCACATTCTTGTTAGGAGAAGTCGAACAGACAGTGGTGAAGATAACATAAACGGTTAACATCATCGTTGATTAGGTTCGTTTGCTATTAATACTTATGTCCGTAGAATTAGAATGTACCAAAGACAGGTTTAAATACAGATACGCTGTACATGGTCATAGCATTAATTGTGAATGATTTTGAAATAATTAAAATTTACTCTTTTAAGGGGAACATTAATTGTTATAGTGAAATAATTAATGTGAGATACTCTAAAATGTCTGGGATGTATATCTGTTAACTTCTAGTCCTGGAGTTGTTTGGTAAAAAGGGACAGACAGACAACGAAGGGACAATCGACAATAGGGCCTTTTGGCGCTCTTTAATTGCCGAAATGCATAGTATGTGTTTATTTTTCGAAGAACATTTTCCAACTAAATTCAATTTCCTGTTTTTAACAGAATATTTTGAAATTCTTATATGTTAATTTTTGAAGAGAAACAAGTGATTGGAAAATACATACTCGTTATTCTTTTTTGGGATATTTGACAAATTGTTTGACAAAGGACACAATCACTTTTTTATTGTATTTATTCTTTTCCTACTCAGATCCTCCTCCCATTCATAAATTACAAATAAATCACAACGAACAACATACAGTCATCTTTAAAGAGTTGAACTAACACATCTCTCTCTTCCTGAATAATAAAAGTTACTGTCTTCCCGAAAATAACTTTTATTATTTATTATTGTATATTACAATTTTATATTTATTATTATATTATATTTTTTCATTAGAAATCAGGATTAAAATGCCCTAAATCCAAAAGATTTAGCATATATTTTTTCCATTTTTATTTTTTTTATTATAAATTTTAAACAAAACGTAATTGAAATAAAAAGTTTATATGTTGAATCAAATGTTTATTTTATTTTTCAAGCCCGAAAACTGCAATAATTATAAGAATACTTATAATACTAATTGTAATTATAAGTAATTAGTAGACATTTCGATCTATTCAGTACTGGACTTACCTATGCATTCTCTATTTAATCCATATAATATCTATAAAATATGTACTTTTTTATTAAACAATTTATTTAAAATAGAAGTTTTATTATTGTTGTGTTTTTACGCCCATTGTGTGTAAGCACTTTGATAAGGTACCTTTGTAGAGAACAATCTAATCCTTAACATCCAATTGGGCAGAAAAATAGATTAGATATTGATAACATTATGTTTCAGTGCGCATTCGTCCATTGTTGATGAACTCAACTTCCAAAGTTATTTATCCCAGGAAGTTGATACTTTAGTGAAAGGTGTAGAATATTAAAAAGAAATCCCTTACTGATCTTTAAAGATAAAAGTTTTCAAGAATCAAAAACCACCCAAAGTTAAAACGCTATAATTATGATAATTCAAATTATCTTAACTGCTAAAGTTAAAGTACTTAGTGGGAGTATGTTGTTGGTAAGTTATAAACTGGACTTAGTGATGAAGAAGCTTAAAAAAAATTATTAATAAAAATGATTTCTTTTAAAGCATTGTTGAAACTACAAATAAACAACTGATTTCGAACGCCTTGTAATACAAGACTTAATTTTTACGGGAATAAATATATTTAAACAATAAGCAGTAGTTCAAATGAACTTAAATCCTACATTCCTTAAAATCTTATTCCTACTTCTTTTTTCTTTTTCTTTGTTGGTTTTTTTTTAAGAAGGGAAAACTATAAAATATTACATTTATACATTATAATACCGATACGTATATTTGTAATACTTCTAAAATATGTATTGAATACAAACGGTACAAGTTTTCAAATTTCTGAAAGAAAATGAATTAAATCCTCATTATTAATTATATTGTCAAAATCGGAATAACTAATTGTATCAAATCATGCGCGGTGTCTGGGCTAAAACGACAGTGTTGAAGATACTGAGATTTTAACAGAAATAGTATAGGAGTCCATTGTTTAGATTTCATTGGTTTTCATGGGAATTTTTGGTCGTCGTCTTGTGTTAATTTCTGGACAAGGACCCATTTAGAAAATATTTTAAGTTTAAAAGTTAAATCGTGCTTAGTCCTTGAATCAGCATACCAAGTTACAAGAAGATCCATCCAGAGATTCACAATGGAGGGGAGGGCGAGGACACATACACACACACACATAAACATACTATTTTGAAGAATCTTACATTCTTATCGGACACTAAGCTTTTGTAGCACTTTTGAAACCATTCATCATCAAATAATTGCCTGAAAAGCTTGATAATGGACCACTTGAGGTTTACGCCCATATCGACGTCACGTATGACGTGTAAGCACATATGGCGAGAGCTTGTGGGATAAACAAACATATAACTTAGTGTGACTTACTCAAAAAAAATCTTAATATACGGAATGGTTCAGTACTGTGGAGATCCTTATTGTAATAATTCTGTAAAAAACGCTTGGAATATCCTTCTTTAATATAATATTTCCTCTATATCTATACGGGTTAAAACAAAGCACATGGCTTTGTTTATCCCACAAGCCAAGCAGTAGCCTAGTGGGATATTTTATAACTACGAAGCCCCGCTTATCCTCAAGTGGTCTATTAAATTATATCTTTCTTTGAAAATATATTGCTGATGTCGTCTTCAATAGGCGATAATCAACTCTATATCCAATCTGAAAATTTTGGAAGGCTTACAATCGTTGCATCCAAATCAAATCTTTTAGTTCAGCCTCTATATCTACTAGGGTTAAAACGAAGCACATGGCTTTGTTTATCCCACAAGCCAAAAAGTAGACTAGTGGGATATTTTGGAAATACGAAGCCTCGCCTATCCTCAAGCGGTCCATTTAGTGGTAGAATGTATGTATTTGCTATTTGTTCAAGCAGTAATCAAAATTTGCGCAACAAACTACTCTTTGATGCTTCATTTTCATCGGTAATAATTTAAATTAAAATGTGATTTACAAAATTTAACAAAAAAAAAATAATCATGAATTCATTCACTTATTTTGTCAAGCCACAAAGTAAACGGATTTAGTTAGAATTTGAATGACAGACTTTGCGTTATTGTTGCAATGTAATTTACAACATATTCCTTACAATTATTGATTGGGCTTTTTTGTTTTACTATTGCAGGTGGCGCAACAGGAAAAATCGTGCAAGATCTTGTAATGGCGCAGGAGTGCAAAAGCGCCATTAAAAACTGTCTATAAGGTATCAAAGTTATTATTCTTTCGATTTCCAACCATATCTTTCCTTTTATTCTCCCACTGAATATAAATTTTTCATTTTATTTGATAGAAATCTGGTAGGTCGAAACACCGACTGTAATCTTCTTAGTTTTTTTGGCATCCAACACCGGAATAACATCCTAAATACATTGAAATCTTATTTCCTTGGACGATTGAGAGGAAATCCGCAGACATCTGCTGGCTCTTCAATAATCAATAACAATTCTCTTCTCAAATCCCTTTTCATGTTCATTTTCTTTTTTTTCCAAATTTTATTATTGTTGTTATTGATTAGTAAACGATTGTTGCCGATTTCATTTATTTAATTGTTTTACAGAGACAAACTGATGTTCCTGGCTTCTTCCTACAGAGTGGGCGAAGAGTCTCTGTATCCTTGTCAGTACATTAAATTGAAATTCAGTATTTGATGAAAAATGCCAGAGACCACATTCACACAATTAGTTTGGAAACCTGGATCAGTAACTTCTATGTAGGCATGCTGACAAAATCTCAAGAAATCATTGAGGTAAGTGACGTTTTAACATCTGCATTGATTATAACATTCCAAAGAAGAAAAAAGATTAAAAATGATATAAATATTTCAACTGCTGATCAATTGCAAGACAAATGGTTCTATGTTTGAACAAAACTAAACGTCTAATTAAGTTTCAATCAGCATAGATTTTTGTTCTGAATTTATATTGTAATGTTTCTTTTGTTGTCTATATTTTCTTAACAATATATTTTGTGTAATTTGTAATTTATCCTATGTGATGTAACCTGATTGTTTTAATTCTTATGTTTTTCTCTTTGGGATTTTATGTAGTTTTTTGGCTTGAAAAAGACATTAACATATCAACTTCGATAATTTACCTTTATCCACTTTTACGATGTTAATGGAGTAAAAATGATAATATTATATAAATATTATGTAAAGACTGTAGATTCACTCTTCTATATATTTCTTCCTACTATTCCCTAATCATGTAAAACCTCTATTTCTGAATGTCAATAAGAATTCAAATTCTTGAGGTTTTCAGCTTCTAACTGGTTTTTATCTTTTCATGAACCCAATTTTTGTCAGACTCTTAATGGGCTCTAACGCACTGGCATACATTACGTTTTATATTTAAAAGAATAGTATCAAAAAATTTCGGTGTTTTATTTTATGAGACCAGTTTTATGAGTTCAATTGTTGAGTCCATAAAAAGAAATGCATTAAAAGTACTAAAAATTCCGTGTTTAAGATTTGAAGTTTAAACTCTACAGAAACATTATGAATGTTCTCAAGTTCTTTATTTTCTCACAAAATATTTGATTACAATGAAACGATTTAAGTTTGCAGAAGGTTTTCGAGAGTATTTTCCATTGATTATATTCATTGTTTTCTTCATTATCAAGTTATTTTAGCATTAATATTTCAATGAAGCTCGGAAAGAAGTGTTCTTTAAAGTCGTCGCTTAAATCATCCAAGTCCTTTGATATTTAAATTCAAATAAGGTTATAAGTCAATTATTCTTAAGTGCCATTAAGAAACTGATTATTATCTGCATGATACATTATTGAATATTTTGCATAAATTGGCTTATCTCACATCAATATTTTTCGAAATATTTATCATTTGAGTGGTTTTTTTTTTAAATTTTAGTAACGACTCAATTTCAGTCCTTCATAATTGTGATAAATTCGCTAATATATAAGTTTTCCATATAATGAATTTAACCATTCTTATAGCGTAAATATGAGCATTATTGGTGTTGTGTATTTTTGGTGAATCGTCTTCTTTGTTATTATTATATCATCACTTAGTTCTACTATCCAACCATCATCTACTCTTTTGGCTTAAATTTTTTTGGTAATTATTCCACGAGATAGGCCAGTTATTATTGTCGTTGGATGGATGCTGTAGAAGGACGGAAAACCTTACTTTTTTCTTGTACCGTCCTTACGATTAATAACTAATCTCTGTATTTGTAGAATAAATAATCTTAAGTTAGACCCCTCTCCATCAGTATCTACTTAACGCGTTCCATGAACCTAAGACATCAGAAAAGAAAGATAAAGTTCACTTCTTCGTGGATGGCGATAATATTTTCATTGGTTGATTACTTTAGCAGATTGAACGTTCCTCAGTTTTTTTTTTAGATTTAAAAATTTTAAATCGAATCTTGTGCATTTGCACCAAAATTAATCTTTATTTTCCTTAAACATCAATTTTCTTTATATGCGTTCTCTTTTCTAATATTTACTTTGGTGCTCAACAGATGCCGCCACAATTAGGTGAGACTAAAATCTTTTCCATCGGGCATTGATTTTTTTTTTTAAAATCAGTGTTTCGTAGTTAAAATGCCACTTTTTTTTTCGTTTTTCTTGCTTTCTGATTACAATTCAGTGTAGATCTGCTTCTATTACAATCTCACCTATAAAAAGCTTATTATATTAAGCCAGGCCAAGTTTCTTAGGGTTTATAAAACAAAATGAAAAGTACAAGATTTGTTTTAATCTTATCATAAAAAGCGTTTCATTGATATTCAGTTTCGTTTTGGATATGTATACATTGTTATAAAGAGTCTTCACAATTTTACGAATGTCTAGATTAAAACTGCTCTTAGTATTCCACCTCTTTCTAATTATTTTTTTCTACTTTTCAATAACATAAACACCTGTGTAACTAGCGAAATTAATCTAGCTCTTTTCATCTGTCAAAAAATATGAGGAAAGTCTTCATGGTCAGTCTTTTCTTCCAGTCGACGATAGACAACTGCTTATGTAATCTATCATTCCTTCTACATAATATGTTTACGTCGAATTTTAAAATTTAGCTTTCAAATAATATTCAGAAAAATAATTTTCTTTAGGCCGATAAACAAGACTAAATTAATGATTAGTAGCAGTCAAATAAGTGAAAAGAAGAAGAACTGAGTTTAATCGTTGTTTTTAAGGTAAAAATGTATTGTTTTTATCTGATGATCTCAGAAAGTTTAAAAATTTCAAAATCGGTGTGTGCTGACGGAGCTAAGCTCCTCACGTGATCCCGCTTGAACCGTATAGTCCAACAGACGGATCTTGACGATCTCGTATTTTCGTGATTTCACGTAATTTACGCGAGAATAGCCTCTATCCATGTCTTCTCACAAAATGGCGAATTAAATTGAAATATTTAAATGAATTATAATACGGGGAAATGCATGAGACTTTTACTACATTTTAATATAGTTTTCATAAATTGAAAAACAGTCAATAAACAAACAATAAATTCATTAGGTAGCCATTTTCCTACTGACAAACATTCAAAATACTAAATTCCTTGAGACCTGCTGAAGAGGCTAATGGCCAGATCTCGTGTTTTCCGTAATTCTCACGCAAACGAGATCGTAAACATCCATCTGTTAGACTGTAGGTTATGCGGATGACTTTCAATGGAATCTTACCTGAGGTAAGATGTTATATTTCTAAATTTATGGAATATGAGAATGAAATTAATTTTTACTTTCTAGTACAATTAAACCATAAAAAATTGTTTTTGTTCTTCTGTTTCTTATTTTTTAGATTTAACATTTCCTATTGATTTATTCCTAGTAAGAATTCCAAAAAGTATAAAATGAATCAAATTACTAATGTAATTTATCGTCGTACATACAAAACGCTAAAAAGAAGACGTTTCAGCCCAGCTAGAAGCTATTTTCAACTGTGAAATTGGGTGTAATGAGATGGGTTTAAATATTTTTTTATAATATTGTTGGATAGTTCACTATTGATGGTAGGAAAGTTGATGATGAAGGCCAGATCTATTATTTCAATTTGATTGAAATTGGGGGTGTGGGTAATATTTTTGTCATGCAAGTATAAGATAGATTTGAATTCATCTTTATTTCTATAATTAACTTGGTGCTGTTTCAATCTTTTTGAAAGGGTCTGAGTTGTAAAACCTATGTATTTCCTAATTGACGCTAGAATACAATGGATAAATTGGAAATGCAACTGATGATGCTCTTTCTGACCATGAGTCACAGGTTTACAAGTTAGTTAACCCGAAAACCGGATAATGAACCATCGTAAAACTTTAACCGCACTTAATTCTCTTCGTCTAATTTAATTGGTGCAAGTAACAACCGAAATTAAAGTCGACTACTTTTGCATACGAAAAACTAATTCATTAACTCGTGCTCTAACATAGAATCTTCATTGAATTACGTTTGCATTAGTAGGTTCTTAGTTAGTTATTGATTAGATTTTAATTATGAAAACATTTAATCAATTACTATTTATTTAGAATTATGATAAACTCAATCCATTTCTCTACCTCGTCAGTGACAGATGTTAATTAAATGTAATCCCATTTCAGTTTATGCTTTGATTAAATGCACTGCTAATAAACCCCAATAGACTTACAAATTGATGAATATATTATCAT
>JAFIDM010000179.1:38404939-38483365 GCA_023159025.1 Thereuonema tuberculata | reverse complement strand
AATCTCATTAACTTAAGCCCTGGGCTAGGACCCGAGCAGTGGAGCTTCACAACATCTGGTAATAATAACAATAATAATAATGATGATAGAAAGATGTAATGGATTTTATTACTGTGAACTTAAAAGCCTTTTAAGCCGCTCTGTGGCTTTTGAATTCAGACATGAATGGTGAATGAAGGCATCAGTTGTCCGAACAACATAAGAACAGATTTTTTTAAAAATAATATCCTTTTTTTAAAATAATAAATAAAATTAAAAATAACTATGTATCAAGAAATTTTAAAGAAAATTAGCCCTTGAGTTTGATAACTTCAAAATTTTTTTATAAAATCCTTTGCATTCTTCTAAGAGTTAGAACTGTCTTCTTTATTATTTATTTTTTGAAAGACAACAAACTTCTCCTCTGTAACTATTTCCATTTTTATTTATGGATACGAATTTTAGAATACTGATGTTTATGTTTATTTGTTTTTCTCTGAACTACAAAACTTCTCTTATATTTTGTTTTTGAAAACAATAACCTACTCTTAGAATTCATTTTGAAATTTGACTGATGTAACAACGAAGAAGAACCCTCTTTATTCTTTGTTTATATCGATGTATTCTTCTTCTTCTTCTCTTCGTGGGCCTTTTCCTTCCCATCCATCATCTACTTTACAATCTTTTCGTTACATTCGCAAGCGTCAGCTCTTTGCTGAGCAGGGCATTTTTCTTGTTTGTCAATAAAATCCTGATCAGGGAAGGTTTGATCGATGTCGTTTTAAAGAGGACCTGATATACAGACATTTTAATAGAACCAGACCCCAGGGATTCCACGGAGCCTAGCTGATTATGTCTGTTTAAAATCATTAAGAATTAAGCCTAAGGTGATTAAGTATCTTTGCAGTATCTAAGAACAGGCTTCCTTGTGCGGGAACCTCAAAGTAGAAATAAATATTACATAATTTAAATTTTAAATAATGATAGTAATGAAATAACATATACAAATGTTAAAATATTAAAATCTTCTTATTTGGGAATTTAAGGCCACCACGTATCTCAATTAAAAAAAAATATATGTACAATTAAAATACGTGTACTTTCCAAATGTCCAACATTTCTTTGTCAACTTGACATTCAACTTCAACTTGACAAAGAAATGTTGGACATTTCGAAAGTACACGTATTTTAATTATACATATTTTTAATTTTGATGTGTAGTGGCTTTAAATTCCCCAATAATTCAACTTACACACATTAATTACTTGAAATTTAAAATCTCCTTGACTTAACTTAATCTGGTTTCGTTTCCATATCTGTTTCTTAAGAATACCTGCCAATCATATTCTTCATTTGTTCAGCTTATACTTGGTATTTATAAATTTTTGTTCTGTTCTTCGTTTTGCAATTCACTGGGCTGAATATGAGCGTATTCAAATCTAAGTAAAACTTTTCTAAAAAAAGATTTATAGATATCTTTTTAATTGCATTACTGTTCAATTGCAATATCATTTCCAATTGCAAACTAAAGTCTGATCTGTTTTTTTTTTTGTATTTCCTGTGCACAGTTCATTTCTTTTCCATCGGGCAATGCAGAATCATTCTGCTAGAAATAATATAAAATTACTAGTCATAATAATAAAAATGTACTAAAAACATTTTAAATATTTTTAAATATTCAAACTACTAATTATAATACATAAAGTTATTATTTTTTCTGTAATGTAAACCTACCAAGTCTTCCATTTTTATCCAGCATTACTAATAATTTTGAATAAAATTCCACTGTATTTGCAAATTTATTTTGAAAAATGCTTATTTTCTGTTGGTACAGCTTTGATTTTATCTGTCATGAATTTCGATAAGAATCTTACGAATGAAGATGTATTTCTTTTGTGGACTAGTGGGAATAGTCAGTCTGGAAATACAAGATCCAGATAAAAAACATGTATCATATATCATCTATTAGCATTTACATCAGCTTGGAAGGAAACACCATATTTATTACAGGACACGCAATGCATTGTGGGATGATTTAATCCATCTGTAGCAGCGTAGGACAAACAAGGCTATATCTTTCTAGTTACTTACCACTGACTTAAACGAATAAGCTAATGAATTAAGAAAAAGCTATTGGAATAAAGGGAAAAAAATTATTTACAAACTATTTTGAATTTTACACCGTAGGAAAAAAAATCATCTTTACTAAGCTTAAAAAAAATCAAGGTAAATAAAAATGAGCTACATTTTCAGCAAAAATATTTAACTATATATTTTATGTTAATGCTGAGGAATTAGAATGTTACTAAATCATGTTTATACATTTTGAAAGTATGGCAAATGAAAAACAATTAAGGGAAATATTAGAATTAATATTTTCAAATATTCAAATAATTTATTGTAATTTCTATTTTGTACAGACAAAAAAAAATAATATAAATTTTAAAATTAGTTTATATTTGGTTTGATAACTTCTAAGTAAGTATTCAAAAAACTACAATTTATATTACCACTTAGAAATGTGGTTATTGAAACATTCAGAATGAAAGAACTTCATTCCTTTTTCTATATATATATAATTTTACTTTCAAAAAATCCTTGATGTCTCATTTTCTTGATGAAAATGTTGAATTGTCTTATTCTTTTCTTTAATTCTTAATTGAAACTCGGAAGTCTTTTTACCTTTTTTTTTTGTTTTGTCTCTTTGTCCTTTCTTCAGACTTGCGTTGGCACATTGGGAGATACATTGGGAAACTGTAATGTTTCCCAAAAGTATGGATGACAACTATTGTATAATTTAGACAGTTTCTGAAGTATTTAAAGTAATATTTCCCTTTAGATCTTGGATAGCTGATCCAATATTTTCCTTGGTGCAGTGGTATGTTCAGTATTTAATAAAAGGAATTACAGTTTAATCAAGCTACATCTTCAAAGAAATTACAATTTAAAATTCTGAAGGATCCCAGACTGTAATCTACTCGAAGAAATACTCATTCTTCTTTTTTTTGTATCTTAATCCCTTTTTTTCTGTAAAGAACTCAATTGCAACATTTTGTGGTTCGTTGTCGTGATTTCAATAACAATGCGAAAGGTTACAGTTAAAATATCAATGCTGCGAAGTGGTAATTTAGTGAATCAAACCGTTTATTCATAAACAATGAGAAACATCCATGAAAAGTATTGAATATCAAAGTTTATTACATAAAATGATTTGGAAATATGTGTCAGTAAATGACCGTAAACAGTTAGGTAAGAATATTTGATGAGCAAATCTTTTTACAATCAGTTTCCAAATTCCTTAAAATGTTGTATTTTTGTTAAGTTTTTAATTGGAATATTTAAAACGAACAAAAACTAGACATAGGGGACATGTGAACTTCGAATACTCGCCTGATGAGAGTCAAAATATTTCTAAGAAATATATACAGGGTGTTCGACAAGTCCCACATCATAGGAGATATCATTTGTTTGTCAAAAACAATTAAAAAAAAGCAATTAAAATAAAATTATGATAACTCCTATGATGCGGGCCTTGTCGGACACCCTGTATTTATTTACTGTGATAATGGCTCGGAGATTCAGGTGCCCGATATTTTCGATCAAGAGGACTATCACGTCTGATACGTTTATATACCATTTCAGGATCTAGATAAATAATTTTTATCGCGATCATTGCTTTGTTTGGAAGTTGTATTTTATTCCTTGCTTTTTATGTATTGGTCTGATGAGTACCAACTCAATAGATCGTTAGCGCAACTTAACCTATAAAAAATCTTAGGATTCTCCTAGGAACTTCCGAGGACCCTTCCTAGGATGTGTAATTTTTGCTTTATCATATTCACAGAATGGATTTAATTGTAGCATTGAAGACTTTTGATCTTTCACTGTCTGCTTAGAAAGACTGCTGTCATAATTTTTTTTTGAAGTTTCTGTGCAAAAACATTTTATTGAAAACTGAAAAGCAAAAGTTAAATTGTATTATTTAAAAATATCTTTTTTTAGTTTCACCAATGGGCCGCGCGATTGGCATTGTCAAAGGCCTCTCACCTCTGCGTGAGAGTACCGGGATTGGTTCTCATGGGTTTCATGTTGGTGGAGATCAAATGTAGTTTTCTCGAGGTTCTCCTGTTTTCCCTGCACTACTTCCATCATTTTTCTGTATTATTCTCTCCTTCTTTCCGTGGGTGTAGTACAATAGACTTAGGATCTCGTTGCTTGGCTTCCATAATTCAACACAATTTAATCGAATCTAACACTAAAGATGCTACAGTATTGTTAATAGAATACTCTTTCTTGCATTGGTCAAAAAAATGAGAGCCTTTCCAAAAGACTGACTGACACTTAAAAACGTTTGAAGCCAAAAAACCTTCTGCTTGATCTTCCACGGTATTGCATTACAATATGACCAGTGGATATTCTGAGTATGTCCCTTTTTTTTTTTCAGTAGCTTATCAGCTTTTACCATTCACACTTTGATTGAACGTTGACTGAAAGAGTAAACATTGTTAAATTCACAATTGCAAGAGCAAGTCCAAAAAATTCGAATCAATATTGTAACGTAATTTACATAAATAAATGAACTTTATCGAATCAGTACTATTAAACTCATACTAAAAATTTGGTCAACATAAGCGCCTTAAATACATAGCAATGTCATCTTGAAACACCAACACCTACTACATTTAGATAATATAATGGAAAATTTGAAATACATCTCTCCTGTTATTTACAAGTTCAGTTTTATATTATTCTACCAATATAACAAACTAACAGAAATAGTTCGAAAAACATTACGAAAAATCTTGAAATAAAATATAATTTAAATTCTGACTTAGCACCATAATTTGTCAAGTTGTTTATTTTTTATTTTTAAAGAAAACTGCTAGCATTGTATTAATTACGTATTTCTTACTATACGAAGCCAGTTTTGTAATTATTATCTACGCTACAGTGATTTGAGTGTTTTATAAGTTTTTCATCCAGATCTTAAAAAGCTTGACTCCTATTTGACAAATTCGTAATGCTTTATTTCAAGTTTAATTTTTCATTTTCACAAAGTATCCTTCATTAAAAAAGAAAATAGCTAAATGCGCGATAATGGCTTTATTACGCTCCCAAGAATACGCTGGTTATTTAGCTGTCTCTTCGGAACGCAGTTGAAGGGCAGCGGAAAGGAATGTACAGGATGGTCTCAAAAATCAGCAATGTTCAAATCGCTGTAGTTGAGCGAGGATTACAATAAATCAATAGAATTAAAAAAAAAACCTAGCATTTTCGTCGTAATCCTCAGAATAATTGAATCGCAAATGTGAAAAAGGTACTAAGTCAACTTTTTGTACATTTTGAGTTAGGACTGAAAATGGGTTCAATTGTGTTCACCCCATGCATCATTTAAATGGGAACTAAATCAGGCTTTTCCAGAAGTCTCAGGAGTTCAAAAACTTGAATACTGCTTTACATTTTTTCATTATTTTCGCACTAGTGTTACATTGCCGTATGATACTATATATAACATATATATATGTATATATAACTTATATGATTAAGTTTGTACTAAAAAAAATTGAAATAAAACATTTTTTTTAACTGCAAAATGTGACAATTGCAAAACATGCGAAAGGTACCTAAGTCACCCATAATCTGGAAAAAGGTACCAAGTCGAAATTTTTAATTGTCTTTGTTCATTTGCATACTGACGTAAAAACAAACAAATGACAGGCATGGGTCGGCTTCACAGTCGTTTCCCACCACACCAATGGATATTTAATTTCTGGCTCTAGTTTTGAATGTGGAAGGGTTTTTTTGTGTTTTCTCAGTTTGGTATTTCTATGACTTAGTACCTTTTTCATATTTGCGATTCAATTAGTAAATTAGCATCATATACATAAACAAACACAAAGAAGTATTACTGAATTACTTTAGGTCTATTGAAAAGCTGAAATACATAACTTCCTTTCTCTCTCTTTCTCCTCTGTAAAAATGTGTCTGTATGCAAAGAATTACTCTAATGAAACGGACTAATTTCCATTTGTTAAATGACAAAATAATTTATGCTAGTAGCCAATGAAGGCAGTTGTCTTTACGCTCAACTCTAAGTGCATTTCTAAGCATTCCTTGAATTTTCATGTTTTTCTTCATGTTGAATATTTATTTACTTCGCGCCATTAACAGAAGACCGTTTGGCTCCATGTTGTTCATGTGGTTTCCTTGTCATAAATATTCATTCGGCAGTTTTTTTTCGTTAACTTTTTTTTCTGCACGATCATTTGTTTTGTTAACTTCTATTTGATAAATTATAGAAGTTGGCTTTAAAAAAAACACGAATTGCAAGAGAGAGACATGAAACGATTGGCTGTTGTAGAGGCAATGAAAGCGTTGGCGTTACAAGGGTTTTCCCCCCCCTTCGGGCTAAACAACGCTCAGTCATAACCGAAACAGCGCAGTTATTACCCTCGCAGGTGCAGTAAGCATAGGAATGTGAATGGAATTAATCGTCCACAAAACCAAAAGATTCATGTATGCATTTCGTCATATTTCCTCAGAGACAAATCATTGAAGGAATATCCATCATAAATGGTTTTTACTTTGCTAACTGCCTAATTGGACTGAAGCTGGAAAGAATTTTATTAATGGAATGTAGGGGGAAGGCGGAGGTTATTAAAAACTTTTAATTAATAGATGAATGTGTTTCCCCATTTTTTTTTCCGTTTTCTTCCGTTCTTCGCTTTCTTGACGAGATCCTTACTCTCCTGACGTCCGTGAGGACCCCGTGAAGCAGAAAAGGTAACAAGGGGATGCTATTAAAATCTGAATTGTTCTTCGTCATCAGGGGGTCGTTAACTTTCCCGCGGTTTTTCCTGGCAGTGTCAATTTTTCGAAAAACTTTCTTAAAGCCATCCAAGCGTAAAGCAATTACTTTCCAAAAGATTATACCTTAATAGCAGTGAGAGAATTCATCATAATTATCTTTGAGACTTGTTAACATAAGAATAACCTTCTTGGTAGTATTTTCACAACAGCATTATTTCAGTACACTGAATTTCTTAGGTATCTGAAATATTGGTAATGCCGAACTTTGATGAAATTTGTAAATATTTAAAAAGCAAATACTACAAGCTATTTAAAGATATTTTAATCTGAAAAATGATTTATAATTTACTAGCTGTACCCGGTATGCGTTGCAGTGCCACTCAAAGGAAGAAAGTGTTTGTGTTTTAATTCTGTTTATTGAAGTGCTTTTGGATAAACAATATTTTTTGTTTTTCCGTCTGGTGCATACAAGAATAAATCAGAAGGTTTTCCGACGCGTGAGCAGGCCACATACAGCTGTCCATGTGTTGTCCCTGTGCTTTGTTGATGGTCATTGCAAATGCGAGTCGCACCGGAAACTGCAAACGTTGAAACCGGAAATACACTCATTTGTTGCAACAACTCCTGCACCGGATATTATAAAATGGTTCTACTAATTCAGAAACCTTAACGGGCATGCGCACAACGACTCACCAAAGTTTCATCGCAATCTGATGAATGGTATAGGAACGCGTATGGGACAAACAAACAAAGAATCATTCATTTTTATATATTAAGTTATTAAGATTCTTTCAAAAAGCATTTTTCTAAACTAAAGACATCCTTAAACGATATCTATAAATAATGAAGCATAGTTTCTAATTTTAAAACTGAAAAAGTTTTGTAAAACAACCAACAACTTATAATTGAATGATTTATGTAGGTCCAGTATCTAGCGGTTTATGCACTGGACTCCAGATTAGAGAAACCGGTTTCATCTCCCGATAATGATTGGGGATTTTTCCACGATTGTTTCTCTTCCAGACGGACCTTAGGATTCACCTAGCCCTCTATCAAACAGGTATCTGGTTTTTTTTTTCATTCGTTGAAACCAGGTTGAAACCGGGATAGCATCGGGCTGGCCATCCGACCTCCACTAGCTCCATTGCTCAAGAATCGCTGGGCGCCAAACCTCACGCGCCTCCATGGCCTGACGTGAAACACCTTTTTAAAATCATGTATAAAAAAATATTTTTTGATGAGTAATCAGAAACTAAAAGATGTTGTGCAAATGCTTGTTCGAATTTCATTACTAAAACTATTTGAAGATTATTAATCTTTTCGTGCAGCATTTTCTTAAAAAATTAAAATTAAAGAAATATAAATGAGATAAAAGCGTGCGGAATTTATGGAACTATCTAACTGCAGATTGAAGCAGGAAAATACTTACTGAAAATATTAAATTAAAGATAATGGTAGCATCGAGAAGGTAACTCAAATTTAATTAAAATTTTAAAAGTACAAAACTCGAAAGAATAAGTAAAGACAAGAAGTTTAACGTGCCGGAATAATTCAAATTTAGGCATTAATCCACGGCACTTAGCTAAAGTTAGGATTTATAAGCTGTTGGCTTTTTTAATTAATTTATGCAGCCATTAAATTCCTTTTGTGCTTGCCGGAAGGCAGGTCAGGGAACTTTTCTATTTTTTATCTTGATTAATTTTTGGTTAGGATTTCTTCGGTGGGAGGTCCCGTTCTCGGGTGCGAGAAGCGGGATACTAACACCTTGCGCACTTTCTGAGTTGTCATCAGGGGAGTTTGGCTGGCTGAGGAGTCCTAATGAGGACGAGACGGTCCGTCCCAGTCTCTTCCCGATGACAACTCAAGGTGCGAATCCTAACTTTAGCTAAGTGCCGTGGATTAATGCCTAAATAAGTAAAGAATTAATTTTCGCATTTGAGAAGATTTTACTAGTTGTCATTGTTTAAAAAATATATTGTAAATAATAACATGTGGGCCCGGTAGCTGAGTGGGTAAGGGCGCTTGGCTGCGGGTTGGAGGTAGCGGGTTCGATTCCCGGCCTCGGCGGAGGACGGGAATTTTTCCACGCTTCTTTCTCCTCCAAACGGGCCCTAGGGTCTACCCAGCCCTCTATAGAATGGGTACCGGGTTTCTTTCCCGGGAGTTAAAGGCGGGCGAGCGACGGGCCGACCCCCCGTCCTCAACTTTGTCCCGTAAGTTCTGAACACTGGAGCCTACCCTCCAGCAGCATTGCGCGGTCCTCTGGGCCTGATCGTAACTTTAACTTTAACTAAATAATAATATAAATAGGAAAAATTATGAACTCAAATTTATCTGCCTTTTCATCTGTGGCTAGTGGTTCAAGCTTGTTTATTTATTTTAGACTAGCAGCAAAACCTGTTGGACGATAGGCATAAAAAAAATCTGAAAAATCATTTTATTATCAACTATCAAATATAAAATAAATGTAATCTAAATACTGTGCTAACTTGTGAACGAAGCTTCTACGGCAAAAATGGTTTTGAGTTTCGAAATCAGCGTAAACAACTGAGTAAGTAAGCCAAATTTCATTAAAAATGGATGCAGTGGTAACAAAATTATTTGTTTTGAACGTATGTTTTGTTAGAATTTCAGTTGTCGAGGTCGGTTCTCAAGAATAAAATTTCATGGAAACAACATGGAATGACACAATGAACTAATATTTTCATCCAATTTGAGTACTTTTGATTCAATGGTACCATTGAGAACCATTAGATCTATCTTAATAGCTTAATTATATCGAGTTACAGACAGACAGACAGATGAACTTAGCCAATTTATATATATATATTGTAACGGTACAACAGGGAAGGTAATATTTTGGGTATCGTTTGATGTTCGTTGGGCGCCAACTGATAATTTGTTCGGTAGAGTTCCTTTCTACCCCCTCCAGAATCGTTACACCCCGAGTCACCTAGCTCAGTTATCCCGTGGGAGTAAGGGACCACACTTCCCGTCCACGTATAAAGAAGCGAAAACACTTCCACTGCACAAATAAACTTAACAATTTTATTCAACACTGGAAAATAACATATTCCTTGGTCTGACGGCAATAACTTATGTTTATTTATATTCATATTTTCATACAGAGGTGTTTGACAAGCTGCACGACAGGTCATAGCAACACGTGCCGTATGTGGTCTGGCAATATCTTGTTGAAAAATAAGGCCATGGTACTGCAAAAGGAGGATAGCAAAACAGGTCTCAGAATGTTGTCGACGTACCGCTGTGCTGTAAGTGCCGCTAATGACGACCAAAGGGGTCCGGCTATCAAGGGAAATGGCACCCCAGACCATAACTCCTGGTTGAGGGCCTGTGTGGCGTGCAATAGTGAAAGCAGGATCGGCTCACTGCCCTGGGCGTCTCCAGACACGTCTGCGACGATCGTCAGGAGTCCAACCCTCGAAAATCCCACTCGCAAACTCGCAATTTGCGAGTAGCAATTAGGCGCTTGCGAGTGAAAAAAAATCATCTCGCAAATCGGTTTTTTCCTAAATTCAAAACCTTGGCTGCTGTGCCAATTCAAATTTACCGCCTATTCAAATTCACCGGGATGTGAACTCCCGCGAGGGGTATTTTATGATGGAAGTTTCCTCTTCCCTTCACCAATCACCATTCGTCAATTTATAGATAGGTGATGTGCAAGAACATATGTATAATGATAGGTCGCGAAGCCAAATTTTATATACCTACCAATCGGGCGGGTTCCGCTGCTAGTATAGATATATCGTACATATATGAAATTTTGCCCCCTCTCCCCATTAATTAGCTAGCGAGTGTAAATTTCCATTTGCGAGTTGGTTTAGGCAAGAATTTTCGAGGGTTGGTCAGGACACAGTTGGAAACGGGATTCGTTGCTATACACTATACGTCCCCAGTCAGCATCATTCCAACCGGATCGAGCCAAGCACCACTGTAATCTGGCCCGACGGTGTGCAGACGTGAGTGGCAGGTGGCGTAGCGGTCGGTACGAGCGCAGATGTCGCTCTCTCAGCCGTCTGTGAATGGTCATGGTGGACACTCGTGTGCGCGTCGCACGACTGATGGTTGATAACGATGATTCAGGCGCTGTGACAGCTGATCTGACAATCACTCTATCCTCCCGCTCTGCTGTGGCCCTAGGTCGACCGCTACCTTCATGACGCTGAAATCTGTCATTGTCCACCCATTCCTGCCAGCATCTTCTAATCGCCGCATCACTTCGACCCATATGACGAGCGATTCTCCGATTTGCCCAACCTGCCTCCTTCAATCCAATGATACGACCTCTTTCAAACTCTGACAGTTGCACGTAATGAGCTCGAATCCTGCGGCAAGGCATTTTTTCAGTCGTTGAAAGGTATCCTAACTCGCAATGCAACAGAAAGTTTGACCATCAGATTGAGAATCGCTTCTTATATACACCTGCTGAGTGCGCAGTTCCGATGCGCCGTAGCTCTCGCTATTCATTCATTGGACACCAAAGTTTAATCATTTGCATGGGCGGTCCCAATGTCTTTGCATACGAAATTTCATTACAATCGGATAACTCCTTCTAGGTGCGTCGTTTTTTTTGGTAATGAGTGTAGAACGCAACTTATAATTTTATATCGTTCAACTTACCTTTTTATTGTTATTTATAGTGGTAGTTTTAGACCAACAGCGTAGTGTACGATAATTTTCGTACAACTTTTTAAAAAAGACAATAATGTTTTAGTTTTAGTACAGTATTAGGGAGAAAAAAATCTGGCAACCCTCTATTTCTGATCCGTGCCGGATTATCGGGGTCTTACTGTATTTCAACTAACAATCTTAGAATGCTGAAAGTTTAATTGTACATTCAACTTTTTCTGTGTTTTATTTAACTTTTATTCTGATTCAGTATTGTAAAAATTCGCTCTTGAGTAAATAGTAAGAAAAAAACTACATCTACTTGTATTTCTTTAAATACGTAAATTATAATTTTTAAACATTTCTTTTCAGTTCATATTCTCACTTGAATTATTTAACTGTCTATGAATAAAACCTTCCTTGTCCGAATTGTACACGAACAAACTTGCTTCAGTCGATTATGCTCTTTGCAAACAAATGATTAAACAGCATTTATTTGTCTTTTAAAATTTTGATAAACTGCAAATAAATTGGCAATGATTCATTAAAAATTTTTCTCGTTTAATGATTCGATACAGTTTGCGCATGAGCAGTTGATTAATTATACAGGGCGCAGAATCACCAATTGTCAAACGCAATTAAAATATCCTCATTGACAGAACACTAAGCATTTAAGCACATGCGGAAATAACTTGTATTTCCTATTTGTTACCTTGAAATTTAAAACCAATATATTTGGCGATACCATTGCTAAGTATTTTAACGTCAAAATGAAGGAATTCCACAAAATTAGAAAGGTTATTTTTTCTTTTTTCTGCAACTGTTTAAAGTCAACCTTACTTTACAAAATTTACTTTATTTCTTAACTACTCCATATCTTCATACAGGCAATATTTCGAACTCCTTACCGGACGTTCTTCCTCAAGCCTTTCAATGGGAAAAGAAAACTTTCTGCTTCCCAATTCAAACATAAATTAAAATAAATTAACATTCAAGAATTCTTAAAACAACAATAAAAATAATAACGTGCAAGAAACAAACGGTAGTAATGGCGCACGGAAGGACGAGTTGCCTTGGCGGGATATATTAATATAAGATATATTAATGAATTAATAGATCAGTATATTATTATATTGTCATCAGACATAAGCAAGTGAAAAACTTCTAGATGATTGACCGATGGGAAGTGATGGGAAGTGAATTAAAAATTGATTACAACATATGATCCAAAAACCAGACAGTATGAGTTAACAAAAGAGTGGTAAAAATAAGATCAAATTTTTAATATCATTTATTTTTTAAGCTTACGTACGCATTTACAAAAATACTGATACGATATTTATATATCGACTATCTGATTTATATATCTTTTTATTCCATGAGAAAGGAGAAGATAGAAAAAAAAATGAGAATAGGTTTAGAAGTAGTGTAATTTCAAATCACGTATCTTATTATACATCATAAACCCAGTGTTGTTGGCACCCATTGTCGGTTCTTTTAATGTACCTATTCCTAACTTGTATAATTGGTTGAATGTTTCTTAATGTACCAATTAACTTTAATGACCCATTCGGTGCCTGAATATTTCCAACGTGCGTTCTGCTTTAAGGGTAGATCTCTGGTTTTAAGGAAACATTTTTGCGGAAATTGGGAAACTGTGGAGCTTTTTACACAAAGGAGTCCATAAAATAAGCGGAAACAAAAGAGAGGCTGAGACACGCAACTGAAAACAACATTTCTCACACAACAGATGGTTATCCGACACCGTTTATACGAATTTTAATGCATGCACCTGAATTATGACGCAGTTAACTCTAAAAAAAAAGAGAAAGAAAAGAAAGCCTGTTTCTTAGAATAGTAGAGAATTTTAGGAAAGAACCTCAATGTCTCCATCGACATTTTAAAAACTTTTAAAACACAACCTAGACTCGAAGAACCAAATAGCGCTGAATTCAAAACTTTTGTTGGGTTTTTTTGAAACTTTTTCAGGAAAAACCAAATGAAGATCAAATAGAACCCAAAATAACATAATTCCATTATTCACGCGTAGATTCCGAACCTGTTTTTAAAGCAATTGGGTTATGACGAACTTTTCTTAATTCATATTGTTCTTCAGCCTTGGCATTTCCGCACTGACATGTGAGGTTTATTCTGTCGAAACAATACCAATAGTTTTACTTATTTGGATCATTCATAGTTAGGGTGTTAATTAATAGTATGTCATTACTTTCAGACTATCTTTTTCCAAGGACAATTTAAGAATACAATCTTAATACATAAAAATGTTTCTTTGTTTGTTTGTCCCCTTTGCGTTCCTATACCATTCATCAGATTGCGTTGAAACTTTGGTGAGTTGTTGTGCGCACGCCCGCAAAGGTTTCTGAATTAGTAAAACCATTTTACAGTATCTGGTGCGGGAGTTGTTGCAACAAATGAGTGTATTTCCGGTTTCAACGTTTGGAGTTTCCGGTGCGACTCGCATTTGCAATGACCATCAACAAAGCACAGGCACAACACATGGATAGCTCTATGTGGCCTGCTCACGCGTCGGAAAACCTTCTGATTTATTCGTGTATGCACCAGACGGAAAAACAAAAAGATATTGTATATCCAAAAGCACTTCAAAAAACAGAATTAAAACACAAACACTTTCTTTCTTTGAGTGGCATTGCAATGCATGCCGGGTACAGATAGTATATATTAAAACAAGAAACACACGTGATCCCTTCGATGAGAGCCATTCATGAGGTCCCGTAACATGTAGTATTTTTTGTTTTTGTTTTAATAAACAGCACATATTTGTATTCTTAATTAAATTGTCTTACATGTATAATGGAAATATCTTTTAAGAACTTTATTTTAATTTTTTTTAATAAATCTGGCTTATCTTCGTGTTACGTGAAAAAAAAAATAAGGTACCGCGAAAAATCCATTTCTTTTTTCGTTTTTTCGAAAGCCCTGAAACATTTACAGTATTTTAGAAAATAGGATAATTCTTTCATGTAATTTGAGAAGCTCTGTTTCAATTATTATAGTTCGAAAGGATTTGATTTGGTTTTCAGTTTTTATATAGTAAATGTTTAGGAAAAAAACAAATCTAGCAGAATAAATATTTACAATTTCCTTAAAATGCAAACGTATAAGTTATTTTAAAATAAATGAGCAATCATTGTACCGATTATTGCACAATTATAAACTTGGTTATTAGAAGTTGTATGTTTTTCTTATGTGTTGTACTATTGAAAAAGTTAAGAAAGTCCAGAAATAATTGAATTTCTGCATTCAACATTTGGATGAAGAAATACTTACTTTAAAATAGAGGGGTTACCTAGATTCTTCTACGGAAGCAGTCAATAATGATTTTGGAAAATGAAATAAATTTCCATTATCGAAGGTTGAGGTGAAATCAACAAGAAGTCAATTTTATAAATTTCTTCAAGATGGCTTTTTTTTTCTGTATGTGCGTTTTTTTTTTTTTAATGAAACGTTTTATTGTCTTCCTCCAAGATCGCCTCACTATATTGCAGTGTGATAGTAATCCATGGACTTCACAATTCCACTCAGTCCATTTATCTTATTATTTCTTCTTCATTTTCTCCCTTCGTTCTTTCATTTTGTTCACTAGATCTTCTTGGCTTTTCATTTTATTAGATTTTTGTCTATTGCAACACGAAGTTTCTATCACGGCCCCAATAGCTTTTACCAAACAAGAAAATGATTAAAGACGTTTATAGAAAACGTAAGAAAAGTCAGCGTCTCCTGAAGAAAAACGGGCTCTGTTGAGCCGTTTTATGGGGGTCTCGAATCATCAGCCTTTCCCGCTATTTCGATTCAAACAGACGCGTTCAGTGGCAGTTTAATAACTGCAAACAATTGCGAAACTCTGTTTGATGAAATAGCTTTAGTAGCACACAGTTCTTTCGTGTACGATACGATTTGGTTATTAGAGAATTTATTGGGAGATGTTATGAGAAAAAGGAAGCGGCTTCGTATTTCCTTAAGAGTTCTTATAAAACTTGAAAATAGGTCTATAATGATTCATAAAATGTTTTATGATGGTTGAAGCGTTACCATTTTGAAGAAATATCTTGTAACTTAGGATCCTTAATGCAGTGACTCCCAACTTTTTTCAAAGCACGACACACATTTTAAATTTTCAAGCATACGGCAGAAATATTGATTTTTTTATTACTTTCCAAAGAAAGTTATTAAGTCCCTAAGTAAGTTACAAACACTTTATAATTCAATACTTGTGCTTGTGTTTCTTCTTAGGAATTTTAAACTGTTGAATAGATCTTCTTAAAACTTGATATTTAAAAGTTACCTAGGATGACACTCAATATTCCGAGAGATCGTAGTAATAGTCATTCTGTTTCGAATAGGTTCCGAGACAGAGCTATTGAATGTATAGTTGAAATTATCAATAAGGCAGATATAAATACACTTTTCGGCCACTTTATTAGGTACAACCCTGCTGTGCGCATGAATGTCTGGACCCGTCGTGCCTCACAACAACTCTTCAAGCCAGTGGGTGCAGTGTCGTGGTGTGGGGGATGTTTTCCTCTCCATTGATACCTCTGGAGGCACGTCAGGATGCAAGAGCGTACCTAAACATCGTAGCTGACTAAGTGCAACCGTTCATGTTAATATTTTATCCGCGTGCAGATGGCTACTTCCAGCAAGATAATGTGCAGGTGCACAAAGCCCTTATCACTACGGGATGTTTTGAGGAACGTAATGATGACTGGCTTTATCTTGCTGCACTGGCCCGATCAGTCCCCGGATCACAGCCTGATTGAAAATTTGTGGAATGAGCTGGAACGGGCTGTTCGCTCCAGACCTACATCTCCATCCAATCTTCAGGAACTGCGTGACACACTCATGTCTGCATGTTACACAAAACGTACTCAACAACGTTTTCAGCATCTTGTGGAATCCGTGCCTCGACGAATTCAGGCTGTTTTCAGAGTTAAAGGAGGCGGAACAAGCTACTAGGTAGGTGTACGTAATAAAGTGGCCGAACAGTGTACATTATGTACTATTTCTAATATTTATTGTTCAAGTGACAAATTTGTTACAAATTTCAAAATTTCGACCATGTACATCAATGCACGTTGCAATTCGTGTCAGAATATGGCATCTTCCTCATTTGAGTGCATCTTGACATCCCTTTATGCAATCAACAACATTCATAACTCACTTTCTACAAAAGTGACATCATAAATGTCTGACAGGACATGTTCAAAAGATAGGATTGGGGACGAAATTCGAAAAATGATGAATTATTGGAAATACATAAAAGTTGTTTTTAGAATGAACCTAATCTGCTCCAATATTCATAATATATTCCTGTAGAACTTACAATATTGAGATTAAATAGGTGTTCTCTTCCCGAATTTCAGCTGATAACAGGAGCAGTTGCATATCAGTTAATAAGTTGTTTTTTTGTAATTCGTCTTATATTTTGAGGACAGCTTTACAGTTAGCATAACTCTGAATTGATTAAGTTAATTAAAATGGGTTTAAAACTTCTACAAAACATTTCCTGTTAATAAATTAAAAATAGAAAGCAATTAATATTACAAAGAGCATTTTTAATATCTTTTCAAATCGCAAATCAGGCCAAACATATCATTTTTATTCATTAAGAAATAATTCTTATTGATCTTTATTAAACGGCCGCCATTTTGCTTAAAATGACAGAAGAATTTGAAGTTTTTAATTTTGGTCTTCTACAAGATGCAACAAAAGATTCAAATTGAAACCAAAAAAAGTCTTGGTTTAACTAGCGTTTAGAAAAAAATGAGTTTACTATATTTATCTAAGGCAGTTTTAGGATTATAAATGTACAAGAGATATCAGATAACTTAGAAACTATACACGGGATTTAATTCTTATAAGAAACTTACAATTTAAAAGGGAGTATTTATTTTACTTTCCTACGTTTATTCCTTATCCATCCATGAGATTTCCTTCCAATTTGGAATATTGAAGGTATCATATGGAGAAGGAATGAGTTATTTAAACAAACAAATTCCCCATTTTCTGTCCTTATAAGTATAAAACGTTTGAACAGAGTACCAGTTTTATTCAGTGAAGCAGAATTTTCTTTTTCAGTTATTTATAGTATCCCTCATTCATCTAACATCGCATTTGTGATATTGGCTGAAATGATATTGAATAAAATAGTATACTTGTATTATACAAAGTTTCTTTGAAAATAAACAAGAAAAGTATACATTGTAGACTAGCATTTATTATCCCTACACTCTATGTTTGTGCTCTAAAAGGAATTAGGAATTTCCAAAAACTATAATGGAAATTAAAAAATCATTAGGTAAACATAATCTGTATAGTCGTAACATTAACTTTAAATGTGAATTGAAAAATTGAAAAGACCCTATTACGAACAATACATCGGAAGCGCAGTGGTGCCCTCACAGGAAAAAAATACACTGAAAAACTCACCAATGAAAAAAGTAATGAGAAAATCCATGTGCCAGCGAGAGCGGCCTCAATGAATGTTTTTTAAACCTTAAGACTATTACGATTCACGTTGAAATTTATTGTTGATAAGTTTCACTGATCTCCAATAAGAATCGAGTTAATGAAGCAGAGCGACTGACTGACAGACATACCGAAGAGTTTTGATTTTCTTTTAGTCGATGAGATTTGGGATTGGTTAAGTTTAATTGATTTTGTTATTCACCAAGTTTCATGGAAATCGATTCAATGGAAGAGAGTTCTTTACGCGATTGGATGAAACGATGTACGAATCAGACAATACACAATTTCTTTCTTTCTTTTTTTAAGTTCGAACGTGGCTAAAACGCTTTGCCAATCTCAATTTGTTTCATTTCGTATCTGTTACTAATCTAATATCTTCCGTTGATATTAAGGAGGCTAATCGGCAATGGCTGAGAGATTTGCGGGGAAAATCGGTTAATCTAATCTCAGGCTTCCATCTCCTCTTGTTCCCAATGCGTGGGAGGTCAACCGTTCCACTTCCCACTCACATCGCAATAAATCAAAAAAGCAGAAAATTCCAGTCGAAAGAAAACGAAAGGAAAATAAGTTTACGAGAAGTTTCTGTGACCAAACGCTGCAGCTGGTTGGATTCGATCGAAGGCAAATCGACCGGAAGAGATAATCCTTTGCTTGGCTCCAGTTCAACAAACCATAAAACCGCTCATTAGAATTTTTAACCGGAAACACTGTCGTTCTTCCGGCTTATTGAGACGCTGGGATAGCGGTCAGCAGTTGGAGGTTGTGAGAAACATGGATGCCTTATGACAAAAATAGCATAAAATCTTTTTCGATAAAGATAAAAGAAACATGACATGAACGCTTTTTAGCAAAAAAAATAAAAAAGAAAAAGAATAAAAAAACAAGATGGTGACAGTGATTAGTAAACCAATCACAATGCTTCGCAACGGCTTCTGATACGTATAAGACAATATAAATGCTTCACATATACACACCATAAATACTCCTGTAACAACTGTTTATTCATGATATTTCGTTATCTCTTAGCAAGATAACTTCATCAGATGATAAAGAAGGGGATAAAGATAGGGATAATGTATCCCTCTTCCTTAAATTCATTCATGAATGAATATGAAAGAGTATTTACGGAGTGTATATATATATTTTAAATAAAGTTATGAAAGTTTTTCTATATGATATTGCTTTAATTCCCTTATTATTATAAATGCGATTGTTGCAAATGCAAAAGAAGCAATTGTTGCTAATGATAATTTAATGATATTTTAATGATACTTGTCCACAGACGGACGGACAAAGCGGAGTTATGAATTACAAAACATTAGAAATATATATATATATAATAGGTATCCCACGGATTTCATTAACAAAACTATTACCAGGGTTTTTACGAGCTACAAGAAGTAACAGCAGTAAGAATAGTACTATAAATGTTAAGAAGAAGGATAAAATAGCTGATAGAAACGTTTCTATACCGTATGATGAAGGTTTACCGTATGATGAACTATTCTTGGAACGCCATCAGTGTTAATAAAACACAAACAGATAATTTAGATAAATTTTATGTGGTTTATGGCATTGGATGCGAAAATGGGTACACAGAATGTAGGTATGTAGGAGAGAAGAAAAGAAGAACAAGTACCCGGATGAAGGAGCACGAAAGGGCGATAAACCAAAGAAATTTGCAGTATCTTACAGCCATCCATCAAAGAAACACGGGACATAAAATTCTAACAGATAAACCTATTATACATGCAAAAGAAAAGGACGATTACTTAAGGAAATTTTGTGAATCAATTGTTATCAGAACACATCATTGTTATAACACGGAAGCTTCAATACAAAATGCTTTAGAGTATTACCTTAGTTGAATGAAATTGTTATGTATAAAATGAATGATGTAGTATTGTTAGATTAGATGTTGCCGCTGTTCCTATTTCTGTTTTACTTAAATTTTGTATTTTTCAGAATCGTTAAAAGGCCTATTGTATCTTTTATTATCTGATGGTGAGGAATATATCTCGAAACATGTCATGAATGGTTTTATAAAATTTATGTTTGAATTGTGGTGTGTATGGTCTTTGAATTATTTTATAATACACACGATGGACGATAAAATGAAATGTGAATTAAGAATATATAGAAAGCTTTATTATCAGTGGAACTTTCAATTTAAATTTATAATAAAATGATATCAGAAAGCCATTTGAGACAAGTCGAGAACTTGGAACAGTGGTTACGAGTTTGTTAGGCTCTCTTCAGCCAGGGCTATCCGGCAAGCAAAGAACTCAAAGACATACGAGTGGAAAAGGAATACATTTTTCAATCAGACAAGTCTCAGCTGTCTCAATAAAAACTTTCGACTTCACAAACACTAGCGAGAGTCTCTTGGACATTATCAATCTTTTCCCAAAACGCCTTCTGATAACAATGTACAAAAACAAAATAAAAAGAAAAGGCATGTTTGTATGTTTCTCTTACCCACTTGGTAGATTATGTTCCTGGATAATAGCAATGAGAAGATCAACAAGGAAAGAAAAGCTAGATTAAGATTGGTTGAAGACATTTTATTGTGAACCAACAAATAAGAATGATGATGAAATTGATTACGGTGGCAAACGATGATAACGATAATGGAGGAGAGGACAGTGAGAACGATTTACAGAACTGAAACATAACATTGTCTTTCGTATTTCCTACTTATATAAGATAGTTTTTAAGTCAATTCAGATTTCAAATACATTACGAAGGCGACATACAGTCGAACTCCGCTTTTACATTCCCGGAAATAACGTTTTCCTATCGTTTGCAACATTTTTTTTTGTAGGCCCCTTCAATTTTCCTATTGTTGTAATATATTTTTTTTCCTTGTATTTATGCTGTCGTAATATCAAACTTCCAGCAATTTACGTTGTTTCCTTCAAACAGAGTAAAATAAAAAAGATGGCGTCCACGCAAAATTTGAACATAAAATGGCGACTACCAAAGTAAATTTCGCCATAAATACAGTCAATTTAAGCAGATTCAACGGCATCAGGACAAAATATCGTATTTACTCGAAATTATTGCGTATCTTTTCCTGCCAAATGTAGTCTCTCCCTCTCCAACATCTACTTTTTACATTGCTTTGTGACTGCAACTTTGTGAGACCATCGCAACTTCGGTATATCAATTGTCTCGACACTCGATGTCTTCGTTCGGTTTCGGCTTGATTCTTGTTATCTCGTCTTCTTTCTTTTGAAATATGTGTGTAGGTCTTATATTTTGAGATTTTAAAGTGATTAAAATAATTTGTATGATAATTTCCTTTTCTGAATTAAATATTAATAATTGTAATAATTAATACAGTCCTCAGTGTTGTAAAAGTTCGAAACGTTGATTGCAAATCATTCTATGTATGGAACATTGTATCCTTAATGTTCTTGGAATGCGGAAACCATTTCCCATAATTTATATTTTCCTTCAATTTACATCATTTTTGAGAGTCTCTTGAAAAGTATAAAAGCAGGGGTCGACTATTTGTTTTATTGAACTACAGAAGGGTGAGGCTGACAAGCCAGTTATACCAAATCTTTAGATTGAGTTCGCGTGAAGAAACTGCACAAAAAATATTTAATAAATTATTTTGTGAAATAATATATAGCCGTTTATTGGGTTGTTATTAATTTTTAAAAATTATTACTGTTTTTTTATTTGAGAAAAAAAAGAAGTTATTTTTAAATAAAAAATGAATTTTTTTCTTAACAGCTTTTTGCCAAATTAACACCTAGTTTTTTAAGAGCAGAAAAGGGCCTTATGGCGCGTAAATACATTTATTTAGTCACATTATTTCGTTTCCTATTTTTCTGATTAAAGAGATAGGAGCCTCGAACTGTCATCAACCTCCCCTTTTGGTAAATCAAAGATTATTTGTATTTGAAATTTTACTTAGGCAATCTAAGTAATTACAAGGGAGATCTCCAGTGGTTTCAGTAAAACTCTGCCTAATAGAAATATGGATCAAAACCCATAAAGCATAAATGACAACACTTTTTTCTTTTCATTTAAAAATGTATTCAAAAGTTGGTACGCGAACTATAAGAGTAGGTAAAAATCGTTACAATGCTGATTTTGCTATACATTGAACCGACAGGAAATAAAGAAAACTAGAAATTGTAAACTGGCGAAATACGTCGTCATTAAATAGTAGCAAATGCTCTAACTATCAAAATTGGTTTATTTTAACAATCTAACATTATAATGGTAGATAATTGTACCAAGTCTCTCTCCTGTTTATTTTGATGGGATTTGAATCCACAAGGGTCGAAAAAGTCAACGATAAGCTCCTTTATTACGAAAAATATAAACACAAATTGTCTAGAAATGCTTTAAATTCAGTATCAACTATTAGATCTTACCTTGTGGGAATTCTAAAGGTGACATACCAACTACAACTTTTTTTTTTTTTCGATTGGAGTAATTTTTATTTTAATTTTTAGATCATTTTAATTTTTTAAGTAAAACACTTATGCATATATTGGATATATAAAATCCGCATCTAGTAATGATAATTCAACGCCTCATTTCCCCATTGTTTTATTGGATTTTCCTCTAAAATTTTAATGTTTACATGTCTTTAAATAAGCCAATGTCTTTTACTCATCTGACAAAGAAAAAGAAAAGCGAGAATTTAGTGAAGCTACAGGGATTCATGTTCAAAGGATAATGTTTACTTGAGATTTCTGTCTTTATGAAAATTTCACGACATTATTAGAAGAGAAGTAAATAATTCAGGACATTTAATAATTAAAACGACTTCAAAGATTTACTGTATTAATGTTTTATCTGAATCTTTCAATGCTTATTGACTTTTAACTCTTTGCTTCACAGTGCTTCTGCTTTTTATTCCGAAGCGAGATTTCTGTAATTTTATAAATTAAATATTTCTATCGATTAAAAAATGCTACAAAAATATTAAAGATGGAGGCAGTGCAGCCTAATCAGCACAATTGTGAAACTAAAATTGATGTGTTTTTAAACAAGAAGTTCCGTTTAAAATTTAAAGAACTTAAAAAGTATTCCTCCCCCCCTATTTTGTTTTACAGCTCTATACTTTAGAAATCGTAAAATTACATATATGTAAAATATTCTTTAATCTGTAAATTTTAATATTCTCAGAAAATAGGCAATCTATCTTCAAATTTGCTGAAAATTGAATAAATCTGCCAAGTATAAATTAATTTAAAGTTAATTTTAATGGAAAAAAAAAAACATTTTCCATAGACCACGTGAGGATAGGCGGAGTTCATAATTTGGAAGCTAATCTTGTAGGACAGTGGTCGGCAACCTTTTGTTGTAAGAGGGCCAAATATGTTATGTGGGGATTACTGCGGGCCGCACTTGGGCCAAATCTTATTTTAACAACCAAAAAAAAAAAAAAAAAAATCTTCCAACACGCCTCGCGGGCCGCACCAAAAAGCTTCGCGGGCCGCGGGTTGCCGACCGCTGTTGTAGGATAACAAAGACAGGTGGTGGCTAATTTTCATGGGTTCCTATTATCTAAAGTGCGAAGACGATTTAAAGATTACTTTAAAATAAAACCATTGTCTGATTTTCAAATGTCCACATCGCATATATACTGAAAAACATTAAGGAATACATTAATAGCAGACATCTGGTTCAGTTTACTTCTGTTTTAAATATTATAAAGACGATTGAATCTCGAATTCGGTGAGTTCCTCTTTGTAAATGATAGATTACTGTCGAAAACATGAATTAAATATCTCTATTTGTGACTTTTAAAGGAAAGAATGTTGTGAATTATCTTTTGAATCGCCTACGGCTGAAAAGTAAGGCATTTAATTTAGAATATGATAAATTACTTTAGGATTAAACTTTAAATCTCCCATTGCTTTGATAATGGCGACATGATTAAACATTCTTTATATTCTCTCTTCCTAGCAAATGAAATTCTTATTTTACTTTTAATTTAGGTTTCAAATATAATTCACTTCAATTTTATAATTGCATACAAAATGATTCTCACTACAAGGTTGAATGTCCCCACTAAGCAATTGCTAAATAAACACTATAATATAAATGAAATACTTAGTATTAACACTATAATATTCCGAATAAAATCTTTATTAGATTAGATTTGTAGAAAGTATTGAATTGATAACATGTAGAAATGTCGTCACTGTATCAAGACAATAGAAAAGAAATCTTCTATAATTTAAGTAAATATTCCATCAATTTAATAAATATTTCTTACTAAATAAATTAATTATTTTTATTCAGTTTTTGTTTGGGCATAGGCCTACTATTAAAGCTGTGAATTAGATTTATATCATGAACCTGAGAATTCTTTCTTTACCTAGACATTACAGAAATGTAAATTTCTCGATTTTCGGCGATAGAAGCCGTTACAGTCAAACTTGGATAATTCGAACTTGTTTAATTCGAAATTCTGGATAATTCGAATTTTTTGCTCGGTCCCTAGAATTCTGTATTAAAGTAATGTTAAAAAATCGTGGATAATTCGAATTTTATTTTGGAAAATTCGAATTTTTCGTACGATTGACCTTAAAATATTACGGTAAAAATTGTTCCTGAGACAGTTTAGCTCAGTGATTTCTATTTTTATTATTGTTTAGTTATTGTGCGGTTTTGTATTGTTTTCTTTGAAGTTTTAACTTGGTCCGCACGTTAATTTTGATTTAATTACTAACATTTTATTATAACAAATTCTTACTAAGCTAAGCGAGTTGCTAGCGTGGATTTGTTTTTACCCTCTATTATTTTTGATTTAAATTTTTTGATGTATTTGAACTGAGGGGTCATTGTTTTTATTGTTTGTCCGTTTGGTATATTTGTCCCTTTCACTGAGCTCGGTTATGTTGGGCTGGATCGGACTGAAGAGGGTGTTGAAACCCGAAGCAGTTACCGTATCCGATTCCCAACAAAATATTCAAAATAAGCTCAGTGATTTCTGTTTTTGTTGTTGTTTAGTTATTGTGCGGTTTTGTATTGTTTTCTTTGAAGTTTTAACTTGGTCCGCACATTAATTTTGATTTAATTGTTCCTGAGACTTTTCTCACTTGATTATTTATTTTAACGGTCTTTCTAAGGAAAACAAAAGCGAGGATTGGAATGTACAGTATCTTTGTATATTGATAGGTTGGAATCCTATACTATGACTTAAAGATCGCCATTCAATGAAGAAATTAAAAAAAATCTGCTTTTTTTTTTAAGTGATGAATAATGAAGCTATTAAAAAATGTTTGATTTAATGGAAAAAAAAAATGTAGCAGTATTCTTAGATAAAGTTTATGTGTTAAATCTTTGATCGTGGAGTTAATCTTTTGTATTTGTCTCTTCTGTTTGAGAGAATATATGTAATTCGAATTTTTGGATATTTCGAACTTTTTCTCTGGTCCCTTCAACTTCGAATTATCCAAGTTTGACTGTATTTATAATAATTTCCTAGACTTATTGTGATTATATTAAAGAAGGACCAAACACACATAATAAGTAAAATAAATAAATATAAACATTTCATTATAAAAACTTCCTAACATGTTTCGAGGATCTTTAATCCTCCTCCTCAGATGATAAACAAGGTAATAATCCAATAGTTTACAGTAAACTATTACTGTAAACTATTGGATTATTACTTTGTATTGATTTGTTGAAATTCTTTTCTGGCTTAAATATTATGTTCGGAGCCATAGAGTTTTCCTTTATATTATTTTTATTATCTGAGGAGATCCTCGAAACATGTAATGAAGTTTTTATAATGAAGTGTTTATATTTATTTAGTTTACTTATTGTGTGTGTTTGGTCCTTCTTTAATATAATTACTCGCATCATGACTGATAATTATTGTGATTATTCCGAATTTTTCTTAAATTTCTTATAAATTAAATTTATTTCTTAAGCTTAATTTTTTCGAGTGAAATAAGACCAAAAAAAAACCAAAAAAACGCACATGACACAAATTTTTCGCCCTTAAAAATTTTATTCTCAGAAAAGTTATCACAATCGGAAAGAGAAATTACGTCGTTGACCTTCTACCGTTTCTGTTTTTAGTTTGTTGGAAATTTGTAAAACGATATCTTACCGAATTATTATAATGAGAATCCGCGTAATTCAATACCACTTCGTTCTTGAACCTGAAAATCGGAAGGTTTACCATCCAACAAACATTGCTTGTGATGCCAAAATTCCAATGCTTTCGCTTTGTTGTCCTACAAGAACTCTCACCATAATCACGTGATACGTCACGTCAGTGCCAAGATGGCTTACTAAGTATCTGTGACATGAATAGAAATTCATTGTTTGCGAGAGTTAATGGACCCACCATGGTTTATGCCCCCACCGGCGTCACGCATGACGTGTAAGCACATGCTGCGAGATCTTGTGGGATAAACAAATATATAACTTAGTGTGAATTACTCAAAAAATCGTCGATTTTTGATAATTTAAGATGGAATGGTTCAGTACTGTGCAGTTCCTTATTATTATAATTCTGTTAAAACGTTTGGAATATCCTTCTTTAATGTAATATTCCCTCTATATCTACACGGGTTAAAACGAAGCACATGGCTTTATTTATCCCACACGTCAAGCAGTAGCCTGGTGGGATATTTTGTAACTACGAAGCCCCGCCTATCCTCAAGTGGTCCATTGTCTCGATTTCCGTCTTATTGAGTTAAACCCTTAGGAAAAAAAAAAAAAAAAACCCTGTTTTCTTTTCAAAAAACACCTATTGATTTACGCAACTTGGAATTGATCATAACATTGTAAAGATTGTCTCATGTTCCAAGGTTGACGAAAATCCGCAATGAAGAGTCGAGTTTTTCATATGTACGAAAGACTAAAACGAATTGGAGTTTCGTTTACCTAAAAAGAATTAATTACACTAATTCACAATCAGTAGATATATTGAAACTTTATGGCTTTTGTTGTAGATTCTTCGCTATAATTTTTCAGCCTGGTTTGAAGTGTGATCAACCGCAAGCGATAGGCATTTGTATCCGTTTTGCTAAAACAACAACAATCAATTGTTGTCAGTGACCAGGTGAGGGTTAGGGGTGGAGGTCAGCTATTCTTGATTCGTGATTGGTAATCATTTTAACCCACGGCACAATTAAAGGTTATCGCATAATCAATTAATGCAATTCAGATTCGTTACACTTGCTTGGCACTAATCAATTCACGTCATGTAGAGATCAATTTACGCCAACAAATTAATTCGACTGACCAATCAAAAGCCTTTTTTAAAAAAGCTGTTGTTGAATTGATTGTAATATCAAACCAAATCATTATCTAAATATTGGTTTTAGTATCAAGTGATTCGTTAACTTTAGACCAAACAAATTTTATAAATTATTCATTAACATTATTATTTGTTAGCGGAACTAACGTAATTAAAACCACCTAATAACAAAGACATTAAATAAATATCAAGTTTAAATATTATAGCTACCTTAGCGAAGCTTCAATTTATATTTGAAAAAATAAGCTGATTTTAAGTTTTAAATTTCTATTACATTAAATATAGCTTTCCAAAATTATGAGAAATTATAATAATAATAAAAAAATGGAAGGACAACTCTTGAGATTGTGCTTCTGTCTTCAAGAAGACGAGAGAGGAGAATATATGCCCGAATCTCGTATGGATAACTGAACTATTCGACTATTCAAAAGAGACACCCACAGTAAAAATATAAAATATTTTTTTCTCTTTTTTCTTCATTTTAACTTATATTCTCGTGCTGCTATTTGATCATCATTATTGAATATATATAACTCTACACATGTTTTACACATAATTGTGTAATTTACTTAATATATTTTTTAAGAATAATTTATATGTATTTTCTTAAATTACATTACAGATGTTGTATTATTTTCATACTCATTCATTATTATTCATTATTTTTTTTTAAATCATGTTTTTCATTTTGCGTTAGAATTAATTTTTCCTTTTCTTCATCTTTAAAACTTATAGTCTTAGATACCATTTTGTGGCTGAAATTTTTATAATTCAGTTGGATTTCATAAACATCATATTTGGATTTTACGAAAACACAGGAAATTCTTTGTAAACCAAAGCATTTTTTACAATCACAATGAAAATACATTTGATTGCAAATTATTACTGAAAAGCAAATGAAGTTACAATTGCTGATCTGTAATGGTACAATTTTTTATTGTTTTGTGCTAATATTCAACTTAAAACGTGTTGTGAATTCCGACTGTACTATTTTTCTTTTTGTTTAACAGCCAAATTAGAAATAATTACACTTTTCTATGATTTATGTAAGAAAGCTTTATTTTAACAATGATTTTAATATTTTCTTATTTTCTTTATAAAATCTGTCAGTAACTTGTAGATATTTTATTCTAGAATGGCATTCCTATTATTACTGCTAATACTTTTTAATGCAGAAATCTGAATAAAATAAAAACTGAGTTGGGTGTAATTGAACTATAGAAGCAATATGAAGCTTTTATGATTACATCAATCGTGATAATGTTCTTTTTCCCATAAATATCTCTTGACTTGTATATTCATATTATGATGGTTTAATTTTTAATTTTCTTCTGTTTATTTGTTTGAGAACCCATCTCTGCTTGCGTGTTAGTCAGTGGCTAACGACATCTCTTCAGCTTTGATAGAGAAAGGTTTTAAATAATGAGAAAATATTTCACTTTGAGTGCACCAGATGGACGTATTCACAGGGCGCTGTTATCTGGTCTTTACAAACACTTGTCTAAAATGATAAAACAGCACGACGGCTCTTCACAAACGCCTACAATTTTAATTCCATTTTCGCTCGCATGCTTTTGTGAGATTTTCTAGCAGTCTATATTTTTTTCTTTTTTCTTTGTTCTTCTTCACTTACGACGTCTTCTTCTCACGGAATGACAGTTCGAAAAAGCTTTTTGAATAAGATTGTTTCACGCTCTTTAGTTTTGATTGTCAAACTTTGAAAATGTCCACACTGTAGAGCGTTTTGAAATGTTACTGATGCATCATGGGACGCTTCTCACAAATAGAGAGAGTTTGAAGTGCCGGTACCTAACTAAATTCTTTCTTTTTGTAATTTTTTGATATTAATAAAATCAGTATTTTTTTTTTACCATTTAGAAAAAGACTGACTGACGGATCTAGAGCCAGCACATATTATTTTATAAAATACGTAAGAAAATACAATGAATTTTCCTCGTTTAACTCTATTGAGATGCACAATTTCTGTTTTTTCTAATAAGAGAATAATCATCATCTGACTTACTTTAAATGATTTTTGCATATTTGCGAACGATCTGAACTGAAGAATACAAAGGAACTCACCCACACCTCTTTCCCAGAGAATTACATTGATCCGCTAATATAATAACATGTTATAATAATTCAAAGCTCGAAACTTCAACGAGATAATATAGAACTATAGTATTCTTGTGGTATCCATCGGCAAATGCTGGGCGTGCAAGACTTTTATGAATTTTTTTTAAGATGGCAAGAAGTGTATGCTTTTATTATTTTCTATAAAGTAAGCAGTAATAGTGGTAATAGCGGTAGCCGAATGATAAGGGCGCTTGGCTATGTGTTGGAGGTGAAGGGTTCGATCCCCGGCCTGGTCGGAGAACAGGGATTTTTCCACGTTCCACTCTCCTCCAAAAGAGGTCCTAGAGTCTACCCAGCCCTCTGTAGAACAGGTAACAAGTTTCTTTTTCTGGGAATACAGGCTCCAGGGATACCTAACCTAACCTAAGCAGTAATAAGTTTGTCTTGGTATACGTTGGTGAAAACAACGAAAAGGAAAACATGAAATACATGTCTCAACAACTACGTGTGAAATTAATGGAACTCAATGAATTATCAAAATTAGAAACTCTGTTTCAATATCTAAATTCACCTTAGTCTTTCAATTTTGGAAAGCAGCAATGTGGATACAATAAATTGAAAAAAGAAGAATTTTCAATTCCGCTATTACCACTATTACTGCTTACTTTATAGAAAATAATAAAAGCATACACTTCTTGCCATCTTAAATAAGAAAATATTAAAATCATTTTTAAAATAAAGCTTTCTCGCATAAATTATAGAAAAGAGTAATTATTTCTAATTTGGCTGCTAAAAAAAAAAAGAAGAAAGAACACTAGTACCATAACATGTTTTAAGTTGAATATTAGCACAAAACAATAAAAAATTGTACCATTACATATCAGCAATCGTAAATTCATTTGCTTTTTCAATAACAATTTGCAATTTTTTAAAAATATGAGATTTGGTATTTTCACAACAAATTCGGCAACACAAAAATGTATAGGGCACAGCATCTTTAGGATTGTTCTCAAATATATCTAAAAGTTTAAAGATAAAAGACTGTCAGGAAACATACATCAATTAATTTTTTATAAAATTCTAAAAATTAAAAGTTAAAAAACATGAACCAGTTTTCAAATGGAGGTCGAAAACCTGTTCACATTTTTTAACGTTTAATTTACCTTTTTAGAATCTTTTTAAAATTTTAATTCATGTGTGTTTCCTGACAGTCTTTCATTATTTAACTTTTAATGTTTAATTTGACAAGTTAAATTGTAGTTCATCACGTGGAAGAAGCATTCAAGTATATGTTTTCCAGACCTTGGATTTTTGAAGTAAAAATATTAACTATTCTAAAAGCTCCAGAACAAAAACTGTAATGCCATGACATCCTCTTACATACCATTGGATAACCCTATTCTTGTCGCTTTTATAATATTATAATTCCAGCATCTACATTATAACCATTTTATTGATATCAGATTAACATCCTTATAGGGTTAGCTTAATTATGTGCTTATGTTCGACATTTATCATGAATGAAAGTGACTTAGCGTTGGTTCAATTAATTATCTGGAATAATCAGTACAAAATTAATCCTACAATTTCGTCTCGTATCTTGTAGTCTATTCATCATTAAATAATTACAAATCATTTCCTGAAAAATTTTTTCTCACATAGTATTAAGACTATAAAATCTTGTATGCTGTTCATTGGATTATAACAAACACGCTAAGCAAATGAAAAAAAAAAATCATTTATAATTATTCCAATGAAGAATTTTGAGAAAGATCCTATACTACTACATATATTCTCCTTTTACAAAATTTTATATAAATTTTCTTCCTCGAGCTACCATTATATGATGACGTGGTGGTAGAATTAATTTGTTTTATCACCATAGAAACAGTGATCTGAAAGTTGTATTGGCATTTTTAGGCAGTGATTTGTTCTTTGTATTGGCTTCAAATTTCATATCACTGTCCGGCTATTTATGTTTGTAATATAAGTTAATTTTATTCTTATATTCTATACGTTCTAAATTTTCTAAATTGCAAATGATTGATTGAAATCTTTGCTCTGTGAAACTCGAAAAGCACATGTTTTGAGTTTTACCTTCTTTATATATATATATATATATATATATATTTTCGCGTTTGCTTTTAAAAATGCCATAAAATTATTAACGATTTTTTGGCATTTTTGGCAAATTTTTTTTGGTCAAATTTTTACATTTTTGATACATTTCCAGTTCATTTGTAAATTTGGTTGAAGTTATGTATTTTTAATTTTAAATATTATCTCTAATTTTAAGTATTAAGCTTCTTGTTTAAGATTAAATTAGAGGCCCACTTTATATTGTAAATATCGAACTAAAAAAAACTGCTGCCTTTGATATTGATAAAAGTGTGTAAAATAAAAGTCAGGAACAAGAATAAATAAAACCAGGACTTCATTGGAACTTAAATGTAATCTCTAAACGTTGGTGTTTTGCAGAACATAAAGATTACTCCTAAAAGGAAAAACCAATATTTGGAATGTAGTTATTAATAAAAGAGCAAAACAAAAGGAGCAGAAACAAGGATTTCAAGAAATAGACACTGAATCAAAAATCACTTTTGACGTGGAAAGTTGGAGAGATGGATTTTTGGCGTCGTCAGCAAAACGGAAAAAAAATAGGAGTAATTTAATTAGGGAAAAGAAAAGGAACAGACGGAAAATTCTATAGATAGAAAGAATGTTAAAAATGACGTGACAGAAGGGTTAAACAGATAGGAAGACAATGAAGAATGGAAAAAGTAAAAAATGAAAAAACATGAAGAGAACACATTGTTTTTTTTCTGTTGCGACCATCCTGGATGATCCGAGAAGAGATTCAGCTTCTCTGTTTGGTGTCAGTTGGCGATAAATAGATCAGTTATAAAGTAATTTTTTTTGTTGATTTCTTGCAGCTCCAAGAGGGTATTTCATCAAACTTATTAAAATCTGAATTCCAAGGTTTTTCTGTAGAGCTAACTAGCACAGAATAACATTTATATAAATTTCCGTTTTTATGGCATTTTCGAATCAGTGTATAATACAGATTTCCCTTAACCCTTTAACAAAATAATGAGCGTTTTTGGTCAAACCTCGTGTATAATAAGAGCACTGAAAAGTCCTCTTTCAATTTCAAAATGATTTTTTTTATAACAGTTCTTTTCCGAAACAGAATATTTTTTGATAACAACAGAAATGAAATCTTCGAGACAAATTACCGAAGGCCTGAAAAGAAAAGAAAAAAAGAATATTCTTTAATTTTTTTCAAATAAAAGTTTTTTTATTTTTTTATTTTTTAATTACTTTTTTTATTTAAAAAAAAAATGCTCCCCTCCTTTTTTTTTAAAGCTATGAAAATAATATCAAGACGAAGTCTTCTCGTATTTTAAATTGTTTTGGGTTGACCAAAAAGTTCGTTCGGGTTTATTTTACGTATGTTGAGTCTTGAATGTCATTCGACACCATTTTGTTAGATTGTATTGTGACAGCTGTCGTATCAGCGCGCATTTAAAACAAAAACTGATCAAAATTAGTGAATTTTGTGTTGCCAATTTATTATTGAAGATGGAAGAAAATAAGTATGTAAGACCGCCATTTTTATTGATGACCAGGCAAAAACTGTTACATGTCGGCTGTGAAGTTCTGATTCACCCGCCCTATTCACCAGACATTGCACCTTCGAATTTCCTTTGATTTCGGTCTTTACAAAATTCTCTTAGTATACAAAATTCAATTCCCTGGAAGACACCAGAGACACCTGGAACATTTTTTTTGCTCAAAAACATAAGTTTGGGAAGATGGAAGTTGCCTGAAAGATGGTAGAAGGTAGTGGAACAAACCGTTGAATAATAACAATACAGTAAAAGTATTGGTGATAACGAAAAATGTGTCTTTTATTTTTATTTATCGAACGAGCTTTTTAGCCAACCCAATAACATCTACCGAAAAAGTAAATTAATCAGAAAATTATTTATGTTGCTCATTATAGTTAATCCAAACACAAGCACATGAAAGAAGAATTAATATGCATTGTTGGATAACTATTAAAATTTATTCTATTGTTTTTAATGCTTTCTATGGGAATATTTTTTAATCTTCACTCACAACCCTATAAGGACATGCATCGAAAAGTTTTTAATTAAAAAAGCAAGATCGCCTCCAATCTAAATATGCACGCTAGGTTTCAAGAAGATCAATTAACAGTTCAAAAGCTGTCAGTTGAGGAAACGGATAGAAGGACTGATTTATCAATAAGAAAAAATATGGTACCTCCATAGATCTAAACTAAAAACATACACATTAAAAATAAAATAAAGACCTCATGTATTGGCCTTTTTATTTCTTATTGCTATTTCCATTCAGCTCCGTATTGAGATATTTTTGTGTAGTGGTGACTACTCTCAACTGATGATCGCCAATTAAGCGGTTTTGAGATGTCATCAAGTAAACAACAGGTCTCAACCTTTAGAAGTATGGTACCGGTCGTCTTGAGTCTCACTTTTTTATAAGAAGGTAAGAAAAACAAGGAAATTAATGCTTTTAGACAGTGTCAAAAGCAAAGCGGCCCCATAATGTGCACAATTTTTTAAACAAAATTTTATCGGACGCGACCACTTTTGACTCCTAACTTCCGGTCAGGGAGTGGTCGTAGAGGTCTGATTTTTTGTACGTGGTCACCTACTTTTTGCTGCTGAACACAATGGAGAAGGTTTCATTCTAACATCTCTAACCGTTTGGCCACTACAGAGTGTGACATCCAGCAAGCATAAAAGCAAGAGCGGTCCCCTATGTTTTACAGGCAAGCAGGCAAACTTGTAACCAAGGGGCCGCTAAAAAAGGAAGGAAAAAGATAAAAGAAATACCTACATCTATTGACGTATGTGATTATAATTGTGATATTTAATGAAGTTGATTTTAAACTATAGTGTTGTACAATTTATATTTTGTGAAAATATGACATGACTAATAATTTCAAGTCACGCAAAGCCAATTTGAAAATCCACTTTTCTTGTAAATAATCTATGGGGAAAAAAAGAAAACCCCGGAAAAAAACCTCTCTCGATTAATTAGCGCTGTAAAATTTGGTATAGAGAGTTATTTGGGAAGCTTCTTGAGATAATGAAGTAAACCTTTTTTTTATTTCCTCCTTGCTTTCTTTCTTATCAGAAAAAATGTGTATCCCGAAGCCTCATCGGTTGCTCTAAGTTCTAATTGGATTTCAAGTCAAGTTTGAAACTGGTCTTATTTTTTTCTTTACGAAAAGTTTTAAAACCAAAAAAAAAAAAAAAAATCTTCCAACACATAAAAAAAAAATCCAGATATGTCTTTTTTTAAAGGTCCTTCAGAACAAACAAAAATAAAAATCTGAGAGTTCATGCATTTCAGATCATTTTTAAATTTCCATTGGTAAGATGAAATTGGTTTTCAGTTGTCTTTTAATTTCTGAAAAAAGCTCAATAAAATACATTACAGACTTACTTCTTTTAATGATGGCGGTAATCGATTGTTTTGTTCATCTTCTGAGTATCATCTAATGCAAAATGGTACTATTGCTTTATTTATTTTATTCAAATTTAATTATTGCAAATACTTTTAATACTGAAAAGAAATTTAACGTGCCTGATTAATTCAGAGAACTGGACATAATGCAAAAAAAAAAGGAATTCGCACCCTGAGCTGTCACCGGGAAGTGACTGGGGCGGACCGTTTCATCCTTTTTAGAACTCATCAGTCAGCCAAACTCCACCGATGACAGACTCAGAAGGCGCGAGAGGTTAGTATCCCTGGTCTCGCTCCCGAGAGTGGGACCTCCCCCCGAAGAAATCCTATTTTTATTTTGGTTAGGATTTCTTCGGGGAGAGGTCCCGCTCTCGGGAGCGAGACCCGGGATTCTAACCTCTCGCACCTTCTGAGTCTGTCATCGGTGGAGTTTGGCTGGTTGATGAGTCCTAAAAAGGACGAAACCATCCGTCAGAGTCTCTTCCCGGTGACAGCCCAAGGTGCGAATTCCTTCTTTTAGCGTTGTGCCTTCGTTTGTTACCCAGTACTTTTAATATTATTCCAATCTTTTTTTTTCTGCTGAATTGCAACGATCGAAACGTGTAACGTCAAAAACAATTTTCAGCAAGTCAAATTTTTATTCTATTGTGATATTGTATTCGAGGCTATTTGATGGATCATATAGTCCCTAATAAAAGCAGCCCTTTAAATTACAGTTTTATATCCCGAATGAGTCAAAGTAATGTTTTTTTAATGTGAACTTCTATTAGGCATCTAATTCCATTGTTTATATTAAGCCTAATAATGATATACTTCTACTTTGTATCTGCTTTGGCGTGTACTTGAACGGTAAAACTATGTATTCAGACTGAGGTTTTAGGTTTGGTTTTAGACTGGAGTAAACATTCACCTCAAAAGAGCTCTGTATTTAGTGTTTACTTAACGTAAAACAACGACTAAATTCACCGTTCTGCGTCAGAAAATAGTCCTTAACACATAACGTTAATGACATCATTGTTAATTGGATAAAAAGTAATAACATATTACAGTGGGATAATAACATTTAGTTTTCGATAAATGGTATGAACTGAATTTGGTTAGATTCTATAATTTGTAATTTTCTTATTTGTAATTCAATTTAAAGATTTTTTTTTGTAAATATTACTAATAATTCAATGATTAGTTAAATACTGATGTATTTAGGTATCTATGGGGCTTAAGATAGGCCCGATAGTCAAGTGATAAAGCTCTTGACTGTGGGTTGGAGGATGTGGATTCAATCCCCAGCCTCGGCGGATTTTTTTTTTTCTAAATTCCATTCACGCTTAATTCTTCTTCAGATGGAACCTAAGGTCCACCCAGCCATCTGTAGAATGGATATAGGCGGGCGAGCGTTGGACTGACATTGGCAAAACATTGCCCCATCCAATTCTTTTGTGATCTGAAGAACAGGTTTCAGAATTAAGTTGGGTCATTGAATCATCTTCTGTTCAGTAATCTGGTAATCGTGAAGAACCGTGGATTCCGTTGTAACATGCTTTAAATCTTACAATATTTACCTTTTCATCTGAAGTTTTGGAAGAAAGAAATTTTCTCAAAAGATGAAATATGAAAACAAAAGCAAAACAAAACTGAAAAATTGATTTTCTGTTTTCATCCACATCTCGAAATTATTTGGAAGTTAATGTAGGAGTAAAGATAAATATTCTTTATAAACGATCCCTAAGAAATCCATTATTAAGATGGAGAAGAAAAATCCTCGTTCTCTTACTGTTTGATTTTGTTTACGAGAGCCTCCAACGCTTTTGCGCATGCGTCAGGTCTCCTTCGATTTCATCAAAATAGGAGAAACAAAGAGGGGATGTTTATAGTGTTAGTTTACTAGTACCTGCGTTTCTATCTGCGGAAATTAAAATAAAATAAAATATAGAAATATAACACTAACAGTTCTCGAGTAAGGTGGCGGCACCATCAATCATTGAGGGATGAATGTGCTGACATTTTGTGTAGTTACGTACAATTAACATGTAGCAATATTTTCTAAGACAATTAGCTACATCCAAGGCGAGATCTACCCAATTACTCGGAATTAACAATATTTCATAGATCTTTCGAAATGTGATTTCATTTTTAAATTCTGCTGCTGTGAGTTTTAAAACAAACTTTAAAATGTTGGCATGGGTTTCCCTTTAAAGCAATATTTTGAAATTCTTCATTAAAATGTCCCTTTCAGCTATTGCTTCCCATAAAATATATAATAGGAGATTTAGTTGCTTTTGTCCTAATAAATAATAACAAGAATAAATTTTCAGAAAATCCTAAGGGTAAAAATGAAAGCTAAAATTGCAATTTCCAGTTTGTCAAATTGCCAACCAAATGCACACGAAATATACTATGTCACTTTTACTTTGTGTTTTTCTTTTTCGACTTCTCGGGATTGTAAGCATTGCTTTTATTTCTCCTTAAGACAGAACGAAAACTTTGTTCGACAAAAGATGTCTTTTAATAAGAAAAGTTTTAGTCACGATAGTGGTTCTAAAAAGGAGTAATTAAACTTTAAAAATTCAAAACATTATTTTCATTTGAAATAAAGTTACTACGAATTTGTCTATTTTTAAAGGCATTTATTTGAAGCATAGAAAATTAAACATAATCAGAAGAAATAAAGATGTTGTAGAAAAAAAACAACTTTATTATTTTTCTGCATTCTCAATAATTAGAGAAAGCAAAACTTTTTATGCAGTTTATTTCCATGTCTCCTGGCACACAATTGAAATACTTTCTAATTACATAGGCTAAAAGTTTTCCACATTTATGTTTAGCCTACAAAGGAGAATAGGCAGATCTGCCCCACCACTGTATAGCGATAAGATATATAGGCAAGGAAAGATCTCCATCAATAAAACGGTTTTTATCATTACGAATTGTCTCAATTATTAGTCCGTTCGGAGTTATATAAGTCTAAATATGACGGTTGAGTGATTGATTGTGGTGAATGAGGATTGCAGGGAAGCCAACCACATACAGGCGGAAGGTGCTTGGCTGTAGGTGGTTGGCTTCCCTGCCACTCACATTCATTCAATCACACTGTTAATAAGTATTATGCATAATTAATAATTAATAATATCATTTATTTCAAGTAAATAATAATTATTTACATGTAATAAATGAAAATAATATTCACTGTTACTGAAAATAATTATTAAATGATAATTAATTAATACATCCGGGAAGTAAGATGTCAACGAGATAAGTCATATCTAGACGTATATAACTCCGAAGGACTAATAATTGAGACGAGTCGTAATAATATGTTCTATGTAAGGAGATCTTTCTATAGGTATATATCTTATCACTATACAGGGTGGGACAATTTCCCGTACTCCTTTCTTTTGAATTCTCCTTTGTTTTGATTTTGTTTTTACTGAAGTAAAAATTTACGTAAAAAAAATAAAATTGTTAAACTACGTATTTTCAAATTTATTTAAAACTAATTTAAAAAAATAGCTTTCAATAATCCAGAGAAGCTTTGAAGGATATTGCAATTTTATTTACAGATTAAGTTACCAATTAATATTTAATCACAAACTCTCTGTCAGCAATTGTTAGTCTAAGACAATTTTGAAGTCCAAGTGATCTTATATCTGTACTGCACATTGGACTGTAGAACCTAAACTTTTAGATTCGGGAAATCTGTTCAACATTAATAGAAGTACTAATCCAAATTTCTATTAAAATCCGCGTAACTAATGCAGTAAAATGTTATCTTTAGTTGGATATTTTGAGGAATTTGATAATGTAGTTTCCTTGCTTTCTTTTCGAATGAAATGTGAATACAACATGCTAACATTGTAATATTTTTTGTTTGCGATCAAAATCTAAAAATATCCTGAGTTTACTGAGAGCTTGTATTGTATAGTTTAACATAAGTCCATCAGAATTAAGATTTTGAATTGCTAGAAATTAAATTAATGAGTTTGACATAACGCCAGCGATTGGTGAAATATCCGATAGAGGTTTGTACTGCACAATTCTGCATAGTTTTTCTCGTGTGTGGGTCATTGGAGTTGGGCGCTGTCATTTCAAAATGGCGATCCACTTGGATAACTGGTATCCTATTGAAACCTTAAAGAAATTGCGCAACAGCATCAGTAAGAAACGCTCTGGTCTTCTAAACTACGTGATCCCAATGCCCGACCACACGTTGTAGAGAAAACACAGAACTTGCTGCAAAGTTTCCACTGGGAAATTTTGGGACATCCGCCATACAGTCCGGATCTGGCTCTTAAGGATTTCCATTTCTTTCCTATCTTAAAATGCTCTTTTACACGCTCTGTGTCAGGTCGATGCTTCACATGCAATGAAAAAGTCCAACGTGATGCATAAACGTGGCTACAACAGCAGGGCCCTGACTGTTATGCGACTGGCATGGAAAAACCGATCAAACGTTGTGGCAAACACCTCAACCGTCAAGGTGACTTCGTAGAAATATAATACAGTGAAGCTCGGTTATATCGCGATCTTTCGGATCCAAAATCTCGAAGATCGCGATCTGCCCGAGCTTTTTTTACTTCGGGATGTTAAATATCGTATACTCGAACCCTATTATCGCCCACACAATTCCAAATCGATTTAAAATGGTCATTTCGCGATTACCTACATCATTCAGAGCAATGTGAGAGAATTTTATACAATTTATAAATAATTATAAATCATTACCTTTTCAACACTTTGATGGGTTATATTAGCCAAAATCTTCGTATTTCTGTTTTCTTACGGTTTGGCGCCGCCATCTTGGGATTAGCGGTATTACCTAGTACGTATTAATTGTAAGTAGCAAATCGCGAGCAGTTCTCTAAAATCAATCGATTTTCGTACTTTTTGGGCGAAAATATTGTAAATTTTGCAATTTTACTATTATACACCTTTTCCAAAATAGAAGGGGTCCAAGACCAAATCGCGTTATATCCGAATTCGCGATATAAACAACCGCCGAGCTTCACTGTATAATCATGACACTTTAAAGGCAACATCTCATTTTCTTCCAGTAAATGTTTACAAAGTTTTAGTAAAAAGCAAACTTTTTTTATCTGATCGATATATTATTTAACTTTATTTACTTCTCCACAAAAACTTATCAATAAATGACTTTTGTAGAGGATTGTTTAATGAATGACTAATATTTTACAAATGTTCATCCGTTTGCAAAATTTAGATCTTGTATTAGACACATTAAAATTAGTGACGTTGAATATGCAAAAGTAGTTTTTCTAAAGTTAAGTCTGTTTTTGATGATAATTAAAAAGTGTATCCTAGCAAGCTGAAATTTAATAGAATTCATTTATTTACCAATGCTTCGAAGTTTCTTGCCAACAAGTAACAACTTTCTGCTATCTTCCAATGAACGCATTTGGATAAATAGAATTTTATGACTACATAATTCCGTCTTTTCAGTCTGTGTTTTTTTCTTTGGCCTGTGTACGTGCTCCACATATGAGTAGTCTGGACTGCATTCAGCTTATGCTGACAGTGCCAGTGTTTGTCACGTTCCTCTGGTGTTGGAAGAGGATAATATCTTGGGAAAGCGCACGTTCGAAGTCCACCGTGAAAGAGGAACGATTTTGGCACCATATGCCTTAGATTTTGTCAATCGATTTCTGATTCATGGGATTTTTTTTTCCGCAAAGTTTGTCGTGTCACAAAATATTACAGATGTGTTTACTGTTTTTGAATAAAAGTTCATTTCTATAAAATTGTTTTCGCTTGAAATTCAAGTGAAAGAACTGAATTGCAATTTTATTTAGAGTTTTAAGAGGTTTTTTATTCTAAATACATTTTATTTTAATAAAAGAAAGGCCTTTTTTCTTTGGTTTTAAGCTGAGACCCTGAGACGCCCGTTTCGAGCTTGTTGGGCTCTCTTCAGCCAGGGCTACTCAGCCAGTGCAAGACCCAAAAACGGTACGAAAATATCTTGACATTTAATTCCAATACCATGATATACGAAAATAAATTCTTATAATAATACAGTAATGTATTGTTGAAACTTCTTACTTCATTTGATCGTTGAACTGCTTGTATTTTATTTTCTTTCTTCTAAAATTTCTAAATTACAAATCCCTTTTTTTTGTGAGTTTTTTTTAAGATGATGAAATTGGTTTTAAATGCTATTATAGTAAAAATTACTCAACTAACTTTGCCAATAAACGTAAAAATATATTTATATTTTATGTTTTAAAATACTTTTTATAAACTGTTATTAATTTGTTTATTTATTTATTTATTTATTTTATAAGCAGTTATTATAAAAAAAAATCTTTTAAATTTTGTTGAAATCTTTGAAAGCATCGTGTTTGATGAAATTACTTAGTTTCTGTTAATAATATACTGTTTTAATTTTGTGTTTCCAACAAGTAAATTTTTAGCTTGTAGTATTTTAAAAATATGCTGTTATTAAATTGAAAAGCGGCAGCAACACGGTCCTCTTTCGAAATTATTTATTGGACTGGTTTTTAGTTACGAGCGATCAATTTTACAATATCTAAAACCCAACCATTTCAAATATTTCGGTGTTAATATTGGAAGTCGTTGTTTGCCCTGTAGCTCTGTATCGTTTTTCTTGAATTGAAACTAGAAATTTTTAGCTCACATTTGAAAAGAGAGAGAGAAAAAAAAAACCGTTAAATTTAATCGAAATCCCGTAAAGATATTCGAGAATTCATTCCTTGCTTTTTGAAACCAGTTTTGTTTCAGTGTAAGTAAAAGCAACCATAATTTGTTTTTCGTTTATTTTTAGTTGTTTCTATTAACAGATGCGAAAGAAAAGTGAAACGGTAGGAAGGCGATTTCGTTTCTTCCTTAAGAAACGTAATTATAAGTCAAGATTCGAATAAAAAATTTTTAAACTACCAACAGCTGCTGAATAGATCCTTTTTTGAGGGATTTCCCACTCCGGGATGAAATTTTCTCGATATTTCGGCCCGGTGCCTCGGGCCTTCTTCGGGAGATATATATATATATATATATCAATTTCATCAAGGTGGGCGCAAATGTAACAACTTCCGTTGTTAGTTTTTCGGATGAGTTGTTCATTAGGAAATATCGAGGCCGAAATATCGAGAAAATCTCATCCAGGAGTGGGGAAAATCCCTCAAAAGGATCTATATAGTATCATGTCCCACACCTCCTTCACAACCAAACTATGTCAACAGCTGAAATTATAATTGAAGTAATAACAGAATACTAACTACCGTATACGCCTTCATTCATGTCGAGAAATGTCTCTAAAGACTCTTCAGTTCGTCGCTGAAGGTGAGCTTCTGCATCTAATGCTCCTCTGGCCTGTGCTTGTAGTAAGCTAAAAATAGTAGGCTAACTCTTAAAGCGTTATTTTTTTTTCCTTTATCTCTTGCGCCATTGCGTCACACACAAACACACACACACACACACACACACACACACAGAGTGATAAAAGATATTTAACAACGATAATTGGAATGTAGTCCCCGTGGCCTAATGGTAAGAAGCCTGACTTTGGATCAGAAGGTTGCAGGTTTGATTCCTGTCGCGGACGTTTTATTTTTGAAATTATTTACATTTTCTCAGAAAATTAAAATTATTTTCCAAACACATAGGAAGTGCGTTGCGCACAGACAGATCTTGAAAACAATATAAGAAGATAAAAGGAACATATTAGAAGTAGACTATGAAAGTTTATTAGGTATGTTACACTTGATTTTTTTTTAATCCATACCGTAGTTTAAGTCCCAGGTTATCATGAGTCTGATCGAATGTTTGTGACAGCTCAGAAAATACTTCCCTGCAAAAGATAAAATTTAGTAAAAGCTTCAAGATTGACGTGGAGACTTTCTTGCCTACTAATAAACAGAGTTTCTATAATTATTTACAAGCTCTTATACAAAAGAGATAAAGTTATTTTCTTCAGCTTATTTTTAATTTTTTTGGTTAATATCTAATGTTGAATTTAATAGTAAAGGAAATTACTGTATGAATTAATATCTTCAAAAAAATAAGTCAAAACTAAAGCAGGCACTTAAAAAAGAATATTGTAATTTTTGAAAGTTTGCTTATTTTTAAAAACATTTCCAAATTTCAAAGGCACTAAAATTTCTTAGAGGCTCTAAACTTTGCATAACATTCATTTGATTAAAGATTCATTAAGAGAGAATTACTATATCCCAGAAATTTGTTTTTATTTTAATGCAAACTTTTCTCTGTATTAACGGACCACATTCTTTGAAGTATTTTGATATTAGCATTACACAGTGTTAGGGGGTGTAAGTAGAGCAGTTAACGTTAAATGACGGTACATTACTAGAACGAAAAGCGTGAAGATGATTTGAGGAGGAAAAGAACAGGAATTTTAGCGTGAAAATACAATTAAACTTAAAAAGAAGTAAAGAAATACAAGGAATAACAAGAACTTAGAAAGTGTTCTCGTGAGAGAATCACACAACGAGAAAAAGACGATAGACTGCGTTGGACAGCGTGGGTGTCGTGCAGGCAACGATATTCCCTCCACCCAAGCAATGTCATCGAGGACGTAGGCGTGGTCTAATTGTTTCATTTGTCACTCGGCAGCTTCACCATATTGCCGTGTCGCCGAATCATTTGTCTCTCCTCTCGAAATGCCCCCACATGTGTTAGTAATTTAATTAATTCAGCATGAAATTAATGGGCGTTGTACTTCCTTGGCAATTATTTCAAAGCATCTGGTCCTACGAATACAAGTCTCTAGTCCTAGTTCGTGAGCCTCTAGTCAAAACCACCATTAATTTGTCCTTAGTACATCTACTGGATCCCAAGTTTGCACTCTCCATCTAATTAATTTCAGTCACGTGTAATAACACGGAATTTGTATTTTAGCACTTTAATACGATTTATTTGGATCTTTTATTCTTAAAATCGTCACATAATTAAAGGATTTATTTTAAAAGTACCAACCAAAAATGTAGACTACAAGGAAGAAGATATTGTCTAGACTAGAAACCACACATACACAAAAATACAAGACGGAGTACGAGACAATCTCTTTTAGTCGCGTGCTCGATTCTAAAGAAGTCTGTTGGAAATACAAGAACAAGAAATGCTTTTAGGCTGGGTCAAAACAAAGTGGCCAGTTCCTCGAAAGATAGTTTCAGTGGAAATTCAATAGTCTGATCATAGTTTAACCAGGAACTGTTTTTGTGTGACCTCTGTATTTTATATTTAGGACAACTCTTTCTCTACGGAATTCATTTAAATTCCTGAATTCATTTTAAATTGTTTATTCCTTAAAAATTAATAAATATGAAATTCTTATTAGAGCTTAACTTAAATAAGGATTAAAAAAAATTAGACAGGGTGATTCCAAATTCTCTGTGGTTCTGTTCTACTCAGTATGACAAACAAAAAAGTTCAAATAAACATGGCCCCACAAATGAATACTTTTCGCGAAAAACATGGTTTTCATTATGAATAATGTATGAGTAATGTATGAATAATGTAAACAATCATTTTATATTTTAAATCATAACATCTTTTTTATTCATAAATAATATTTCGTCAAGAGGATTTCTTGACTTCTTCAAGCTTTCATCGAAAAATTAATAATACATAGATTTCAAAATTTTACACCGAATACAAATATTTCACAGACATTCTAATAAGCTTATATTGCATGGTTGTTTGTTGACACAGTATGATACGATGAAACGTATTTCCAATTCTTCATTTATAATTGTTATATTTCTTAGTCCTCACATTAAATTTACAAACTTTACATTACTTAATATCTACTAATTATTAACTCTTAATTTAGTTTTCACATTTTTGTTTCTTTCCATAAATTTTTCAAAACAAAAATTTAACAACAAATGAGGAATAAGAAATATAACAATTGTAAATGAACAATTTATTCTCAGTGATGTTTGTTAATTGATAATTTGTTCTTAGAGATAACTGTCAATAATGTAAATTAATAATTTGTTCTCAATGACGATTGTCAAATAATGTAAATTACCGTTTTGTAATTTATTAACATTCATGATTGTTATATTCAAATTTCTGTTAGCAACAAGAAGAAAGACATTTCCGTTCTTCCTCTTGTTTTTAATTTTTGTAATTATTCCTGAAGAAAACTTTCGGTAAGAAAGTTGAAATATCGAAGTATCTGAAGAAGAATGTGTGTTGCGTTTTATTTAATTAAATTTATGGTATCTTTAGAAGAGTTTTGTAAATTGATCTACTTACGGCTGACGTTGTTAAATTAACTAATTCTTCTTCTTTAATAAAATAACTATAAGGAGAGTAACAAAGACAAAGGTGATAAGACTGCAGAATATATAGAAATCAGTCTGTACATATAAACTTCCATTAATTGGATATCAACGATTAAGTACTCCTCATATAAGTTATATATATTTAATGTTGATGTTTCTGTGCACTTATACTTACTAGCAATGTCCTCCAAATTGAAGTTTTCTAACTAATCCTCTTTTGATAGATATTAGATCATTTTTATTTTTTAAACAATATATTTACTATATGTAATTATACATCCCAGAACGACAGAGCGTTTTTCTTAATTCGTTTTAATTCTTGTTATTGAAGTGAAGCAGCAGATATCAATGATTTAGAATACTGTGCCGTATTTAAATGATACAGGATTTGGCCACTGATTCTTTGGTAGAAAAAAAATCTAATAAAAGATGGCCTGTCTAGTGTTACCATATACTTTTAGTATCCAGTTTGTGCACGAAAGAGTTCAAACATTAATTTCTTTAGACATTTATTTCATAATACTATAAAATTGTAAATGGTAATCGTCTTCGCACGTCATCACTTTTTTTTAAGATTGTTATTCTTGATTTCCGTCAGAATGCATGTTCCAGTAATAGAATTTTAGTTGCTGAAATACAGGGAAAACATGGTCAAATTATCAGTTACTCTTTATTGCCTAAAAAATATCAGAATAGGTTGTATTGAATTTGTTCAATGAACTATTTAGAATTTGTGCAAATGAGAAGATGTATATATAATGAATTCTGATAACTTAATTAATTCATTCAAAATTTGTTTTGCGATGCCAACTACAACGAAATTGCACTTTGGTAAATTCTTCTTTCTCTTTTCGTGTCCTCCGGTAAAATGCCATAAGAGCTACAAAAAAAATCTCGGAAAAAGAGAAAAAGAAATGATATGCAATAATGATGAAAATTTCAATTTTGATTTCAAACGAAATTTGAATGAATTAATTAAATTATCAGAATTTATTAGATATGCATCTTCTCATTTCCAGAAATTCTCATTTACTTAATATAACAGATCATGGTTTCATGTAGTTACAGATTGCATGGTAACACAAATATTGTGATTAGATCATACCAAATCTACTTAAAGATTTATCGTGGTTTATTCTGGTTGTAGCTGGTTATTAAAAAGTAGTTAATGTGTGCAAATGTATTAACACGACAAACATCTAAAAGGAAAGGGGGGGGTGACACCATCTTGCAAATATTGAAAAGAAATAAGAGATGGAATACCGCACTATAGGTGAAATAAAAAAGAATAACTGTATTTATGGCATTAGATGTAAAGAAAGGGGTTGCCTATATACTGTAGAGGGGAATAACGACATGTCCTTGACATTCGGTTAAAGAGATTATTAGGGCCGTTAGAAAGGGCAATTTGAACTATAACACAGCAGTGCATATTCATCAAACCGGCCATGAGCGAGATATGGATAGCTCTATCATTTTGATAGGGAATTTAATGATTACGATCGAAAATTTAAAGAATCGTTGAGAATAAACACCTTGAAACCCTACAATGACAAGCTTTCTATTTGAGTGCGCATAAATATTATAAATAGTTAAAAAAAAATTTTTTTCTTCTTTTTTGGGTACCTTTATTTTGTACATCGATCTTAGGAGGACAGCTGTTTAGAATGGACAAATATACAGAAAAGTTGAAAAAAAAGAATTTTATAGAGTCCTAGACGACCCGTGCTTAAGTGAGATTATTTTTTTCCACACGCTGTTGATGTGATCGTTGGGCTCCTTTTTATTAATGCAAGTTTCATTTGCGTATGGGAAGGGTTTGGTTCTTTCTGATTAATCAAAGCTATTTGATCTGCGAATTGGTTAGTTCTCCTTTATAATCTGATAATCCTTCTTGTTTTAGATGTTGACAAAGGACCCAAAACTAGTTCGCACTTTTTTAAAAGTCGTTAACGAGTTGTTTATTACATGAACTTTGCAAACGGAAGAGATAGAGTACAAAGATGAAAATACACCATTGAACTACTCTGAAGCATTTGTCTAAGCTGGGGATTAAGGATAAATTTGGTGTTTTTAATTTGATATAGAAAGGCAGTTATATTTCTATATTTGTAATTCCTTTCAACTTGTCGGTGATTAGATATTCCGATCTAAATGGTAGTAACAATATTATTATAATTTTTGTAATATTATACAAACCAGCTTTTTATTAAACTAGGCAGAATCACTTAATTATTTTTAAGATAATGTTAAATTGATTAATTATTTATCTCAGGATTCTTATTTCTAAATCCAATTTGTGTAAAAATTAATAGGTTCCTTCGATAGCCCACGCATATCATTAAAACATCAATTTCTAAAGAATAACAGTTTTTAAGCTGGAGGTATTACACTAAACGAACAACTATATGTTCGTATCAAACCCTTTTTGAACTTCTCTTTCTTTGTGGATATAAAAATGCTATAGAATTAACACAAGATCAGTTTTCGAGACCAAATAAAGACGGGAGACGGAGCCACCGATACCCTTTTGGTTTATTGGTATTTTATTGTTCTTTTCCTTCTCGTTTCTTGAGATAAACGATCTTATTGAAGATTCAGCAGAATATCAGAAGGTTGATGCACGTTTTATCGGTTCAATTTAATCTTTCCATAAATAAGGCTTTGTGTTCTCCCTTCAAGTGAATCCTTAGAAATTTAACCTTAGAAAGCTAAATTGGAAATATTTGAAATACTTTTGTATATTTTAATAAAACTTTATACATAGGAATTTATATTTTTTTTGTTGTTGAAAATTCTCAACTTATCGTTATTACTTATATTTATGTAGCTTGATTACAGTGTTAAAATACAGGGCGATTCATAAAGTACTGGAAAAATAGGCCTATAAAGAATGAACATCGAATATTTTTGTAAGTGAAATTCGCTGTAAAAAAAACGTGAAATAGGGCATGGAATTCCGGATCGAACGTGCGATTCTGAGTCGGATGATGGGATCCCCATTTTAACCTTTTTTCTGCCCCGATGAAACAAAAGGGTCTAGTTAGCACCCTTCACAACCGGTCACAAAATATTTCGATGTTTGTTCTTTATAGGCCTATTTTTCCAGTACTTTATGAATCACATAAAACGAAAAAAATCGATGTCGAACCTATTTCAGAATAAGGTTCATTCAAAACAGTTTTCAAACCAATACGATCTTGTTTAATAAATATAAACCAAACCAAAAGAAAGGATACAATATATTTGGAAACATTTATGTAAAACAAAAAAGAATATACAAATATTTTAAAATATCAATAACTTATAGCCCATCTTTGGATAGTTATACTTTGGGTCTAATTTTTTTTAAAAAACACGTCACGTAATTAATGGACGCCCCCTTAGATGAATAGAAGCTCGTCCTCAGCGACGAACTGAAGAATCGTTAGACATTTCTCGACATGAATGAAGAAATTACAAATGACGGGCAAATACTCCATCTCAACCAAAAGCCGTCACATTGGTATCCCGTCATTGTTGACGGACGTACATACTAGTTACTTTGGCGCAGCTTAGGCTCAGATGCTTTTGGGCCATTAGAACTCAATTAACAAACAAACATACTATTTATTTAATGAAACTGTAAATATAAATTCGTTTTTATAATTATTTTTTGATAGTTTCACGATATTCGAAGAGATGAAAGATTATTGACTTGCTGCAATTTATCTTGAGCTTATTACCCCTATAACATTTAATGAATAAGACAAATTAAATCTTAAGGTAAAATATTAATAATATATTTAAGAAATGAATGAGTGATTTAAAATACGGGACAACGATTAAGAATTCCGTTGACATAACGAACTTCGGATGTGGAACTACTGTCTCACAAGCGGTGTGAGACCACACCTGTTTTGTCTACTTATGCTCTTTTTGTTTCTATTGTATGAAGATTGTACAAAGTGCAATAAGATAATAAGTGGAGAAGTGTTTAAAATACAGAAAAAAGTAGCATTCAAGTATATTTTCATTTTGATTTAAGTTTTCCTTCATAAATCTATTTTAAAATTAGAAAATTATACACCGCTAAATCATTGCGGGAATGGGGTAGATTACAATAAATGACAGGAGGTAATGGCTTCTGGACTGTTCTTCCTTCAACAACTTTTACGCCATCGGTTGAGGAGAGACCGGAAGAAATCCATTATGAATTGAAAATAGGGAATGGAAGTCGTGGAAACTTCCAGAGCAATGCTATAAATCAAGTGTTTTTAACTTCGGAATCAACATTAGAAACACTTATCCAGCAATATTTTATTCAACAACTAAGAGAGGAATGGGTTCACTGGTGCGCAGTGTTATTGTAGATTTGAACAATTCATTCTGACCAAAGCAAAGTCTCTTCTGAGGCTTTTCATCTACAAGTAAATATTGATTTTTATTAGAAAACAAAGAAATTAGAGTTTGGAGCACAGAGTTTTCAAATAGACTCGTTCAAACAGAGAATGAATTAGCTTTAAAGGTACTCCTTATTTTATGATCGAATTCCGTTCCGACGACTACGTCGTTAGGCGAAGTGGTCGATAAGCGAGGAGCTTGCGCCGGGAATATAGGATTATATTAAAAAAATTATAAAATTATTAAAATTATGCAACAAACTTCAAATTTATTCATAAAAAGACATGCATATATACATATTATCATTTGTTTATTTGGTTATCTGGAGCTGTAGAGGGTCCAGGTAAGGGAGATGACGATGAAATAGAAGTTGTACCTTCAAGGACGGAGGTCGTAAGTGCGAGTGGTCGTTAAGCAGATAGGTCGTAAAGTGAGGGTACCTGTACTTTCCAGTAAGTAGATAAATACACATTCATTTATAATGACGTCATAGTTTTAACGAGAAATATAAAATGAAGTTTGGCGCCAAAATTATTAAGAGTGATTAGAAAAACTTTCGTCTATAAAGAAATTTCAACAATCTAAGATGTTTTTAAAATAAGTTACAACGATAGTGATTATCGAGTAATGATCTCAAAAGAATCGTTTTAGATGGAACTAAATCAGTGTCAAAATAAGTATTTTTTTTATTTAGTTTACACCAAGATGTGACTGGATACTGCACACTGATTGAGAAGGATTGTTTTTTTGAATTCCCGCCTTTTTTCAAATCAGGTAAATTTGGAATATGGTTTGAGCTTGAGTTCTACCTTTTTTGCGCTTATTGAATGTAGCATTGGTAGCACAAGGAATTTTTTTATCTGTCTTTGAGGCTTCTTTTCATCGAGAGATTGTCTGTCTGTCTGTCTATCTGTACGAATGAAGAAACTCGATTTTTACTGGATCGATATTCCTGAAATATTCAGATATGAATAAAGATCTGATATACATATATAAATATGTAAGCTGTTTAAAACAGACTTAAGAATAAGCGGAAACTCTATATGCCCCTGTCCATAAATTGGATTTGAAATGAATTGATGTGCCTATTATGGATCCAAAACAACTTTTTGCACACCTTTATGATCTCTGCACAGACGGATGTGTCTCCAGGTCGTATGCTCATTTTCCGTAGCATTTGTGGCGTCACAGTCGTGAAGGCATTGCGCACACCAATCTGCTACCCATCACTGGAAACGTACCGCTGTTTGCGGACTTCTGGTTTAATGATTCCCCACAGAGAAATGTCTGGCGGGGTGAGAACTGGGCTGCGTGGTGGCCAAGACAAAGGTGAAGGAAAGTTCCCAGATCCCAGCCAATCCACTTGTTTTTGGAAAAGTCAATAAGTACAGTGTCAGCTATGCCTTTCAACTGAAGTTCAGACTGCAACCATTCAGTAATCATGCGCGGATAAGTCGTCTGATTCACTGGGCCATTGAAGAAATACGGTCCCAGCAGATGTTCTTCTGTTACCCGCCCAAATCAAAATGTGCGCTGGATTTTGTTCGAGTTCTTGAAACAAATTGGATTTTCCTTTGACCAAAAAGTAAACGTTCCGATCTTTCGAACTTCGTTAGGTTCCTCCCTAAACACAACTCTTCGTTCATCTTCTCTTGTTGGAAAATGTTGCATGCTTCTTCGCGCCGTATTAAAATCACGTCTGATAGTTCTTTCACTGACAACGGGTGAAAAGGTTTCCCTATCCAATCTTTTCGCATATGGTTTTTCTTGATTGACCGGGTAATATCCAATTCGGCTGCACGCTTGATAGTCGACTTCACGGCATTATTAATTCTTTCACAGCATCACATGTTTCCAAACGTGTTGACGGTCTTCCCTTCCGGTGTGAATCCTTCACGGATCCTGACGTAAAAGTCTTCCGTTCCCATTCCAAAAAGTCATACTTTTCGTCACTGCTTGCTTCTTTGATTATTACCATTATTCGATTGCTCACGTGTTGTCAATGTACGAGTATGCGATGGTTTCATTTGCTTCCATTGCTGGCTGATTTAACTAATTTCCAGAAACGTTAAGTATACGATTTTCTCCATATCATACATTTATATCCACAGGTTAACGGACTTTCCGCCCACTCTGTACATTTTAAATTTGAATAATTTTTGTTTATTTATTTTATATTTTAAGAACGTGTTTCTTTTTAATTTTCTCGCGTTGAAATGATTTTTTTATATAAAAGAAGATTCAGTTTGTTCAAAATCATGTTGAAAATTCAACGGTTGGTAGGTGCACTCCTAGCATATACTGGCATCTAGCGAAGCAATTTGAAACTTATCACTTTAGACAAAGATAACAAAGACGAAGGTATGATGAGATCAAAGCAATTGAAATTCAACACCAATCATCGTTATCAGTCTGTAAGCTTAATTTTTTCACAAGCTAATCATGCGACCAAGACTGCAACTCCATCTAGCGACTGCTGTTAAACAACGAAACGCGAACGCTCCTAATGAATGCTATTGTTTTTGTATGTTCTTCGTTTTTAAACTTTTCAACAGCAATATTGTTGTAGCATTGTTAGGGCGAAATTTCCGCTTAGCTTTGAAATCACTTTATATTTTATTTTTACGTTAGGCTTACATTGAAGCTAAATTACAAAATGGTGGTCTATACTTTTCATTAAGTATCTATATCTCACGGCCAATATCACGGCGTAATAATAAACTGCTGTATTTACTTAAAGCTTAACTTTTAATTAATTATTTAATTCAAATAGCGAATTCCCAATGTTTCAGTATTAGAATTACTACTGGTAGATAACTAAAAGTTGCTGACGGCTATAAATCGATAGAGAAATTAATTTTATAGAGCTCACAGTACCTAGAGGAAAATAGGAAAGATACTGAATACAAATAGTTTGGTTTTAAAAATAAAGCGTAATACATTACACAATATTTTGAAGCCTTAGGGAATAATTCGTCTTCAATTATATAAAACATATCCGTCAGGTAAGCAAATAGTGTTTCTTAATTGGTAGCTATAACTCTTTTTACAGATGACTTTTGACCCATTAAAGTTCACAGTATTTTATAATTTACTGGGTATTTCAGTAAGTCTTTTTTAAATGTTTTTAAATGTTAAATGTCTTTCTGTAAATCAAATTTGAGAGATCTAAAATCGATTTTTAAGCTACAGTTAAGTTTGTTAATAACTAGTGTCGTTTTTTATGAATTATGGTGTTACAAATTAATGAAAAAACATAATTTCTAGTGTACTTTTACTGCAGCCTGTAAGTCCCGTTATGTATTCTTGATATTTTTTGACTCGGAAACCTGTAATATCCTTTACATGGAAACTTACGGACACATATCAAAAATCTGACATCAATTAAGATACCATAATCAAACCCAACAAATTGTGCTAAATTTTAGTCAAGGCCTAGTAAAGAGATTTGATAATTAAATGAAGTTATGAGGTACTTATCTTGACATCTTCCTGCTAACTTTCACTTGCTGTTAGGCATTTTTATCTATTGGATTCCCGAAATGGACAACTATTTTTGTGTCCTTATCTACCCTCAGCTAAGTTCAACCAAATGACCTTCTTGTCTGACCTACTTGTTCTGCTTAAGAAGCAGATGACAAGTAGAAGAGACACTTGCTGAAGGTATTGATACACATGGAGAGCCAATGCCTTGTCTAGTTTGTCTGTTTTTAAATCTATTCTTAAACGACGTTCCTCTAAAACCTTCTCGTGGTTTTATTCATGTTTTATCTCAGTAAAGGCATTTAACTGTTGTTGTCGTTTACACAGAGATAGTTTTTTTACTATACTTAGACACAATTTTGCCATAACTTCGCAGAAATCATGAGAAAACTAATTAATCTAGAATGCCTTCTAATACCTTTCGAAAACTAGCGGCCAGCAGTACTTGACATTCTAAAGTTTGCAACTGCTTTCAAACATTATATCAGTTCAGATAAGAAGTTGGAAATCGTGATTGTCAAGAAAGAATTACATACGATGATTCTTCTTCGAATTTAATAAGGAATTGTTTTACATCAATTCCAAGTAATGGCATGAATTCCAGAAGGAAAGGAAGGATCATCAAGTCAGTGTGTGTGTGTCTGTGTCCGCAAGAGTTTCACCCACTAATTAACTTTTGAACTACTAAATGGATCTTATTGAAATTTGATATGGTCCCAGTCGATATCAAAGATTAGAATCTTAATAAAAAATTTCTATCCTATTTCTATTAATATCTCATTGGCGTAAAACAATAAATATTAAATCCTTTTAGCTATTTCATTGCGCGTGATTTAATATGATTTTCTTTAATAATGCATGTTTAATCTCTCTTTCAGAAAAGGGAAAATGTGCACTTTTTTTCAGTATTCAGTAGAATGTAGGCATTTGGTTTTTGTTGGGTTCAGTGATTTCAAAGAAAAGTAGAAAGAAAAGGAAATAAGAAATAAAATTTTAAAGAAAGTATGTTGCAAGTTCTTTGGAACTTCCTGTTAAAATAGAGTAGAAACTCTCAAACTTGTGATTACGTTTTTTTTCTTCTCTCTTGCTTTTAAGGTAATTTCAGTAGCACATTGAAATAACTGATAAAGAGTGAAGCTGAACAAGCAGCGCTTTAGCTTTTAAACGACGAAAAAGGATAACTGCGAAATGTCTGATGAGCAAAGATGAATTGTCTGTTGCGAGGCAAAGATATTGATTGCCGATGAACCTCGAAACGACAGTGTAGGGAAATGGAACGTACGTCACCTCATGTTTCATGCTTTATCATACAAAGAAAGATTATAGCGAAACCTCCTCTGTTATAAATGATTTAATGTTCTCGTGCTTTGCCTTTGTTTGTTTGGTGACAGACGAACTGATTGTGGCTTTCTGCTGCTCCAATTTATAACGGAAATAACACGATTCAATGCAAAGTGACAAAATTGGCCGCTAGGATCTCTGCTGTTGGGCTGTTTAAAACGTAATTGCTGACATAATATAGATTATATATTAATTTTATAGCATGTTTGGGAAAAATATTCTTCATAAACATTATTAGATTTATCATGTCTGTCTGTCTGTATGTAATGAAAATTTGATTCGAATTGACTGGACTTTGAATGAAAGTTATATTTAGGTATATTTACAGAATTCCATTGACAAAAATCAGTCAATTATTTTGATCAATTCAAAGGAAAAAAGTAGATTTGTATTTAACTTAATAAATTTTAAACTAATGGAAAAAATTCAGAAATGCTACTGATGCTATTGATTTAAAATACAAGCAACTTTTCTAAAGATATGAGATTTTAATCTGAATTCTGGTGAATAAATGAGAAATGTCGTTTGCATCCTTATCTGCGTGGTTTTGAGATCTGTTGCGAACAAAGGTCGATCTCTAAACGATCTCTTAACAATCTCAAATTTTTCGCGTTTTGTCGATGTGATTCTCAAGAGTGAATGTGCGGTAGATACGATGTGGGTGGCATTCCCAATGCCCGATTCTTCCCCGCATGCCTCAAGCTCTCCGCTCTTAGATTGGTTTAAGGAAAGCAATGCAGAAAAGCACTACTTCGGAATGTGACATTGGGAATGCCACCCACAGTACGTAAACATTAGCGTGTTCACATGATATTGATTTAAAATGATGATTTACTGATTTAGAATCATTCTTAAACAATTGAAATTATGCCGGTATATGGTAAGAGCGTCAGCACACTTTCATTTAATTCGGCTCACAGTTCTAAAATTATACAAGACAAAATTGATCTGGATTTAAATGTTTTAAGTTGTGTGTAAATTACCAATGTTTGAACATTACTTCCGAATAATATATAAAATTCAATTGCACTGCTCCGAATTTCGAATTAATTGATATTTCATTACACTACATATTAAAAGTAAAAAAAAAAAACAAAAAAAAAAAAACTTAGTAAATGTTCTTTAATGTGCGGAGTGAACTAATCGAGAAAAACAATGAACACGCACAAATTACGCAACAAGAAAAGGATTCGCACCCTGAGCTGTCACCGTGAAGAGACTGGGACGGACCGTTTCGTCCTTTTTAGGACTCATCAGCCAGCCAAACTCCACCGATGGCAGGCTCAGAAGGTGCGAGAGACGGTAACCTCTCAGATGGTAATCTCTCACACCGTCTAAGTCTGTTATCGGTGTTATTTGGCTGGCTGATGAATCCTAAAAAAGAACGAAACGATCCGTCGCAGTCTCTTCCCGATGACAGCTCAGGGTGCGGAGCCTTTCTTGTAGCATAATTTGTGCGTGTTCATTGTTTTTCTCGATTAAAAAAACAACTGTTAGAAGTAAATTTAGATGCATCCAGTGGTAAAGATACGGATTTTTCTGTGGTTAAATTTCTCTTCTAGACGGGTCCTAGTGTGCACCCAGCCCTCTATAAAAATGGCGTTTCTTTCCCAGGATTAGATGCTAGAGGGCGTCGAACTGATTATCCGACTTCATCCCATTGGTTGAGAATCATTGGAGCCTATTCATCCAATTACCCAGATGAGCTTGCAAGACAGTAATTGTGAGATCCTTAATGTTACATCTCCAAAAACAACCTAAAATATCGCTTTTAAATGTAAAAATATTGATTTGCTTCGTCTCAAATGAGTTATTTAGAGAAGTGTTAAAAAATAAAAAAACAAAAACAAAAAAAAACACCTTACAATTTCTTTTGATACCAATAAATGAACGATGTTCATAGAAATTATTAATGTTCAAAGAAATTATTAATGTTCAATAATGAAAAGCAACCAGTATTAAAGAATGCAAGTAGGATTGTATCTGTTCTCTTATAATTTTTTTAAATTTTAATTTTTTGCTTAGAATTCATTGCTTTACATCATTCATCTTTATTTTATTGAATTCTTTTCAATACAAATGCTGTTACAGTAGGGTTTTAACATCTAAAAGTGCTGTAAGTCTAACTTAAATTTCTGGCTAATCGTTAGGTGAGGAACAAAATCATTGCTGTACGGTTTTGTTTTTAGTGGTTCACAATAATATGAATAGAGATAAATAAGATTTATTCTTACGGTATTTTAATAGAGAGAAATATAATGTCCGAGTCAATGGATTTAGGATTTAAAATGGTTCCAAGATTAATATATAATAACACATGTTTCTCAGTGGCTGCTAGATTCCATGTTTGTAAATCTATCATTTGTAGATTTTGTAAGAAATATTTTGTTATAAAAGAAAGTGTTATGTATTAATTTCGAGTTGATTTCTGAACTTCCTCTTTAACAGCGTTCTGTATATTACCATAACGTAATTTTGTTCTTAAAGAATTTAAAAATGCGTCGTAACTTTATTAAAAAAATTAATTACTTTTTTAAGCTTTGTTTCATTTATAATAATAAAAAACTATAGAAACCCATCGTAAATATATCATTATCAAAATTCCAACTTAATATAAACAACAGATAAACCTTACATGATATTTTTACATCCATTCTCCAAGATAACTCATCAATGGAAAACATGAGTTTCCAGACATAATAGAATAATTAAATAAATGAATTGTTATAATATATTTATAACTTTGTTGACAAAAATCCTTAGATGTTAGGTTCATGTTTTATTCTTTATTATAATGATGTTTGAGATGTTCATTATTCATATATTTGAGAAGGGATGTAAAAACATCCGAAGCATGTAAGATTTATCTGTTGTTTATTTTAAATTGCATATGTTTTGATTCATTCTGTGGATTTTTTTTTATATGAATTCTTAATAACAGAATTTGTAATAATAAAAGTAAAGAACTAAGTAAATGAGGGTTGTTCTCTGTTATGGAGACTTTTATTCTATTTCTAGTGCTGGTGTATCAATTGATCGTGTGCTTCGAACGCCATCTTTGACAGACGCTATATTACGGTGAGTGGCTCGTATTTCATGGCCGTAAGAGATAAGGCTTTGACCTGAGGTGAGAAGATTGGCAGCCAGCGGTGACGATTAAAGCCTTCGGATATCACAGACGGTGGCAAATGAATTCAAGTGGGGGAGCTGGCGCCAGAATCAGAAGCGTTCTTGTACGAATGGATGAGATTAGCAGAGGGAAAAGCGGAAATGCAAACGGTGGTGGTGGAAGAAAGACGGAAATCTTCTCTTCTTAATTCACGAATCAGACAAACAAGACGAAACCATCTCCTTTTTTCAACTTTTCTTTTGATCCTTTCCCGTTCCTTCATTTTTATTCAATATTCTACTTTGTTGAAACCATAGCACAAATACATGAAAATAAAAGCAAAAGAATAAAGGCAGGGATTAGAAATAAAAGGATGCAATGACGTTTTGTAATAAAGATAATTATAAATACAGAAATATTAAAATAGTCATTTATGTTGCTCAAATTTAAGTGAAATATTTAATCTGGTTCCTATTAATTTTTTGTTGAATGACTTAGCTTATTAATGGAACTTTTACTTTCAAATTCATACTATTTTGCCACATATATACTGATTTCGTTAATGGAAATCTATCTTTACATTTTTACGTATGAATTTCGAACACTTTTCATATGTGATTTCAAGGATTTGTTTTGTAATGCACTTAAGTGCTTTTTCAGAACCGCTTTTAAAGGTGAAATTCAATTACAGAGATGAAAGAACCGGTTTTAGTCTCAATCGATGTCTTTAGTTTGAAAACCCTTCGAAATTCTGGAATGCTTCGGTGGAATATTGGAGAAGATCATTATTTTCAGGAACATCCATTATGTAGAGTACTCAATTGATCTGGTCAGTGCTGGTAAATTTGATGCTAAAACAGCACAGTACAGTAATGTGGCTGTCCGTAATCGTAAATGAATATTCCAGTTTTTCTTCTGGTTTCATCTGAAGTTGATAAAATTAATTCTTACTTTACTTCAATAATTCAAACCCTACGAAGGGAGCCTTGAATCAACACACTTTTATCTCTTTAGAATTGCACAGTGAACACGAAAACAGTAGTCGAATTCCTTAATGGATAACGAAATGAAAGTGAATAATGAATAACTAATTCCTCCCCAAATTACTTTTTTTCAATTTATCTTTCTGAGTAAATTCGAAAGAAGATTTCTCTAATCCCCAAAGATTCGACCGAATGGAATTATTTTCAGATTAATAAGATATTTGTAAATTAAACAGCAAGAATAGAAATAGTAGTGAGACCTTGTCGGATAGTTACTTAAAGAATTTTATTCTAATAATTATTCTTACATTATTCTTATAAAACATTTTGTTTGATTCTGTCAGAGTATTGTATATAACAGTGACATGCAATGACAATTTTCAAATGGATCAGCTATTTTAAAAATGCTAAAGACTAAGGTATTCTTTCTAACAAGAATGGAGATACGGAAGTTTTTTTTACCACTGAGTGCCGGAGCGTTTGAAAATGTTAATGAGGCGAGAGGAACAGAAGTCTCGGAACTAGTCCTGTTGGACAGTAGATTGCTTATTGCGGCTGAGGGGAGGGGAGAATAGAATTCCGGCTAGCCGATTCCAATTTTACAGGCGCTGAGGGGAGGGAATACTTAAGGGAATACTTGAGTCCTACTTGTCCATTGACCGCACGCCACTGTGTATAAGTACATTAGATATATCCAATTTTTTAAAATAATGTCGTGTGATTACTTATTTTTAATTAACGATTTATTAATATAGTTTTTTTGCAGTTAAATCATTACTTTTGCTCCTTCGATTTACAAGTAAGTCTTTCACATTTATTTATATTTGTTTCTCAGGAGGTTTAGATCAATTGGCTCTGATGTCCTATTGAAATATTCTTTTGATTTTAACTGTCTTTTAGAAGCAAATTTTTCTCTGACATCGTCTTTTCGTTGTATTTCGTTTTCAGAAATTTCTCGTTTTACAATATCGCAGGACGATCAAACGGAAATTAATTAAAGCAGTTGTTCTTCGTTCCTAACTTATATTCATTTTAAAATTTAATTGATTCTTTAAAATGGTAATTATGATCTTGGAATGATTGTTTGGAATTTGAAGCAAGCCTATTTGAATGATAATAGTTTTTTTGGACTGAGGACTCACAAACTTTTTTTTTTTACTTTTATTAAAATTAGTAAAAATATTGTTTTTCGATTGATGCAAAGCTATTTGAAAGAAGTAATTATACGTAAATCGAGGGTTGTCTTCGTAAAACGAAGTATTGATTTCGCTAAACTGAGGTATGATCGAAAAGCAAGGATGGAATCATAAACCTCGTTTCGTAAAACGAGGAATAGCTTCTTAAAAAGAAGAATGAAATAACAAACAAGAGTCATAATCTGATTAGATAATCCTCTGTTTATCCATTAGAATACATATAAATATCCTGCTTTCTCTGATTTACTGTAATCTTTAATGCTTATTATTTCTTTGCATTATGAATTCTTCTACTTCAAATTACCATCTCTTTAAAATTCAAAAATAGAAAAGACATAAAGACGGTATTTTTAGAACACTTTTAATTAGCTAACACAACAAATGTAGATCTTAAATAAATTTTAAAAAATATTTTTCTGAAACGAAGTTCACAAAATCATTAATTATTTTTGTAATTTACAAATATTACCTTCGACTTTACTTTGGTTCGCAAATACGTTTTTTGGGTAGAGTCTGGGAGATTTGAGTACTCTAACAATAAATTGTGTCAGTAATTGTCTTCCTCACGGCTTTTCTGTATATCCATCGAAGAGAATTGAAAGCTAAATACAACATTTTATACTGATAAAATCGCAAATATTAAGAGATATTTCATTGGATTTCTGCTTTCTAATCAGAGGGAGTTATTGATTTCCTGATTAGAAATCATGATGCCATTAAGTTAGTACAAGTCGTAAAGACATTTATGTTACAGAACCCATTTACAACTTAACTCGTTATCGAATGAAAATCGTTAATCTAACCGTTGCAAATCGAAATCTTTGTAACAGGACAGAAATGGTAGAAAATGAGATTCGACTCTTCTAAAATTATCACTATGACATTAAAAGGCGTTGAGGAATGTAATTAATTAATTCCCTTCAGGGGTTCAGAAAATGCCTGTAGGGACATTGCAAGAGTAGACTCTAAAGACGCTTGGAGATCCACAATTTGTTGAGCGTTACTTTCAGAAAAGCACCAAGTTCCGTTAGCAAAGAGCTAAGTAAGTATTAGGACTCTGAAGAAGTAATAATAAGACATAATACGAGACCCCACCGTGAATCAAACCCGACTCTTCGATTCCAGGTAACCACTATTACATTAGGGTAGAACCAGTATAACAAAATCCTATTCATTATTACGTTATTGTTACATTACAGTATTTGTTCACAGTTTGAAAAAACAAACTGTTTTATTACGAATTCTTCTCTCAGGAATTAATTATCGACCATCAAGAGATAAGGGATTCCTAAACATGAAAAATCTTAAAAAATATAAAAATAAAAAAGAAAAGAAAATCTTTCGACTAATTTTTCAAAGTTGCTCAAAGATTATATTTTTTAAATTAAATATAATCTTCGAAGTATACTCGGAGTATACTGGACAATTTTCGGATCTCCACGCTTGTTTGAAGACTTCTGTTCCAATGTCCCTACAGTATATTATTCCACTTCATTCAAGAGAATGAAATTACTAAAATTATCTAAGATTGTTTTCTTGTATTTTTTAGTAGAAGATTCTATTCTTGATTCAAACTGTACACATATCAATTGATTATGAATGAAATTTATGATTAACAGTTGTACAAATCCTTGGGCCTATTCAGATTCAACTGTTAAAGAGTACGGTTAATGCCAGAATGATTGTTGCCTTCCGTTTTAATATCTTTTCCTTCATAGTTTAAAGCAGACCATGTCTTAATCTATGTGTGCTGTTTCAGCAATAATTGACTCAATCCATGTTTTTCAGATTTCTGTAGCTCATTTTTTAGGCTAAAATTAACATTGACCTATGCTTTCTTTCTACTAGGTGTTAGTAGTGAGAATTAGGATTGATTACTGAGCTCTAAAGTTAGAATTCAGATGCCATTAGAAATCCCCTTATCATTGGTCCATAGGAATAGATTTTTAGGGAATAATTTATTATTAGCAAAAGAAAGTATTTTTAAGAAATCGTGGGGACAGACAGAGTCAAAGTTAGAGATATCGACTTTTAAATGTATTATTTACATACATAACATCGACACTCAAATACATAATTTTAAGTAAACTGATTTGTAAGTAGAATAAAGAAAAACATATTAAGTCGTCTTTCTTATAATTTATTTGGATACAAAGCAAATAAAGAGCAACATTTATTAATTTTTTTTTTGACGAATTAAAATAAAAGCTAAGTAATACTTCTCAAATTACAACTTTGAAAAAAAATCATCACTCATATGAGTTATAAGAAAATTAAATACATATTACAACGCAACATTTAACTTTTATTTTTACGTTGTATGCAGTGTTTTACATAAAGAATGTATTCTCCTTTAGCTTTATTAATGAGATTCTCTATTTGTAATTAATGATCTAGAACATGGGTGGGCAAATAGCGGCATGCGGGCCACATGCGACCCACTACAGAGCTTTTGTGGTCCGCCAAGAGAGTCAGAAAAATCCGCCTTGAACCGAGACTTCCTTCCCGTGCGCGACCAAAGATTTGTCTCCTATTTTCCACTAGGACGGCCACATCAATACGCATGCGCAGTGTAGATACGCGCTTTTCCTATTGATCTGCTTAATTTCAATTTTGTCTTTGCAACAGTAAATCTATAAATTTCCAACTTTAGTGAAACCATGAACCCTCCGAAAAAACCTAAAATCGGTGATGAATATCGTGCGTTTAATGAAGAATGGGCAAACAAATATTTCTTTGGTAATACAGGGAGTTAAGCAGTGTGTTTTTATAGGTGCGACCCTCCGCTAACCTCCGCTTCCACAAAGTGGCCCCCGAGCCAAAACAATTGCCCACCCCTGATCTAGAATATTCTAGGTAATAGAGATTTCGATGGTTCATAAATGCATTTATAAGAATAAAGAATTTATTTTATCCTCTTGGCTTTGTTGCACTTTGTTATTAGAGTATCTAGAACTTAAGTCTTACGTTCTTTTAGCTATTTGTGTTCCTTTTGAATTTTTAAAGAGAATTATCTGTAAGTTTCTTAGTTTTTGTTTTTCTTTAGAGTATTTATTAAAAATAAATAAAGCTCCTTGTTTAACACGCCCTTAGCATATGTGGAAATCAATTCTCTTCCGTATATGTACGAACAAACTTTCTTGCTCCAAATCGTTTTTAAAAATCCCAAAATTCCAAAGCTATTGTTTTAATTTTGGATGAATGGCTAAATTAATGAAGAGCAAAATATCACTATGAATTTAAATAGAAAGTGCTGAAATGTTATGTAAAAATCATTTGTGAGCTCCACAGCTAATACTACAGCAGTTTAGGCTAGCTTGCAAAAAGAGTAATACAAAAATATTACAAAAGTAACTTTGATATATAATGGTCATTAACGTCTTCTGAAAATGCAAGATGTAAGATTCTTGACGCTGAGAAGACGTAAAAACAATTGAACTGATTGTATTCAAGAAATGCATAAATTAAAAACTTTTTTTACAATATTTCCAAATTCTTCTATCAACTTCTTCCTTTTCATCTTACTACATTAAACACAAAACACAATATCTCCATCAAATAGTTTATTTAAAAAACTGTGCGAATTTTCGGGATGATAATATTGACGCCATCCCTTCTTCAAGCGAAATGAACAATAAAATAATTCTTCGGAATAACCAAAAATACAAAATAGTAATAAACATGAAAAACACGTTGAAACAATTCACAATTGTTTTTACAATATTAAATAGCAAATATGCTCTTTCATTACTTCACAATTTTTGAAAAACAAATATTTAACAATAAATCCAAATAAACTAACAACATAATAACACATTAGATAAATAAATTCTTGTTTACAATAAGATAACTCACATATTTTGAATCAATAAATTTAACCAACAATTAATTTATTGAAATGTTTTTTTTTTGATTATTGGATTGTTGGTTAAATTAATTGATTCAAAATATGTGAGTTATCTTATTGTAAACAAGAATTGATTTATCCTATGTGTTATTGTGTTGTTAGTTTATTTGGATTTATTGTTAAATATTTGTTTTTCAAAAACTGTGAAGTAATGAAAGAGCATATTTGCTGTTTCATATTGTAAAAACAATTGTGAATTGTTTCAACTTGTTTTCATGTTATTACTATTTTGTATTTTTGGTTATTCCGAAGAATTATTTTATTGTTCATTTCGCTTGAAGAAGGGATAGCGTCAATATTATCATCCCGAAAATTCGCACAGTTTTTTAAATAAACTATTTGATTGAGATATTGTGTTTTTTTTACAATATCTCAAATGCCTTATTCGGATTTTATTCGTTTTTTTTGTGTAAAAATAAATTACGAAAATTTAGGCATACATCCCAAAAATTATAAATTATTTTCATTAAGTAATTGAATTCAATTCATGCATCATGTTTGGAGCCTTATAAGACAGGAATCTTATCTTAAATCTGATGGAAAATAGTCTAAATTTGGCATTATTATTTGATATTTGAACTTTAATCTGCACCAAATAGAAATGACTATCCAATTGGATTGATACTGGGCAGTTTAAATTCTATTGAACATTTTGTTTCCATCAGGTTTCAGAAAGTCCTGTTCTTAGGACTTTAGATATGCAGTTTCTCTAAATTGGGATTTTTCTACTTCTATATTATGCTTCAAAACTTTAATATCTAAAAAAATCAGTTAGATATTCAATTATGATGCTCTTCTTTTGAGAAACGTGTTGTTCAATAATTTTCGATATAAAAATCTATTTCTTTTGTCCGTAGAACAACTGATGTCCCACTGGACTTATTTTCATGTAATTTGTTATGCAGAAAAACCCCTAAAATTTATCAAGCTTTCCAAAATTTCATCCAGATCGGGTGAAAGTTAATAGAAGGACATTTAAGTTTAAGAAGGACATTTGCTGTTTTTTTTTTCCAAGCTCCTAAGAAAATGGTTTATTGGGATTTGAAACTTAATGCTTTTCTGGAGGTACATAAATCATTGAATGTTAAAAAGAACAAGAAAAAAGAAATTAGACTATTGAGAGCTCCCAGCTGCTTCTTGCAGTTCTTTTTTATTTTACAAATGGTTAAATTGGTGTCTGTTTGAAGGAACCTTTATCTCTTTTCCTTCTGACACTGATTGTCACTTCTAGAGTTGCTCAGTCGCTGATAAGAGTAAACATATGCCCGTCTACAGATTGATGCTATCTTATCGAAATAAGTCCTTATCTACGCTTAACACAAGACTTTTTTTTAAAAGCTAAAGAAGTAGGAATAAAAGAAATGTAATAAAAAACCCTCACTTGCCTCTGGCGGCAAAGGGGTGTTATCTTCTGTGCTAACCACAAACTATCCAATATGTCCCTTAAGACCCATCGAGACTTCGTAAGTGAAGTCAGGCGCCAACCAAGCCTTTCATTATGCGACGCTTCGGAACCAGTGTTTCTCCCGGTCGGCCGCCGCTGAACGCCAGGAGTGATGGCCGCTCCATGATGGATGTTCTCCGGCTTAAATCAATTTTGCTTCTCGGCGGAAAACGGCTACTTGGTATCCAGAAGATCAAAGTATTTCAGAAAGAAAAAAAAAAAGAGAATCTTCATCGAATTCTTTTCATTTTAGCTGTTTATTGGAAAGGTAATAACACGTATTTTATTAATGTGTACGTGTTTTAGTAATTATCCCATTATTATCATTATTTTAAAGTATCTCCTATCCATTTTAGGACGGTATGGTTTTAAACATTGATCGGATTCAAGACTTAATTTCCATCCGTGTTTTTGCCTTTTTTTCATTCCTGTAATCTGTTTTGAAGTTTGGTTGTCCATCTAAAATTGATTCATTCTTGTTACCGATCGTACACAATTCCATTCAAATTTGTCTTTTGTCTCATTTTGTAATTCTCAAAGTGTATTTTTTTTTTGCTTTACCGAACTTATTTTTGTGGCATGAGTCGACGTCGTCTGTCATTCGTAAGAACTGCAGATATTTGTTTGTGAGATACATTTCTTTCTCGAAGCTTGGTATTGCACTTTCTAAACTTAAATTATTGCTTCTTCTTCTTCAACCCTAGTGGCGTTGTGGCAGATTACAGGAGATAGTTCTCAAAAATTACTTCCAACTCTCCCTGCTGCGATACCTGTACTTAAGCTTCACAGGATAAGACTTAGTTCATTTTGTAATGTTGTCTACCCAAATTATTCTCGGTCTTCCTTTTCCGTTTTGATCCGAGATGAGAGCTTGCAGAGATTGATTTGATAGGGCATTTGTTTCTTCCAATGTCGCCAAGCCACTTAGTTTTCTTCTAATCCCCGTGATGGTATTCACATGGGCCACTATAGGTCATGGATTCTTTTTCTCATTTCGTCAGTTATGGCTTGGTCAGTTTATGATATTTTTAATAACCTCCTAGAGCATCTCATTTCAGAGGTAAGTGGTCTTTCAATATTTTTCAGTATTGCATGCTTCGCAGCAATAGAGAAGTACAGAGTTTACAAGTAAATCAATAAGTCGAAGCTTTGTCTCAATTTTTAATTTTTTCATCTGTCATCTGTCATTTTTCATCCTAATGGTTTTAATTTTTGAAGTGTTATTGTTGCTTTTACAATTTTTGTTCTCACATCTGAAGTAGATCTTCCGTTCCCATGTGTAACATTACCGAGGTACGTAAATTATTTAGCTTCTTCCATTCTTTTTCTGCAGTCCTGATTTTCTCTCGGTGGCAACTATTCTCATACTCACAAACAGAGGAAGTGGTCAAAGTTTTATACTTTTGGGTATTAATTATCAGTCCATATTTCTTAAAAGTTCGGTATAATCTGTCAGTAACGATTTGAAGGTCGGCTTTGCTCTCTACTGCCAAAAGATCAATGTCATCTGCAAATTTCAAGTTTCATTTTCCTCCTCCAAGATCACAATCCTCTAATGCTTCTATAACCGCAAATCCGAGAAAGCAATTAGATAATAGAGGCGAGAGTTTACAATCCTGTCAAACTCCACGTTTTATTAGATAGTTTTACAATGTCTATCTTTAATTTCAACAATCATTTCCCAAGAAGAATGTAGGGCTGTAACTAGTCGTATTACTTTGTTATTAACTCCAAAATACTGTAAAATTCCCAGAGATCATCATGAGACTGAGTCAAAGGCTATTCGAAGATCACTGAAATTATGGCAGGTTAATTTATTATGTTCAATTAAGTGAATTGTAAAAGATGGTCTGTGGTGTTTCTATTTATTTTTTCTAAATCGGGCCTGGAGCTCCAATTGTATTTCAATTTGCGAAAACAGGAAATCAAGAAATATGTTACTTGGACGGCAGATAAGTCTAATTGTTCTGTAGTTGTTGCATTTTTTAACAATATCTTTTTTTTAGGGATAGGAATTACAATTTTGGCCATACCTCTGTTTCCCAAATCTGTTGGCAAATTGTGTGTATTGCATCGATAACAGGTTCTCCTCCGTCTTTGAGTATTTCTGAAGGGATGCTATCAATTATTGCAAATTTGCCTCATTTAGATTTGTGAATTGCTTTTTTCAACTTCACCTGTAAGAATAGGGAAGTCTAGATCTTCTGTTGATATTGTTGTGATTTCTTTAATTGTTTGGGAGCTAAGGTTGTCGGCCTTCTTAAATAGGTTTCTGGCATATCCATGCCATCTTTCCAGGATCCTCTCCAGATTTGTTAAAAGCGTTTCATCTTCATCTATATAATATTAATTACCGTTAAACTTTTAATTTTGTAACTATTAATGTCATAGTTAAATTTCTTCTAATGCTGCACTGTTGATCTGTTTTTTGCTTATCATCCTATTAATAGGCAAAAGTTGTACGGATCTTTGTAAATTTGTAATTTGAAATAACCAATCACAGTGCAGCATTGGAACACGTCAGGCATGACGTCACGCCCATGTTTAAAGATTTCGACTCTACTATTTTCTCCACTTCACCACGACGAATCGCGATTACATAATTACTATCAGCGTATTGAGATTTTCTTTCCCACATAAATGAAATTTACACTGAAATTCATGAAGTTCATGCGTCAAAATTTATCAGAGAGTTTTTAAACCTCGGATTTTTACTCGGCAATTGCGCCTTTTGCATTTGCAGCAATCACGTTTATAATAATAAGGAAATTAAAGCAATAATTCAACATAAATTACATATCAGAAGCCTTGCGAAGCATTGTGATTGGTTTATTTTTCTTGATTATTGGGCAAAAGAATTATAACCATTGTTATTTTTTGATGAGCTTTAATTGAAGAAGTCGCGATTTCGCAGACCACTACAATCGCAGACCACTAACCGAATTAAAAGCTGTTCATAATCAATAAAACCAATACCGAGTACCTATTCATTGTTCTTTCAAAGATTTTCAATAGGTGAATGTTCCAATTGTTCAACGTTAATAATAAATTCATAATAACATATACTGATAAGGTTCACTAATAAAGATAAAAATGGATATTAATTAATATCATTATTTGAAAACACTGCTATTTTCTTTGCATAAAGAGTCAAATGATAGCATTAATGTAGTCTGGGTACAAAAACGCATTGTCAGTTTCTGCTTCGTAGAATCAATATTTTCCAAACACGGGTTACTAATTAATTCTAGTTTAGAAACCCCTAGGGGAAGCTGTTCTTATATTATTACATGATTGTTTTGAAATTATTTAAACTGAATTTGAAACTGTGGAATTCAGAAAAATTAATTAACTAATTACGACTCGTGTTAAAGGTCAAATAAACACAACTTTATGAGATTTTTATAAAGAAACTTGAGATAATATTAATATACTAAAGGGGATAACTAAAGTTTGCTATTGTCGTTATACGTATGAAGTAAAGTGAAAAAGACAAGATGTAGTTCAGATTCAATTTTCGAATACTCTCTGAATAGTCTACCAAGAAAACATTGTAAATTTTAAGATTGTAAATAATTTGTATTTATTTATCATATTTATTTTTATCGTATTTATTTGTCCACTTAGTAGTTATACTGAAGTTTGGTTATAATACATCTGTCTCCTGTGGGTTCAATTTCTACCAAAATCAATAATAAAATAAGAATTGCTGAGACCTGTTTTCTATTAGAATTTCCATGCTAAATAATTTTTTGTTTACCTTGATTCTTTTACTTTAATGACAACTATTTTGGTGATTTTTGGTCCTGGCTTTTATCTAAGGTCAGTTACACAATCCCTTGTGATCTTCCTTGCAACAACATACATTTAATTCTAAACATCTAATTGATGCTTTTGACTTAAAAGATGTATTTGACTTAACTTGGTTTCAGATCAAGAAACAAGTCAATATAATTTTGTGCTAAAGCATAAGTTTAGGGGCGACCTATAATAATAAACAAAATTTAAAAGTAATAATAAAATAAAGGAAGTACATTAACGAAAGGAAAAATAAAAAATAAATGAAAGGAATTGAAATATTGAGAATTAAATGATGTGGTTAAGGAAGAAGAGGTTATTATGAATTATTTATATTTATAAGGAAGATGAATTTTGGATTTTCATTATAAAACGAACGTTTGGAAAACAAGAAACAAAAGTCCACGCGGACATTGAGAAAAAAGATTAAGAAGAAAAAGAAAAAAAAATCAGTAAAAACACGGATTCGAATCGACAACATTCAGCTTATGAGTCCGAGAAGTTGCCGATCACGCTATAGCTGACAACTGAAATTAGCTAATTGCATTTCTGATTTTTAAGCTAATGTAGCGCAAATCCAATGACAACAGTGCCAAATATCATGTCAAGGGGGTACGTTGGCCCCTGAAAACACCTCAATTTGTTTGGGCTTCTGAAAACGATAGTGAAATCCATTTGTAGATCCGAACTTCCTTTCGGGTGGACAGACACGGACGGACAAGACAAATGCAATAGATATCGATTTTGATCACTTTAGATCTCAAATGGGTCACTAACAAAAACTACTTCATCAATTCAGTTGAATTTAATAGTTTCTGTTTAGATATACATGTAAAAAAAAAAAAAAAAACCTGAATTTATTTTCTGATATAGGCCTATTACTTATTTTGGTGCTGTCAGGGAACTGGGATCAAAAAGCGCCAAAGTATATCGTATTGTAGAACATACTAACAATGAATCAACATACTAACAAATTGTCCTGTGAGCCTGCAAATTTATTAATAGGTTGTTTTCGTGACCTTTCGCTGTATTGTATTTTGGTTAAGTTGGAATTACATATAAGAAGCTGGAATAAAACAAAGCCAAATATTCTAAAATGTCTTTCGTTTAAGTTGTTATTTATGTTTCTATCTTAATTGCTAGAATATTCCTATTTCTATTTGGTTATTATACCTAAATTGAATTCTAAATAAGAGCATATGACTAGTGTGAAGCTAAATGGCGATTACAAATGCACTCTCAGTATTTTCGCGGCACACCAAAGACATCCTCACGACACACATTGTGCTGCGGTACACTGGTTGAGAAGCTCTGATTTTGAGTGCAACATGGTGTGTAAAAAGCTCCATTACTTCATTCTCATTTTTAGCTACTAATTTTCTTTTTAGTCTAATTTCTATTTGTTAAATCTCTTCTCTCCATATTCTTCTGAGTGTTCAAACTACAGTAGAGTCCCGATTATCCGAGTTAATGTGGACCAAGACTAGCTCAGATAACCGAAAAACTCGATTAAACCGAAAATTGTAAATAAAATAAATCGTCTAGGTTTAAATGTATATTTTAACAAATACAAAAGTGAAACAGATACACCACATGCAATTCATATTGTTACGATAATTAAAGAGTTCTTTTACATAAAAAAGTCCTTAATTGTTTTTTGTTTTATGTTACTTTGGCGTTTTTCTGCAGCAATGTTTCGCCCTTTTTTTTCGCCTAAGAATAACCCAGGATTGTTGGTGTCGAAATCATTTCCCGATTCCAGGTAGGGGTCATATGACTAGACGAACAAAGATTAATTTGCGAAAAAAAATCCTAGAAATATTTGATATCTCGGTTAAAGCGGAAACTCGGATAATCGGGATTTTACTGTATAATACAACTTATCGTCCTCCTTCATGTAAAATATTTAATACCATAAATATAATACAGAAAATAGAAAGTATTTACATAAGAAACCCACAAAGGGTAAAACATTAACAGATATAAAGGTGTGAATGTTGAAAATTTAATAACTCAATAAGCGAAGGAATTGATAAATAACGATATGTTAAGTAAGAAAACATCCATTTAAAAAAAATATTATATTAAAATATTTGTTTACGATATTATAATTTAAATTTGAAATTATTTTTATTATATTTTAATACCTTTGTAAAATTTTTTTGAGCTATAAAAGGAATCAGAATGACAAATAAAATGATTATCTTATTTAATTACAGGGAAATAATGCTATACTACGTTAATAACAACACTGTTTTATAATAAAAAATATAAACCGCGAGGTTTTTCATTTACGAATTGTTATTACTTTTAGGCTTGAAAAGGAGAGTACGTATCACTCTCGAAAATTCACCTTAGATATGTATTAAATTTATAGTATTTAATATTTAACAAGAAGGAGGATGATAAGTTTTATTATACTTTTCTAATGTAAGTTAGGTATTTAAAGTCAATATGTATCGAACTGTTTCCTATCAATTCTTGAATTAGGGAATGGATCTTCTTGAAGCTTGACTTACAACAGAGTCTTTCCTTGCTGGAAAAATTTCTTCTTAGTACTTGTCCCTAAAAGAAATTCCCGTAAAAAAGTATTAAACTTTCACTGATAGCAACAAATTGATTCTGCGGACATCTGCAACGCAGTGATATTTTGCGATGAATTTATTTCGAGAAAATGAAGTAAACTTAATTAGATAAGTGTTTTTGTTAAAATATGTTAGAACATTATTTAGGATTATTTTTCACTAGCCGGGTACCGTCGCTTCGGAACCCTTGCATACATAGCATAAGAAAAAAAAAAAAATAAAAAAAATATTTAGCAAATTGTGGTCTTCTCCGGATAACTCAGAAGTATTGCTGATTGGCGCCACACATCTATATATCGATAAGGCATCTTTAAAGCGAAAATATAAATCATCTTTATTCCCTATCCCCTGAGAATTTCGAAAACTCCAGCTTTATTCCTTGTCTACATCATAAAGGGAACCTCTGTGCAACATTTCAGCTTTCTAGATCCAAGGGTTTGGGGTGAGCGTTGATGAGTCAGTGAGTGAGTGAGTTCGTCAGAACTTTTCTTTTTATATATGTAGATTAGACTCATAGGATATCGGTTATACCACATATGCCGGCAGTGTATCAGTAGATTGAGTATATATCTATAGAATATCTATAGAAAATAGTGTGATATTTCCATAAATAACAAAAACGTAATCATTGCGAAATGAAAATAAATAATTTGTGTATAAATATACTGAAAAGAAAAAAAAAATAAACGAGTTAGTATTATAAGAAGTATCTCTTCTGCGTAATTACTGGAAACATAAGCATAGTATTTTTAATATGCTACCGTTAAGTTAATAATTCTCTGATATTGGTCGTTACAATATTCCTTTTTAGAAAAACAAAAGTGGCAAGAATGATTAATGACTGTATCATGGGACAGATCATGTTGCAAAATTACTAAAATGTATTATTTTAAGATCGACGCTTTATAATTGTGAGGTTGCACACAATAAAGGAACAGAAAATTGAGTTGTGATAAAAAATTTTATTGTAAATTAAAAGTCCAGATTTGTGGCTCTGATTCTAAGCTGTGTTTGTCTCATGCTGACAATTAGTATTTGATAAAAATCACCCCATATTGGATTGAATTGTGCCATTCAATCATTCAAAATTTAATAATGGCTTAGGGGCGACGTGCACTGATGCTCTGCCAAAGCGGTGGTCATTTGATGAGTTGCTACTCGTGTTCGAAGCTCTAAAGGCCTTTAAATAAAAGTTGAGCACTGAGTACAATTACACAATACTTTACTTTGAGTCGTCGATAAAGTATTAGAAATAGCTGAGATTGGTTTAATAATATTGGAGGTCATTTTGAGATCACTTTTCGCTTGAGCAAGTATTTTAAAAAATGGCAGGCTCATGGAAAAGAAAAAAAAAAACCCTGGACCGAATTTTTCCTTTGAGCAAAAATTTTTCAAAACAACAATCTTGAAATGATGTAATGTTATTTTCAGAAGTTTTAATAGGGTAAATTCATCTAACTCATCGTCAAAATTACAGGAATCCGAGTGAATGTCAGCTATTTTGTATAAGATGAACAATACGGCGGCTGATGGGAGTTTTCAAAATGAAGAATGATTTAATAGAAGAAAATTGGGAAGCTAAATTTCTCTGATTCAACAGCGATTTAGCGACCGATGAATGTTGGTCACAGAAAAAGTAGATTAAGGGAAGATTTAAACAACCCTCAATGCTAACGTAAAGTTTATGTACACCGTCATAAATTTTTCCTACAAAAATGAATTTTTTTAATTTTATTTAACAGATCATTTATTTAACAGATCTTGATTTAAATGTAATGGTCTCTAAGAAAAATAAATTTGTTTATAATTTCTATAAAATATAAATTAATTTGAAATTTGATATGAAAGTAATATTGCTGACATGATTTGATTGTCCTTTTTATTATTTTTTTTCATCATTTTGGCAATTGTTATATGCTAGTGGTTAAATAACATATATATTAACAGTTCCCTTAATGATAATTTTAGAAACGGTTACAAAACAAGATAGAATTATAATAAATCCTATGAATTCACACCACCGTTATTTTGAAGGCAATTTACAAGTAATACAATATTTTAAATGTTTGAATTGACTTTAGATTAAAAGCGCTTTAATTGGATTACAATTTATTATTCGAGAGCTAATTAGTATTTCTAATGACATTGATTTTCAGAATAGCTTAAAATATTCGTTCTTGAACTGATTAATATTACAATTCATCAGCACGAAATAGACGAGTTACGTAAAAAAGAATAATAACGCTGCAGTTAATGTTATTTTAGATAGTTACGGAGTTGGGGGGGGGGGTTGCGAGCAAAGAGGAAGAAGTTTGTTCCGTAATTTTTGAAGCAGTCATCCTATTTTCAGAAATTTATTCCCTTTGAAAGTTTACTGCGATAATCCAAACTTAATGTAAAGGATTTGTGATCATCATTTATCCCAGTTAAAGACTTAATATTGAAGATTTGATATATTAGATATGTATCAAAACTTTGTTACTTTTTTTTTCTTTTGAAGTTGAAAGTACAAATGAAATGTTACAAGAGATGACGAGTTTGGAACTTCTGTTCCTTTCCCGAATCTTAAGCCATTTCCCTTTGTCTGATTGTTGTTGACCGTTTGTATCTAGTTGTCAAGATTGATCAGAGGGAGATTTTCATTCTCTAGTCTTGCTTCATGTCATAAGATTTTGTTCTTACTTGTATTAATATAGTTTTTAAGGTAGCTTTGATTTTATATTTGATATTTTACCTAGAAAATAAAATATTATTAGGAATGTTTTAATCACACTTCTTTTTAAATAAGAAACACGCAAGTACAAGTTGGTTATAATTTGTGACTGCAACTTAATTATCAGCTCTCTGGAACGGGTTTTAATCAACTTATCTCAAGGAAAATTGGTAAATATGCTGATTAAACCACGGGGAAGCGATTTCCAATGGAAAAACATTGGTTCAAATTCTTGCCACCCCAGGAAAATATCGAGCTGTCAATGTAGTCTGAATTGCAACACTACATTATTGTTTAAAGACAGCCACAGAACGTGTTCAATATGTGCTACAGCGAAGTCCATTACATGGTGTATGTGTAACACAGCGTGATCAATTGTCTCTTGAAGCATTTCCCTTAGCAACATGCCACTGTATGCTTCCTTTCAGATTAGGCAGAGATCGTACGCCTGCCTGATAGACTCTGTCTTTCAGATATCCCCACAGCCAGAAATCACATTCAAGTCCGGAGATAGTGCAGACCATGCATCTCGAGAACCTCTGGATATTATGTGATTATTGCCGAAGGTGCCATGAAGCAATACCTTCAATTGTTGACCAATAAGGGGTTTTGCTCTATCTTGCGTGAAGACAGCAGTCTCTAAACAACCTCTTTCTTGCAGGACAGGAATCACATACTGAGCAAGGAGTTCACAGTAGCGTGCACTCGTAACGGTACAACTTACCGGTTCTTAAGGTCTCGCCACTTCAAAGAAAAACTGACCAAGAACAATGTTAGCGTTGAATCCACACCATGTCATCACATAATCGGAATGCAACGGCTGTTCATGCACAACATGTGGATTCGAAGAACCCCCCGCCCCTTCTAGTGTAAAATCCGCCTCGTCAGTATACTCCTAGCCACATGTCCTCAACAACCATCCTTGCCGACAACAAAAGGAAAATCAGTATGTTGCTGCTGATCTTGCAGATCATAGTTCGTGCACCATATGGATCTTGTAGGGATACCAGTGTAAAATGGACCACAACACTTTTCGCACAGTGGACAAGAGGATAGACAATTTATGCGTCGGGCACTGGATCAAATGATTTTGGGCAAGTGCTGCACAGTCTGCCCAAACCAAGCAACAGCAACTTCGTCAATAACTTCCATCAGAATGGGCTGCCGTCCCCTTTCCGGTGCCACACCCAAATCTCCGGTTTCTTCATATTTCTTAATCATCTTCTTTAATTCATTTCGAAACTTGATTCGCATGCCTTTCAAACGACAATATGCTCTTAGTGCAGCCAAGCTATTGCTGCCGTTCTGATAAAACAACTTTACTAACATTTATTTTCTTAACCTCCTAACGTCTTCAAGATTTCTAATGTATTAGCACAACATTTTATTAATGAAGATGTCAGATTTTAACAAGATTAGTTCATTTAAAAAAAACCACTATTCAGACACCTATTTACAATTAAAAAATAAAAATTACGAAATCCCATTAAAACAACATTTCAAAACCTCAACTTATACGGTTTCTTTTTCAAGTTTTAACCCCCCTATCTTAAAAGCAATCCTCCGTTTCAGGGTTCGTTGTCACAAATAAAATTAACACCGTGAGATATAGATTATTTTTGTCTCCCCCTGGTGTCAGCAATTATAACTTCCAAAATCGAAAATTGCTTTCTGCTATTAAAAATTTTTTTTGGAGCGTTTTACCTTTAATTATTTAATTTTTTTTAAAGAAAAAGAGATTTTACGTGCCTGATAATTCAATGAAAATTATTATTAATTTTTATTTAATTTATTTTATTTTACAGGCCATAATCCAAGATATTGTTAGTCGATAAAACCTGATTGTAACTATGAAGGATTTTAATTATATCTGATTCAAAAAATTCACGCAGGTATTTGTCCTTTCTGATGCCATGTATTATAGGATTGTTATCATCTAATGTGTCCCTTCGTGTAGCTGTGGATCGCTGTATTATATAGCATATTGCTTTTTTTACGGCATTCACATGTTCCTTAATACGGGTTTCTAACTCTATTTTTGATTGACTAATGTATAAGCATGTATTATTACATGAGTTGCTACCCTGGCAACGAATTCCATAATTGGTTCCTTGTTTTTTTAATTGTGATCTTTGCTATAAGGAAACTTTTTTTGATTAAGTATAACTCCGATTGTATTTCTTGGTTTGCATGCTATTCCAATACCTGTTTTTCTAAGTGCAGTTTTTAGTTTTTTTAATAAAGCCTCATCATACGCAATAGATGCATATCGGGTTATCTCAACATGTTTTTCTTTTTTAATATCGGTATGGCATGGTTCATCTATAGGCTGTATCATTTACCTTTGTTTAAAATGACTAGTTTTTAAAAAACCTTTATGTACCTATTAAAGTATTTGGTGGAAAGCCGTTGCCTAGAAAATTTTTTTAATCGTAGTAATTTCCTGTTCTAGAATTGTAGCATTAGAGCAAATTTTAATAGCCCTATCAACTGCCATGTGCACGGAATTCCTTTTATAACATTCTGGGACCGAACTACCAAAATTAATCGTAATAAAGACATCAGTACATTTTCGATATACGGATGTTTCGTATGCTGTATCCTGTTTTTTAATCCATACATCTAGGAAAGGTATACATAAGACATCCCTCAGTGTCATTTTCCAAAGTATACTGTATTTTCGGATGTATATTGTTAAAATCCCTAAGTATATCCTTTTCATAATAATTATTAACAATAAGGAAAGAATCATCAATATATCGACAAAGATAATGAACGTTATGGAAAACGTTGTCTATTGAAAATGCTTGATATTCTATGAACGCCATTATACACTCAGCTAATACTGCTGAGGATGGCAGCCCTATAAATGCACCAAGTGTCTGTAAATAAAAACGGTCATTGAAAGCAAACACTTGTAGATGAAACAATAAGTTAATGAGTTCCGTAGTTTCCTGCACATTAAAATAAAACCTTTCATTAATATCAGTATCATGGTCCATGGCGTGATGAATAGCCTGTGTGATTAAAGAGGGGGTTAGTAATGTACCGTATATAGATTAATCACATCCAAGGATAGCATCCGTGTGTTCGGTATAACGGGATTATTCCGGAGATAAGTTAATAAAGGCTCCCGATTTGCAATACAAAATGGAGATTGGTAATTAAGGAGTTTTATTTTCTTCTCAACGATTTTGGATATTATCATAATCGCCTTATTTCTACAATTAATTATTGGTCTAATTTTATACAATGAATTCCACTTCTCTTTGTGTACCTTGGGTAACCCCTTAAATTTGGGGAGCGATTTATTAATTTGGAACATTTTATTGACCGTGTCCTGGGATATTAATCCTTTGTCATGTGCTTTTTCGATTTTCCTATTAATCTCTTTAATAATTTGTGATTCAGTTTGTTGCAATGGACTGAATCCTTCTGTATTACGAATAAACTGTTCGCACATATTATTGTAGTCTTCTTTATTAAGAATAACTATGGCTCCCTCTTTATCTGCCTCAGTGTAAATGAAATCATTGCTATAATCTTTAAGCTTAAGTAATTCTTGGTATTGTAATTTGTTAAGGGTGGTTTTTGATCTTTTTTTAAATTTGAATGTATTAGTAATGCGCCCTATCCTTTTTCTTATAGTAGACCGTTCTTGGTTATCAGGGATGAACCTAATCTGTGATTCTAGTTTAGTGAGCGTATCCATGATATTAATTTTTTCATTACCAATATTGAAATCCAGTCCCTTACTTAGGATTTCTTCTTGTCTAGGTGTTAATCGAACATGGCTGTCATTAACAATTTTGTTGGTGATTTCTTTTTCATTTGAGGTATCTTGGTTGGGATACATGGACTCATACATGAGCCTTCCCAATTTTTTGCAATGACACGCTGTAATGGCCTCCCTGGCGTACGTCGCTTTTTTTGCTTCCTTTATTAGTAAATAGTAAAAATCCAATGGGGCTAATCTCTCTCTAAGAAAATTAGAAATGCGTTTTAATATTGCTATAAGCCTTGATTTTTTGAGCCTCTTTTTATTCTTTCCATAATTTAGTTTTCCATTTAGTATTCTTTCCATAGATTATTTCATATTTACTTCAAACTTAACTTAAACAAATAGGTCTGATTGGGACTAACTATATGCTGTGGTTGTTAAGTATGTATTGAGTCTTGAGCAGTATGTTAATTAATTGCAGTGAAACTTGTATATCTCCGCAAAAAAGTAACATTTTTTAATTCCGTTATCAATATATTTAATGTTTTAGATTGTTCTTAATTTTCAAATCGTACATTCGCTTTTATCATGAGGACTGCCGTAATATTTTAGTGTAAGAAATTATAACTATATACGAAGGTATGACTACTCTTCGCAGCACTACAGTGCTTTTGCGTAGCTATTAAAAGAAGATTTATATATATGCCTACTA
>JAFIDM010000179.1:38384211-38404839 GCA_023159025.1 Thereuonema tuberculata | reverse complement strand
TTGAAAGGTATGTAAAATTAGTTACCTAAATAATACACGAGACGTTTAAAGATAAAGGGGACCCAGACTAGAAGAAGGAACCTGTAATGAAGTTCCGAAACGTCTCGTGTATTATTTAGGTAACTAATTTTACATACCTTTCAAGTGCCAATGTAGTAGAACAATATAATATTTAATAAAATGGCACGTTAAATAATCTTGTAAGATTTATTAATCTCTGAATAGTTTTAATTATCCAGTTTACTCAATTTGTAATAAATACGATTCCTTAATTTTACGTCTATCGTATTGTTTCCTACAATATTGACTTTAATCTTTTATCTTGGACGCGTTTATGATTGTGACCACATTCTTGTGTTTTATGTACATTTTATTTCTCCTAATCTTATTTCTTCTATTGGACTCTTCGATGTTATTATTTGAAAAGCTTTCTGTTCTTTTCACTTTATCGCTTCACTGATAGCAGAGTTGTACCACTCTTTTGACGGAATGTATTTGAAAATCTTCGCTCTAGAAAACTATTTGAAGAAACAATTGCCTTCTCATTTTGTTCAACCTTTTTACGAGGGGGTGGCATCCGTTAGATGGATGTTGAAGGCTTATTTTTGCTGCCTGGGATTCAGGGGCCAACGGGAAGCTCGTCATGAATCTTTCATCAGTGGATGTTCCTCCACCCCTGATGACAGATGGATTCTGGCCAAAGAGTTGGTCTTCTCTCTCTCTCTCTCGGGTCCCCAAACACAGCTGAACCGAAACATTTCAGCCTAAGACGTTGCTCTTTAACTTACTTTAACAAGAAAAAAAGAAAAAAAATGCCAATTGGCATAAACACATTCAGCGAAGGTAAATACTTTCCCCATAGCAGACAAATCCAATATTCTTAAAGTTAGAAACACTTTGATTTTTTTTTTAACCAAGTCTTTAAGGAGATGCTTTAATGCTAGTTTTTCATCTGTTTAAAGTCTGGTATTACTCTAATCATCTTACATTAAACGTAGTTAAGAATTTATAAGATTCAAGCAGAGCACATATGAAGTATATAAAATATACTTTATTTCGATTGTACATAATTTTTGAATGTGTTAAGTAGGTTCATAAACGTTTAGAGGCAATTCTTACTGATATTTAGTCTTATGTAAAATACAGCTTGAAATACAACAGATATAATAATAACAACAACAATAAATAATAACAATAATAATTTATTGATATTTATTAATACAAAGTCCAAATAACTTAAACGCTTCTTTATTTTATATTTAGAAATATGATTACTTTATTCAATCTTAATTATACTAATAATTTAAGCTCATACTTCCAAACCTTCTCCTTAATTCAGCCCTCTTCATTGTAATGAATAAAATATAATTCTTCCTCTCAAATAAATTTTATTTAATTATACTAAAGACTATAAAAATAGAACAAACTTTAAATAGTGTCAGGTACAAAAAAAAAAAATGTATATATAATTTACAAGATGTAACATTTTTATATAAATAAATTGATCTTGTGAAATGTATATTTTTAAATAATATTTCTTAATTATATATTAGTAAATAATTAATAAGAAGTATTTTTTACATTTATGTAATAACGAATAATTAAACACTAAACTTTAATGTATAAATGTAATAAAGTATACATTTAAAAACTTACGACGCCCTTTATACAGTTCTTTATAACTTTATATCCAGGTTATAATTTAACATCAGTACCACAAGTGTAAATAATAAAATAAAATATTAAAATAATAAAATTAACAGTAAAACGTGGTACGATGATAATTTTTGCATAGGAATGCTTTAAAATGTAACTTTAATATACTAAAACTTCTGGAAGACTTGTAATATACTTCTTATAAAACTCAAGTCTCCTTTAAAGTTTCTAAATTTTTTAATTTCCGCTTTCACTTCAATGGATGTTGTAAAGGTAGTTTCAAACTAACAGATTAAAACTTTTAGTGAATAACAAAGTTTTCAAAAGTTGTTTTTTTCCTGAAACGAATGCTTTTTTGAAACAAAGTTTGTAAACTTTGCAGAAGCAGTGAAGTTGAAAAATAACAGGGGATTTGTAGAACTTTGGAATTTTAAAGTAGATATTTGAGATATGTTTTATTCTGAGCACACATTGTCCGCTCAAAAAAACAACAAAGGCTGATCGGTATCTTGCAAATATATAAAAATGTCTAAGAAATAACAGATTTTCATGGATTCTGAAACAAAGGAAAATGGTCTATAAATAGAGGGAAGATGGAAATGCCTGTTTTTATATATTCATGTAAATTGCAGAAAAGAAGTATGAAGTAAATTTACTTGAGATTTACTGTCAGTAGATTCCAAAAACCTCCTTTCAAACAAATTTTTGGATAGGTTTCATATTCATCTCTTTCTCAATCGAAATGTACAATAGGAAATATATTTAAATTAATAAATACTGGTGAAGAAAAAAAATACTTTTATGAAGATCGTAACTTACGATGGAAATCCATTACTGAGCTTGAAACATTACAGTAAATGTACAAATTGAAATATGCTTATTTGAATTAGCCTTCATGGGTTTTCATTAAACACTACATTAAAAAAAAAGAAGTAAAATCGTTATTTCTTCACGTTTTCTAACGGTATTTTGATTCTTAGCTGCTAATATTTATACGATTGATACCAAAATCCACAGATCCTAAAACTTCAATGTACACAGAAGCTCAGTTATAACGCGATCTTTCGGATCCAAGATATCGAAGATCGCGATATAACCACGATACAACCGAACTTTTATTACTTCGCGACGTCAAATGTCGTATATCGCAGCCTATTATCGCCCGCACGATTCCAAATCGATTTAAAATGGTCATTTCGCAATTACCTACACCATTCAGAGCTATGTGAGAGAATTTTATATTTATGAATACAGAAATCATTACCTTTTCAACACTTTGATGGGTTATATTAGCCATAATCGATTTGGCGCCGCCATCTTGGCATCTTGTACAAACGACAAGTCACGTGGATCGAAACTAGGTATTCATACGCCTATTAGATTACATGGGCCTCTTTACTGGTTGTCATTGGCAGAAAAATAGATCTCGATATTCATTTTGGTTAAACGAAAAAGTCCAAGATTCTGGTATTTTTTTAAAAAATATAATGTATTCAACGCATTTTCGTGACATTATGGTGGGTATAGAGCCTCAATTACTTTAAATAAGTGTTAATTGTAAGTAGCAAATCGCGAGCAGTTCTCTAAAATCAATCGATTTTAGGCGAAAAAACGGTAAATTTTGCGATTTTACAATTATACATCTTTTCCAAAATAGAAGGGATCCAAGGCCAAATCGCGTTATATCCGAATTCGCGATATAAACAACCGCGTTATAACCGAGCTTCAGTGTAATTGGAACAATAAGTTTTGAGCTATCTCAATAAGTTTTTAAGCTATCTCAATAAGTTTTTGAGTTATCTCAAAAAATTTTTGAGTTATCTCAATAAGTTTTTGAGCTATCTCAATAAGTTTATGAGCTATCTCAATAAGTTTATGAGCTATCTCAATAAGTTTTTGAGCTATCTCAATAAGTTTTTGAGCTATCTCAATAAGTTTTTGAGCTATCTCAATAAGTTTTTGAGCTAAAAAGGGACGATAATGCATATGGATGGATTTCTGGTCTCTGTCTGCTTACCTGTTGGTCGCATTTCTGTCAATGTTAATAGAAATCACCGTTTTTCAATCATACAGATATCTTAAAAATTTCATTACATATACAGTTCGTTATTTATATCTAAATCCTAAACATCGTTATTGTTTTCTCAATTTTTCGGACGTGTAATAGAAACTGTTAAATCTTTCGAATAGTCTATTGTATTTGTACTACTTAACAAAGATTTGTTAGGAAAAAAAATCAACAACAAGTGAGATAAAGAAATTTATCCAAAACGTTTATATCAAATAAGCAAAAATTATCAATGTAATTACCACGACAACTGTTAATAAAAAATAATTAAGGGAACTGGAACTACAAGGAAACAAATAATAAATAAGTAAATAAAATAAATATGAATCTAACTTGACAAAATTATTTTTTGTTTTGTTTAAACTAATTCTTGTTTTTGAATAAGCAGGAAAATTGTTAAAGTAATGAAGGAAAACCAAAACATTGGCTTCATTAACCGAAATTACTGCGTTTATCGACCAGGGTTTTGGTAGATTTTTGCCTCTGACTCTTTATCTATTGTTGGGATAGGGACTAAACTCACTAGGGTTATTCCTTGTCACAACATACAAGGATATATATATATACATAAGTTATATACTAGCCGGGTACCGTCGCTTCGCTCCGGAACTCTTACATACATAGCATAAAAAAATAAACTATTTATTTAGCAAATTAATATCGAGATCGAAAAATATATGAGTTCCCAGCCCGTTGTGGCCTTCTCCGGATAACTCAGATGTATTGAGGGTTGGCTACACACACCTATATATCGATAAGACAACTTTAAAGCGAAAATGTAAATCCTGTTTATTCCTTATCCCGTGGGAATTTCGAAAAATCCGGCCTTATTCCTTGTCTACATCATAAAGGGAACCTCTATGCAATATTTCAGCTTTCTAGGTCCAAGGGTTTGGGCTGGGCGTTGATGAGTCAGTGAGTGAGTGAGTCAGGACTTTTCTTTTTATGTAGGCAGATACAATATCTGGGATTTGTAGTTGGAGTTATACGGATAGAAGGATTTAAAATTGCTTTTGAAAATTTTTTTTTATTCCAACCTTTTTTATTTTTTTCTGTTCGATGCCTATTAATGCCCGTTATAAATGTTCTACCAAACTTATAATATCCTACGGATATAAAAAAGTAAATAATGACTTTGTATTTAATACCATTTCTATTTAAATTTGTAGTAATGGACTGATATATTACTGGAAATGAATTATTTGTCTCAATATAATTATTTTAATTACTTATAATTATTTTAGTTAATTGAAAATAGTGGACGAACATACGAATATACGATATTAATGAATTATTTTCGTTTCTTATGCTTCTGTAGTTTTTACCGAAGAGAATATATAATTAATAATTAAGGCCCTCACACATTGATGATTAAAAAAAATTATGTACAAGTGTTTTTCAATCATCAATGTGTTGTGGCCTTAATTTAATCCTTATTATTATTATATACACACGTTAAACCTGCAAGAAGATATAGGTCTAATTAATTGCCAATTGACAGAAACCTATGTGGAAAGTTCCAATGATAACATTCTCTTACTGAGGTGGATCTTGATGCGAGATATTTGCATCGAGGGTTTAATTTACACCAAAATCAATAGGAGCACACAAACGTTACTTAATGTCACTTTACACTTTTGGCTTGCTAGTATCAGTGGTTCCTGAATTGCCAATTTCATATGGTTATTTCTGCTTATGATTAAATTTCAAAGCCTCAAAATAATTTATATACAATTCTGGGTATTGCAAAACAATAAGGTGCTTTAGTTCTGTGCAGATGAAAAATGATTAAAAATATAAGTACAGTAGAGCCTCGATTAACCGCGGAATTGGATGGCAAGGGCTTCGCGGATAACGAAAATCGCGGATAACCCGAAAGAAGACTAAAAATGAGGTGTAAACATGAAAAAAAATATTTCATCATTAAAAACTATGTTTTATTGTACAAAAAACATACTATGTAAAACTTTTAAAATATGTACAGTAAAGCAGAAACCTTAGCTCTACGATTGCAACCACAAAATCCGAGAAGGCCTATAGGATCACGATGCACAAGAAACCTGTCAGTGACCTTCGCACTGTAGGGCCTATTGTATTTTCCCTGTTGTTGGCTTGGATTAAAATTGGTTTTTTTTTTTGAGGATCGTAATTAAAAAAATTTTTCGCGACACTCGCGGATAATCGGGGCTCTACTGTACAGAAAAGCAGAATTTTAAAACAAAACATCAGAACCCTTAACACAAAAGGGAAAAACTGAAGGGAAAACAAAAATATATAAAATGTGGACAAGATGAATATTAAGACGACAGCAAAGAAATCTGAAGAAGAAAAGGTAAAGGAGCCGCATACAAACAGTAAAATTTTATGAGAGAAGAAAGTAGGGAAGGGAAAGGAAATAGTGAAGGATAAAATAGTAAAGGGGTAATTTAAAATGCATAGGTAGATGTTTGCGTTGAAACCCAACAAAAAAATTTACAATAAAAAGTTATTTAATTTTTGCCTTTTTGTAGGTTTGCATATAAATAAGCTGATTTAGGTGAACTTGTAAATTTGTACATCAAGATTTTTTTAGAGCGATTCTGAAACGATTGCTTCATGATATTGATTTTCTTCAGCTAGAGTTACGAAGGATTTAACATCCTCAAACGACATGCAAAACATCATTGAACATTCAATATTTACAACTACAGATATACACCTAAATACATATAGACACACAAACACAGAAATATAATAAACATTATAAAAATCACTTCGTTGGAAATAACTATAATATAAATAATATAATGATGTATAATTATTTCAACTAAAGAACTTTTCAATAATTTAAAAAAAAAATAAAAACCATTGTATTTAACTCTTTTATTACATTATTCACATCTTGTACATTTATTTTGATAATTTTTTCAATTTTGTAAAGATTTTCAACAATAATAGGTTAATAGAGATTCCTCTATAATTCTCTTTCTATTATTTTTCTTTTTGTTTTTGTTTCTTAGCTTTTTTTGAAATTGTTGTCATGAAGTTCACTTTTCACTTTTTCCACATGCACTTTCCTATTATTGTTGAAAATCTTTAAAAAATTGAAAACAAAAATATTAAAATAAATATGTAAGACGTGAATAATATAATAAAAGAGAGTTAAATACAATAGTTTTATTATTTTTTAAAATTTTAATTGGATTTTCTTGTCTGTTGTCTGTCTCGAAATGAAAACGGTTAGACCGATTTTCTTAATGCGTAGTTCGATTATTATTTATGTATCAACTTAAAATCTGATTGTTTTGGTCTTTAGCCCCTGTTTCCCAAAATTCTAAATGGCTTCAGTTCCAGAGTCATTTACTATATTTCATTTCTTGTAATCAACGCAAAATCCTTCTGATTCAATACATTTTTTATTTTATCAAAGTTATGCCCAGAGTCAGAAAATAAACCAACAGGAATTCCTCATTGTCTTGTTTTTGTTTTGGAGCATCCTGTAGCATGTTATAAACGAGGTAAATATCCAATTTCTTAGCCATTTAATCATCCTCTTCAAGAAACTGTTTTCTCTGCTATTTTTTAATGATCCTTGTAGATTTTAGGGAGAAATACGTTCATTAATTACGCTTCCTTGTAGATTGCAGTAAAATGTTATAACTTGGTGAAATTATGAGAGCAGTTCATTAAGAATGTGAACTTCCTCCTTTTTTTTTTGGTAAATAATTTAAAGGAAGTAGCGCTGCTGTAAGTCAAGAACTTTTTTTCCAAGATTAAAGTAGCAAAGATGGTTGCAATGCCAACAGTTCCAGATAGAACTTAAAAACTACTTTCTTAAGTATTATTCTTCAGATTTCGTTATTATTGTACTTTATTTTGCTTTTTCTTAAAATGGTGAAAATGATTCAAACGAAAAGATTAAATTTATTTTTAATTGTTTATATACATCAGATATTATAATGAGACCGGTAAAGCTATTACTCGTCAGGCCGAGTTTAAGCATTGAGCATGTTGTAACAGTAGAAATTTTCTATTTCTGAAAAATTAACAACGCATTGATTTAGTCTTCTGATACGATTAGCAAACTAATATTCCCGTTTTCTCTGTCCTGGGGACAGGTATCATTAAAATCTCATTAAAATATCATTAAAATCTCATTAAATTGTCATTAAGCACAGCAATCGCAACAATTGCGTCTTTTGCATTCGCAACAATCACATTTGTAATGCAATTCTACAACAATCACAATAAACGCAACAATTGCGCATTTTGCATTTCCAACAATCACATTTATAATAATAAGGAAATTAAAGCAATATCAATTATATTTTCGTATCAGAAGACATTGCGAAGCATTGTGATTAGTTACTAATCGCTATCCCTATCATGTTTTTTTTTTTTGATTAGTTAAGCCAATTAATTGTATTCATTTTAATAGCATGCAAATTCTTTTGCTAAGTAAACGGCTTAATCAGATTTCTTGTAATAAAGTCATCTTACTTTCTATTCTCTCATGAAAATATATATTAAAATTGAATAAATCAATATATGCAAATTTTCGGAAGGAATTTTCCGTCCTTCCTTTTTCAAGCAATTCATAATTAAAACTAATAGCAATGGTTTAACAATAATAAAAATCGTGTATCATATTGCATAATTCCATCTATATCTAGTTATAAATTGTTAATATTATTGTTATTACAAAGCTAAGTAATAATGCCAGATCATGATATTAAAACTATAAAGAATCACTGTGCAAATTCTTGAAAAAATATTTTCCTTTGAGATTGTTTTTTTACATAAATTTATCGAATTATTTGCCAATTTTCCGAAGCCTTCATCCAATTCCATTCCGTCATTTCTGTTCATATTTTTGTCCTTATTATTAAGCTTTCGATGATTTTCCTTGATTAGTATTTTTCTCTATATACAAGATTTCAACTTCATCATTTATACGATTAATCAGATTGTTAGATTTCATTGTTTTGTTTCTAAAGTCTTTTCTAGAGGGATTTTTGCCATTTTCTTGAAAAGAACCCATTTGGATAGATTTCAAATTTCAAAGTTGGATCGTATCTAATCCTTAAATATACTTAATAAGTTTCAAGATCATCTGAGCAGCGGTGCAAAAGATATTAGGGGGATACAGTCTGAATGACATTTCATGAGACTGGCTTTCTCCTAGAGAGCTAAAAATGAAATACAGCATACAGACAAGTTTTTCCTTTATTGTTATACAACATTAACAACTTAAAATGTTAATCTTTGTAAATTAGAAAAGAAATGATGTGAATTCAACATAGAAAAGCGTAATGTAAAAGGAATTGATCTATTCCAAGCTATTAAGGGATGTGACGTTTAAGGAAATGAATGAGAAAAGCGGGAAGTCTAAATCAGCCATTCTCAACAGTAGCCCTGTGAACTCCCTGGATTCCCAGCAATTTCTAAAAGGGCCAAAGAAAACTTTTCTAAAAATACTTAATTCTTTTTAATGTGTATGTTCATTTGTTTTTTCTTTTCTACGTGCTCAATAAAAATGATTAGCTAATTGTCTGTTATAGATTTGTAAATTTGGCTAAAGAAATGATAAATTTAAATTCAAACAAAACCATAAAATTTGAAGAACTAATAAATTAAAATAGGGACTATTGTTTTTATTATCAATTATATATTATTGAATTATTAGATTTATTGTTTGTCTTGACGTATGTAATGATATGATTTTTAAATTATCAATTATTATTAGTAAATTATTGGATTATTGTTTGTCAGGATGTAGGTAATGATATGATTCTTATTATTGTATTAAGTTACATATTTTGTTAAATTAATGCTCGTTATCCTGTTGTGTTATTTTTAAGTTGTTATGACATCATGTAGCTTGATAAAGGAATGTCGAATTATCTTTCCTAAAATTTGCGTATAAAGCATATTTTTAAATATTTATTTATGTCCTAAGAGTGATGAGATATTATCTATGAATTAATATGACTATTAAGAGAGAAGATATTAGGAGGATATATGGACTTTATGGTATATGAATTGTCTGCTATGGTATCGCTTACAAGCCAAATTACACATAACAATTGGAACATATTTTAGTCGATAGCAGAGAATTTCTTCGTAGGGGTCCATAGAAATTAAGAAGTTCTCTGAGTGAGCAAAAATTAAAAGTTGGGAATTAAATAAACCATTCAACTTTGATTTCTTAAGATTATTAATTTTTTTACCATCTTAATGGCCCTTCAATATAGAATTTGTTTCTTTTTATTCCTGAGGTTTTCATCCGAAAATACAATTTTAACTTAAAAGTAATACGGTTTTACTAGTTATACGCTCAGCTACCGTCGTTGAGTGAGTTATTACGTTGCGTTGATAACATGAACAAAGAACCATCATAGTGGTATTCCTCGTAGCTACAGTAGTGGCGTTACGAAGTTTTCTGTAGTGGGAAGGTAGTACAGGATATGACGTCACTGTAGTGGCGTAGTCTTTAGCTATGAGGAACAGTTTATATGCGCTACGAAGTTCACCGACAAATGTGTGGTTTCGGTTTAAATATTGAATCTTCTTCTCAGCAATTAAAAAATAAGCAAAATTAATAAACTTGTATTATTGTCTAAAAAATAGGGAATTAATTACAAATAAAAAAAAAGAACATCTTTATAAAAAATAATTGAAGTTAGTTATTTTCCGTTTTAATGACGGATTTTTTTTAAGTGTATCAAGTCTATTTTTGCATTGCGAGAAAAACATAGAAAATTCGTTTCTTATAATATTTAAAACCAATAAATGCATATTATAATTTTAGTTAACAATTATAATTTAGAAAGTAAATTGTAATGTCTTCGTCATATATATGTTTTCGTTTAATTTTAGAAGAAATCGTCTGTTATGGCTGTATCGCTGTTTTCATGTCCACCATTTCGTTTCTGTAGTGCTACCGTAGTGCTACAGGCGCTCCACCTCGAAATAATGTAGTCACTGTAGCGGCTACTCTCGACTACAGTAGCGCATTACGGTTTATGAGGAACACGGAAGTAGTGCACTACAATCTATGAGGAACACGTTTTCGAGAGTGTAGTGCACTACGTAGCGCTACTGTAGCTACGAGAAATACCACTCATATTGGAAAAAATAAAATAGTTTCACTTTCAATCATCAGACCGTTGTTACTGCTTTCTCTTCCCATTTGCTAAGAAATTAACCGGTTTTTTTTTTTTTGTCTTCTGACAAAAGACTAATATTCCCGTTTTGTCTGTGAACAAGTATCATTAAAATCTCATTAGCAACAATCACAACGACAATCGCAACAATTGCGTCTTTTGCTTACGCAAAAATCATATTTATAATACAGCTCTACAACAATCGCAACAATTGCGCCTTTTGCATTCGCAACAATTTTCTGATTTATAATAATAAAGAAATTAAATTATATTTACAATTATATTTTCTTATACATATCAGAAGACGTTGCGAAGCATTGTGATTGGTTTACTAATCGCTATCCCTACCTTGTGGGGGTTTTTTTTTGGGGGAAGGTATGGAGATATTTTTCAAAATTGTTCAAAATTGTTCGTAGAGATATTTTATGTTGATCAACAACCAAAGAGTCGTATCTAGCATTAAAAAGAATAGTTCCAACAGTTTTAGTTTTTTTGCTTAAGGATATAAATAGACAAAGAAATGTGAACTTTGCTGCTCAATTAAATGCATAAAAGATAAATATATTACAAGTATGTCTATCTAAAACAAAAGGAAAAAAAATTAAGGATATATTTTCTTCAGCAAAAGCGTAAGAATGAGCTAATGATTTGCTAGAACTATTGAAAGTTTCCAGGTTATTTCAGAGCTTTAATTTGGAAGCTCGGTTCTAAATTTCTCGGCTATTTCCACTGTGTCAGAAAGACAAATGGTTATTCTTAATTGCTAAGACGAACGCAACAAGGAAAGTAATTTCTTGCCGAAGCAGGTGTTTCAACACCGCGTGCTTGGAAGAAGTGCTAGTTTCGTCTATTTCATCATGTGTAACAACACTATTGATCGGTTAAAACCCTGTACACACACAGTCTCAGTCGTCAGAGACCGCTTCTGTAGTTGGAAGTAAAACTAAATATTCACATTCATTACAAGCCTTTAGAGAGATTTACGTGTTGAAACTCGTATTTAAGTTAACAGATACAGACTGCAAATATTGAAAATTCAGGTCTCGGTAATTGATCAATTTAAATAACAAGGGATAACTGTAAAGACTTGAAACATACTTTCTTGAGGTATTCTGTTATTCATTTCATGTCTTTTATTTCATTTCGATACCTATTTCTGCGGAATATTGATAATAAAATAAATGTAAAAATAAAATAAAAATCGTTTTCATATTTTCCATTTTTGTTGAAAACTGATCTGAAAAAATCTTACAATCAATTAATTTTAACCAATTTTAACCACCTCAAAGCACGCACAAATTTAAAAGGATTACTAATTTTATAAATATTGTTAGAAATCGAAAGAGTGCCAATGAGGGCCATGTACATCACTTCTATTGCTTTATCTAATTTTATCTCCTAACTTCACAAGTTTCTCCACAGAATCCATACAATAAGCTTCATAGTTAAGCATTACTGTTAAGCATATTTATATCCATAAATGTGCATACTATGTTTCAAGAAAATCCGTTCACCGTTTCATTGTGAAAGTATTGTGTGTGTGAAGCACGAACATACAGATTTTATGACCCTTTTATTCTCAGCAAAATGTGTCTAAAAGCAAGAAAATTGCAATGGCCTAATGCCATTATCTGTTACCAGATGGCAGTTAGTGTAGAAACTAAAGTTCCTTCGATAACAGTCGAACAGGACGAAGTTAAAAATTACAGTTAGCATGCGAAAGCTGATTTGTACTTACAGCTATGGGATACGACTGAGACATTATTGATTTCCTTGCATTACTTTAGTGTCATGCAGGAAAGCAACCCAAAAGCTTATACAGTATAATTATTTTTATTTGCGTTGTTGTTGAGATCACATTTCAAAAAATACTTTTGTATTATCAACGATTGATGTTTAAATTTATTTGGGTAAGAGCCCTATTCATGTTATTCATTGTTCCACAAGTCAGGAATCGAAGGCAATACAATCAATCAGATCATTAGCACAAAATGTCTTGTCTGAATATCTTCTTAGACAATTGTTTTTGTATTTAGATATACAGGTTTCAGAATCGAACATTTTTACAATTAATGCCCACATTTTATTTTTATTAATATTTATACTACAAGAGTACTATCTAAGTATGATTCTAAATACGATTTGACGATAGAATATATATAGCAAATGTGATATTTTATAGAAATTATATTTCAATTAAATTTAGAAAACATTAATTACAAGATAAGCTATTTAAGCGTCTAATTGCAGAATAAATAAAAACGTATTTAAAATAAGTCGGAAACTTAAATTGAAAAATAGTTGATTTTAATTACTATACGCGAAATAAATAGTAATCATAAAGTTTTCACCAGTACTAATGGATGAGTATTCTTTTAAGTAAAACATCTTGATTTGAATATCTTCTTTGAAACCAATATGTTTCATGAAGATAGAATTAAAAACTTACCTTAACAAAGACTGGTGTATAGTGATCTTCACATTTACGATTTTTGAGTGACGGTCGTCAAGGTAACCGTCGTAAAGCGAACCTTCTTTATCTCTTTGTAACAGAATCATACATTACATTCGCTGCAGTGACTTTTCGCTCAGTAACATATTACCATTCGCCACTAAAAGAAAAGAAAAGAAATAAGTCTATAAACACTTAAACAAAAAAAAAAAATAGCAAAAAAAAAACTACACTTAATTTACAAGAAAAACCAAAACAAAAATACATAAAATAACTAAAGATATTGAAATTACACAATAATGGGTGACACCATGTGTTCCTCACAAGGGAAGTGCGTGAACGCTGAGAACAGCACAAAAATGTGCTTAGAATATAAATCGCTCATCCCTAAAACAGTGGTAAGAGTCATTCCCATGCAAAACTCTGCTGTTGTCTGCTAGCGCCATCCTACGGTGGCATGTCATACCTGCACTAACAAGTACTTAATCTAGTTGTGTGAATAGTATACCTGCAGTAATTATTTTAAGCAGAGGGAAATACAGCAATATAGTCACGACATTGAAATATGTGTGTTTTTGGTCCTATTGTATCGATATTTTGTCGCTTCGCGTTACCAAAGTTCCTCTCTTGGACCTTCAATAGGTGATCATTCAAATGTCTCTCGTGTTAAGACGCGCAGTTTTGCATGGGAATGACTCCGACCACTGTATTTGGAATGAGCGATTTATATTCTAAGCACATTTTCGTGCGGTTCTCAGCGTTCGAAGTCACGCATTTCCCTTGTAAGTGACATCCTAGAACATCTGTTTGCAAAACAGATTAAATTTTCTATGCATTAAAAAATCTCACTGAGACCGGCGGACTGCTGGCACATAAATTTCCTCACTAATATTTTATTTGCGAGTTTTTTATTGTTGATGTTTGCTTTTGAGGTGCCACTGAGATTCCGATGAATATTGAAACTATCTTCGTAAATTCTTTTAAATCGATAGCCCTTCAAGAAAATCAGTTAGGGTGTTCATATGAGAGATGTTCGATATGGTGATAGAATGGCTGATCTAAGGAAAGTAAAATTGCTAATATGTATAAGGTTTGCAGGAGTATCTTAAGTAAAGAAGTCTATGTTTTGCCTGAAATCCTAGGAGAATTGCCTAATTCTTCTAATGGTTCCTTGTTCTTTACAATGACAATTATCTTTTGTTGTTTGTCGAGTAGGAATGGAAGCCACATCTTGTCATCAGAAAATGAATTCGGCACTGGTCCCTTATTCGGCGTCTTCCAAGTTAATCTTTCAATAGAATCACATTTTAATTAGGCCCAAGTTTAAGACGAGGCTTTATTTTGATCGATCCCGGATCACCGCACGCGTCGAAGGCTTCGCCAGGGAATCTTTGCCACGAGATATCTAATCTCTGGCGATTTCCTCTGCTTAAAGAAGCTTTGGCTGGGGAAAGAAATTACAGAAAACAAAATAAGACCAGTGCTTCCATAACCAGTTCGAGCAGTAAGGGAAGATACGAGTCTACAATTCAGTGTCTAAAGATGTAAAAATAACGTTTAACTATCGAATTTTAGATAGCGTAAAAATCTGAAGCATTAGCATTACTAAACAATCTATTTAAGTTATATTGCTTAATTACATTAATTTGCAATTGATTAATAAAAATTATTTGAAATGGAAATTTAATGGATGAAATAATGTTGACCTGAATAATGAATGTACATATTTACCGTCAGTAAACCTTCAAAACTCCTTTAGGTCCTATTAGTTCTCCACGGTTTGTAAGGCCTTCGTTTCAATGTAATATTCTTGTAAAGACAGAATAGAATAACCTTTATGTATCCTTGAGTTATTATACAAATATCTCCTTTCTTCAAATACTTCACACTATTTTCGAACTTAGCTTAATTATATATTAATTACACAGTGTAAAGTATTTTCAATTAATTATATAAGACCATCCACACAAATAAGAAAGATATCATTTATAAATCAAGACATAATAACAGTGACATGTTTCGAAAATTCATCGTCAGACTGTAAATAAATAAATATAAAACGGAAAAAAACATAGGCTTACTTACGATGTTCTGTATTGTGGGGCTGTTATAAGCCTATGTTTTTTTCCGTTTTATATTTATTTATTTACAATCTGACGATGAATTTTCGAAACATGTCACTGTTATTATGTCTTGATTTATAAATGATATGTTTCTTATTTGTGTGGATGGTCTTATATAATTAATTATATTATTACACACACTATGAATAATAAGTAAAGTATTTTCATAAGATATTTTGTATGTCTATCATTTCTAAAGTCTTATCACTATAAAAGTAGGAGGTCAGATTTTTTCTCTAATGATTTCAGTGATGCTTCCAAAATTAAGTAAAAGTTAGTTACTCGGGCAGACAAACAGACAGACAGACAGACAGAATTAAGTAAAAGTTAGTTACTCAGACAGACAAACAGACAGACAGATGCTCAGACGTGGATTCCCGGAAAAAGAGGATAAAATAACTTTAGCCTTTTATCTGCGTTTGCTAAATTTCGATATTTGAAATCATAACCTTTAGAACATTGTTATAAACTTACAAATCAAATCAGAAACAACTGAAAAATCTAATTTTGTTTTTCTAATTGAAAAAGAAAAACAATAATTGTTCGCAAAGTAACCTTAAATTCTTCTATGGTAAGATCCTGTCATAGTAAAATAGAACTACAAGAAAAGACTACTAAGCAAATAGAAGTTAAAAAAATGTTTATGTAATAAAATTAATACGACCTGGACAGTTTCGGCCTGATTTTTACCATGTGACTATCCTCAGCAGAGTCTATATATATGTCTATATAAATATATATATATATACAAAAATGTTACACAAAAATCTTTAATATCGAACTATCCTTTATGTGGCGTATAAAAAGTAAAAAGAAAAAAATGTGATGAGGGCATTTAATGTATAAGAATACCAAAATAATATCATTTATCTAATCACGATGGAAAACATGGCTAAAGCGAATGTCGTCTTGCATGTCGTCTTGACATATCAGTAAATTTGATGTAACAAAAAAAAATATATCATTTCCTTCTTTATATTAGTTAATTCTCGTGATTTATTTAGTTTAATAATTCCCCCCCCCCCTTTTTTTTTTCTTTTTCTCTTCTTTTACTATTTCCAAAAATTGTGATTTCGTACCCATTTCAATCGTTCATTAGCCCTTGCTAAAAGAGCAGTTTAGCTCCAACGTCATTTGCGATTTGTCTTGAGAACAGCCGCACTTTCATCTGTCTCCCTCTGGCGGCCGTCGAAGAAATTAAGAGAACGTATTTACCCGTGCCTGCGACTGAGTTCCGACGAGCTTGTCAGTGAACGACGCAGGTAACACCGATGCAGACCAGCTGGTATCACGACGAGGCCAGACCAGTTCGGAGATCCAAGCGAGAGTGCAATTCCCCAATGCCGATGGAGGCGCGAAGCCCATCCTAAACCGCAGCGACAGCATTTCGGAGCCGAAGCGGCCTCATCCCTGCGCCCGCAGTAGCCGAGGGAATGATCGGCAGGCGCTGTACGCCTCGCTGGCTGTGAGTCCGTCTCTTTGCCGGCAAAGCGGACACCTGTGGAGTCTTCGATTTGCGACACAAACCCATTCACACACCTCGCTGCCACTAGAAGTGCTGCTCCCTGTCGCAAGGATCTTCGGGTACCACAAGGATATCAGTGTTAATAGTTCAGTTTGCCTGGGATTGGAAGATTAGTGTAAACAAAGCAGTCAAGCCATAAGCTGACGGACGGAATTCCACGAGTGAGAGAACTTTTAACTTAGATGCAGAAAAATAAGATGAAGTGAGAAAAACTGCCCGTTAACAAATTTGACAATAACAAAAGAAAACAAAAGAAAAAGAAACTTCAATTGGATTATAACAGAATTGTCCCCCCAAAAAGCGTTGTTTGTTTTATATCTCTATTGAGTCTAGATGTTAACAATTTAGGCCTATTTTTAATACACAGTTTTCTGAAAAAAAATATTCGTAAATTGTAAACTTTTAGCTGAACACTTAAAAAAATATATTTACTAAATATGGACACTTCCTATTTAAAATAAACTGAATTAGAAGAATATATTTTAACAATTGCCGAGTTCTTCAGCTAAAATATTTTCACTGATAGTAATTCATTGCCAATTTGTGTTAGTGTTGCTTGTGCCAATTCCTTTGATGTATTCAACTCCGACCATATGTTGCTTCGGCAACTTTAATCCATAAGTTATTTGTTCCGATGGATATTTTAACTGCGCAGTGGTTGACAGTGGTGGGTTTTTTTGCTGCTATGATTATCTCGTGCCTTTGTCCGGTGTGGTTTGTGCGTCAGCGGGAGGCGGTATTCCGCGGCCGACGGTACACGTACGCCCTCGGCCTGGCCAACTGCTTTTCGGCCGGCGTATTCTTAGCGACGTTCTTCGTCGGCTTGCTGCCTGAAGTGCGCCGTCAGTTTCAAGGAGTACTGAAGGCCCATCGCATCACTACTTCGTTTCCCGTTACCGAATTCATCGTGTTCTTGGGCTTCTCGCTCGCCCTCTTCATCGAGCAGCTCTTGGTGAAGTGTAAGAAGAAGTCGGAGTGCGATGCTTCTCATCCGGCGAAGGAGGAAGTGGGTCCGGAAGAGTGCGATCCACTGCCCAAGAGATACGGAGAAACGCCGGGCGTCGCAAAAGCGGACTGCTCTTCCTCGCGTGCCAGTAAAGACACCCAGTGGAGGTACGAGAAATTAACCAACCAAACCACGTTAGAGTCGTCGAAGGTTGCGGATGCGGACGCCGGGCTTCGCAGTTTTCCCAATCCGACGCATTATCCACATCCGGACAATCACTTTCACTGTCACCAGCACTTACCGACGAACTCGCACCACGGCCACAGTCACGACATCTCCGCCGCCGTCGACCCGGAGTCGGGTGTGCGCTTCGGCATATTGCTGATGTCTCTCGGGGTGCACTCTGCTTTCGAGGGTATGACTCTCGGTCTTCAGACTCGCATCCCGGAGCTTATCAACCTGTTCATCGGTGTACTGATCCACGAGTGTTTGGTCGCTTTCGCTATCGGTCTGAGCATCGCCAAAATGAGGCTGCGACCTTGGACCACGCTGCAGCTCGTCGTGCTCTTCTCGGCGACGATCCCGGCGGGTCAAGTTTTCGGCCTGCTGCTCGAGAACCATCAGTCGGCGGCCAACGACACCGTGAGCGCCGTGCTTCAGGCGGTGGCCGCCGGCACCTTCATCCACATTACGTTCCTCGAAGTGATTCCGGAGGGTCTGGGTGAAGGAGAGACAAGCCTTCTTAAAGTGTTCTTTCTGTTTCTTGGTTTTTTACTTATTGCCGTGATTCCTCTTGTAGCAGACATTCACGATCATCAACGATTTGGAAGTCAAGACGAATTGAAACCGTTTCAACCTTTAAGAACAACTTTAATATCACTCAACAATGCATGAAATGTGTACTGTCTAGACGAACACATTAAAACGTACATTATTTAAATAAAGTTTATAAAAACAATCAACAGTAAATGATTAATTTCTATTGATTTGCGTTTATTTAATTTTAATAGTAGATAAACTATGTTAAAATTTTAACTTTCCCTTTCGTTCGAAGTATTCACCTTTAACATAACTAAACAAGGTTGACTTTTATATTATATCTTATTTATAAAGCGTTAGTTTCCAATTTTCGTTCTTTATATTAAAAAACCCTGAAGAATAATATTTGCATAATTAAGAAACGTTTTATTTCTAACATCTTTTCAGTTTAAAATTTAAGCTCAAATTAAAATACTAAAAATATTATTACACTAAAGCAAATTATTTCTAAATACTGAAAAATATTTGAGTGTTTAGAAATAATTTGTTTTAATTTAGAAAAAAAAAAATATTTTCAGTATTTTCATAATTGAAAACAATACAATATAAGTGATATTAATACATATACATATTTTAGAATTGTGATGTTTTTATTTGCTTAATCGTTAAAATTGATTTTTATAAATTTCCTATAATTCGTTATTTTATACTTAATGTTTAAAATAAACGTTTATAATATTCTTGATTTTCGTAAATGTACTGAATTAATCGTACCTCTTACATTTTTGATCAAATACGGAATGAACAATGATACCGTACTTCTTGTTTTATTGTTATTTATAATTTTGTGGAGAAATACAAAACTATTATTTTTCTCTAAATTGTTTGTGATTTTATATACGTCTTTAAATATTTTAAAACAAACCATTTGTATTATCTAAAAGTAAATTATTTATTGTTCATCTAGATATTATTTGCTAAATGATTTAATAAAAATAGAAAAAAAATCAATGAATTAATAATTATTGTTAAAGACTGAATATTACTGAATAAGTTGATTGTAAATAGTATTCAATTTGATATTCTACTGTTCAACACGATACTGCCTTGTAAGGAAGTATTTATATCTTTCTCCTATATCTTTTGTTTCCATCTCGCAGTTAATGTTACATTTAAAGAATTTTCTTTCTTTATAAATGTTAAAGAACATGTTCGAAGAGATTCGTACAAACTTAGCAAATGAACAAGAATGTAACAGAATGCACTATGATAATAGAGTAGATATCCAGCGGTACTTGATAACAATCAGAAGAATGCAATACCTTTTTTTTTATTTATAGATGCTTTTGGGGGGAAAAATACATAATATTTACTTTTAGATGCTTATATAAGATTTTATGGAATTTTATCCAATTTATACAAACACTTTCAGGTAAGTGAATTTTTTCTATGAAGTTGTTTAAAAGAATTAAGAGAATCTTGAAATTTTGTCGATGATTTTTTGTGTAAACCGCTTTATTGAAGATCCCATTAAATTCGAATAAGTAACTGTACACTTTCTTCACTGACGCGAAGAGATGTATGGACATGACGACACAATAAGTACTTTTCGGTTTTTAATTTAACCCTCTTTAGAAAATTAAATTTCTTCAATCTACACCGATCCAAAAATATATTCAAAATTATTTAGGAATAAAATAAAAATTACGTTAGGTAATTCATCGGATTTTACCTCAATTTACGTCTCTGATGTTTTCCTCAAAATTATTAGAAATTACTAAGTTATCTGGGAAATCAAGAACTCTAAAGAAAATTCTACAACTACTGAAATATATTTAACAGAATTCAGAAGTGCATTGAATTTGCTAGAAAATTCTAAAAATAAATATCTTATCAATAAAGGAAAAACAATGTCCTCCTTCTTATCAGCGAACAAATTTAAATAAACAACAAA
>JAFIDM010000179.1:38353588-38381160 GCA_023159025.1 Thereuonema tuberculata | reverse complement strand
AGACACATTTACCTCATTAAAGTCCAGTGGCAGAGAGTGTGTCTGTTGGATTGTCTGGCCAACTGTTCCCTCAGGAGAAGCGATTTCCATGCTCTTTTTGTTCCTCCTTTTATTCACGATCCATTTTAAATACCACAAAACCCAAGAAGGAATTTCTCTAGATGTCTTTGGAAGATAGTGCGCTTATTGTAAGGTTTTATATGTAGTTGTTTTACTTTTTTTTACACAAGGACAGATGTAGAAGATATTTTCAAAGACTTGAAACTTCTTACTTCAAAAACAAATGCCTAAATGTGTTCAGTGGCTAAAAAATATACCGAAATGAAATTCGGATTCTCTGTAAAGATTTGCAAATTGGTCGAAAAAGCAAGCAGACAATTCTCCAGCTGTGCCTCTGTCTTTTTAGGGATTGCCATTCAAGTGGACGTGGTGTTCTGGGTTGGAATGCTGCCAAAATTCCGGAAAAACCTGGCGTGTCAACGCGCATTTAGAAAGAAATAAAAGCAAATAACAAAGTAAGGGAAATAATGGAGAAAAGAAGTACTATTAAAAACCAAAGATTACAATAACTATCTTCCAGCAGATCTAAAGGGAAAAAAATTAAACTGCTAAAATAATATATAAGTCCTCAAATCACAACTTTAAAGAATTAGAACAGCTCGCTTTGGCTTCACTTGATGCGAGAATAATATTATGAAAAAGAATCACGAAAACGTTTAGAAATTTACATCATGTCTACGAAAATTTACCAACTCTTCGCAATTTCATTCATTGTACTTTCGAATTTGTGTATTAAGGATTTAAGACTTTAACATTCTCTTTTTTATTATTTCGAGGTAAGATTTCATTAATAAAATGTAGAGAATCCATTCTTCTGCCGGAATCTTAAATCTTCAACTCTTTTTTTGATAGTTCTCTTTAAGTATCGAGTGACAGCATTTGAAAATTTGATTAGGCTTAGTATAATGATGATTTAAGTTATTGCTGTCTGTTATAAACTTATATATTATAAGTAATTTTAACAATCGAGTATGAACATGTTTGTTTTAATTATTACTGATATTGACACTATTTTGTAAGAAATTCACCAAGAAACTGTAACATTTTCCAGGAGACATTTTCTTAGTCCGGATTCTTACGGCTTAAATAGATTTCTCTTTTCTGAATAAGTTTGAGAAAGCTTTAATTTTAGTTAAATCCGTTTCCCTTTAAAGCACATCATGTGATCTTACTCAGCTTTAATCTTCCCGGTTATATAAGTTTAGATTCGTTGGGCCTTTCTTTTTCAAACAAATTCCTTATTTGAAAAGATGTTACCCGGCTTATATACGTCGATATTTCAAGGTTCTCTGTATGGTTTAACTGCTTTTTTTTGTCAATGATAGTTTAACAGGCTTGATGTAATGTTGTACCTGTCCTTGATAGATATCGGAGAGGAAAAAAGGATTAAATTATAAAAGTTTTTGTAGTGCAGTTTGGAGTACGTCCGTTGGTATTTTGTGTTTAATTGAAGATTAGGATCAATTTTTCTCAGGTAGAAAACCTTAATAAAAATTTAGGCTCTTATAATAAATCAATAATACTATTGATTTTGGTAGATATCCACTCAGTAGGTAAAGACTTATGCGCCCATAACCAAGTTGGCGTTAAATTTACAAATAAGATTATCTCAAACATATCCCTCATTGCTGAAGAATGGTTTAAATTCTTTTCTCTTGAGCTTTCAACTGTTTACTTTTATTTCGTTTCGTTTCAAATAACCTCCTACGATTTCGTCTCATTTGTTGTGTTTTCAATTTGTCACTAAACATCTTCATTAATCTGTCACCATGCTAGTATTCGAAAGTTGTCACGTCAACTATTCCTTATTTTTCTTAAGCTTTACAATTTTCTTTATTTTTTTTTCAATGATTAGAAGCCCTAGGGTTACTTAGCACCATTAAGAAAGCCGTACACCTGCTTATAATTACGAAATACAATTTAATAACACACGACTAGTTTCGCAGTCTCCAGAGAGGGCATTTACAAGTGTATTATTAAATTGTATTTCGTAATTATAAGCAGGTGTACGGCTTTCTTAATGGTGTTAATGTATATCAGTACACGTAAAACTTTGAATGTACTCCTAGGGTTACTTCTTATAACTTTTCCGTAAGTTGGGGAAAAAAAAGACGACCAATCTGTCTTGTAGATAGGATTAAAGCGTCAAAATTGGAAGGTTTTTACTAATTAATAACGTTCAGTTCATCCTCTGACCCTGTTTGATCTAATCACCCGTTTGGATTTATTTCTGTAGAGCTTTTGACAATGTGACAATGTGTTTCTTAGCAACGGATGATCTCGAAGGCAAATATTTGCCCTTTTTCGTCTTCTTCCTTCTCTTGGTTGTAAAAATCGAAGAAGCTACTAATTGGGTTAATAATTAGAGAGAAACGAGGAAAGAAAAAGAAAAGGTTTCCTTGTTAAATAACCAGGCTAATTTTGAATTTAATTTGAGATTTTATTTGAATTATCACCTTGTAGAACCTTCGGTAACGACAGTGTTTTTAATACAGTTATTTTGTATCAGAAAGGTGGTTAATGCAATTTTGAACTAACATTCACGTGAGTTATCTGGTTTTTTTAACGAGATTTAATATTATTGTATTTGTAAATTAGAATATGTCATTTCAAATAAATAAAAAAAAAGGTAGGAAAAGCGATTAGTAAACCAATCACAATGCTTCGCAACGTCTTCTGACAAGAAAATACAATTGATATTGCTTTAATTTCCTTATTATTATAAATGGGATTGTTGCGAATGCAAAAGGCGCAATTATTGCGATTGTTGTAGAGCTGCATTATAAATGCGATTATTGCGCATGCAAAAGACGCAATTGTTGCGATTGTTGTGCTTAATGATAATTTAATGAGATTTTAATCATACTTGTCTAGGGGACAGACAAAACAGAAATATTAGTCTGCTGATCTTATCAGAAGACTAAAAAAATTAAAAATGCCGAATTTAATGTGCAATTCAATTAAATTCGGAATTGTAAAAAATCCTTTTATTTAACAACTACACAGGGCCCTAATACAACGTTGACCACCAACTGATGCAGAATAGTCTATTTATATTCAATCGTAACTAAATACACCCCATGAATATAATTTTCAGTTATTTCAATTGCTAGCAGATAAGCGCCCATAGTTGTGTTGATAACCATTAACATCCTTTAAGTCCACAATTATTACGCTAACTTTATTTCTACTGTTAACTCACTAATTAACATTGAAATAATGTTATAGTTTTTTTTTATATAATTTATTAAGATTCAAGATTATTCAAATTAACGCTTAGAAAATGTAATTTTCAACAAACTGATACAACACTGTAAAATTCCTCTTGGAAAGAGGACATCACAGGGATCATCCATTACGCAAATCTGCTGAATTTTCTCTTTCCACTTACCGATACTATAACATTAGAATTCCCTTGACTGTGGTTTTAAATAGCGATAAATCTACAGCAGTAGAGAGAGCGCGAGGAAGGCAAGAACACATAAAGATAGAATTGAAGCAAATGAATAACTACTTCCAGAAGAAAATGAATTATTTCTGTTTACTATTTGATTTGCATTATTTCTGTTTGCTTTTCTTTAAACAAACCAATTTCCAAACCTCATCGAGACGAAAATTTAGCAAACGTTTGATTTCTTCATTACCGTCATCATTCTTTCACAGTTCACCAACAGTCTTTTTCACAGTTGCGTTACAGTATGACCAATCCTCAAAATAACAACAGCAGTCGTAATATAAACTTCTTTTTCTGTCATAACGAATTAACAAAAAAGATCGTATCTTGAAACTTCGTTACAAATTGTGTTCCTCTGTTCTGCTCTGTTTGCAATTTATTTTGTACACAAATATCAGATCATTTACGTCTTACGAAATCACTTGAAGTAATACAAGATAGTGACAACTATTATAGCATTTCCTTAAACTCCAGAAGTTTCCTATTCGTATATATTTCACTCTCAACATTTAATTCTATTTTACTTGTAGCTCTTTACACAAATCTCATGTTATTACATTTTCAGTTATTTATCTTTTTCTCCTCGATCGTTTCCAGCCACATTTGTCATCTATTCCTCATCTTAAATAGATTTCATCGGATTCCCATCACTTGCACTCTTGTATCCTATTTGTAAGATAGACCTACGTAGACAATCTTCCCTTTATTCCACGTCTACATACAATCGTACACACACAGTCACTTGTTTCAAATGTACTCAAATATCTTCAATACAATTCACGCCAACATAATTTACACTATGTCATATCCTAAATCAGAACAGGCCTTAATCCTTCTAAGCAACATCCTTGTAAGCTTAGTCAAATTTTCATTCAGATGACACAGACCATGGATATCAATCACTTTTAAAACATATTGTCATCATCATCATCCCATGTTTCATCATCAATACTATCAAGAACACTTTCAAATTACACAAACTTGTTCATCTGTCCTAAATTTACTCTGTACAAATTATCTACTTTGCATTGCAACTCTCTCAAACATATCCCGTATTTATTCTCGTCTGTTGCTGACTGAATGCATCATTCATTTGGGTTAGAAATGTGCTTGGCATTGCTCACTCTCAGTCATAAATAAATAAAATGAACTCGCCGTCTCTAAATTTACTCCCACTTTATGTAGAGCTTTTTTTCTCACACATACATCCGTGTACGTATTAACCAGAAAGGGATACCACACATCGTTGCTTAAACTTCCCAAATTGAAACTATTCCGATACATCCTTTTCTTTTACTGAACCCCAATTTGAAAATGTGGCCGAAAACAAATGGCCTACTAAGATCGCAATCTGTTTTGTTTCTGTCTGCGTTGCTGCCTCGTTTCCATACACACAAAGCAAATAACAAATAAGTAGAATCCATCGGATTCCCATAGGATGACTGCGTGTTGTACACGGGCGATAAGTTTTCTATTCTGATCCGAGATTGTTGGATACTTCTCATAATGACTTTTCTCTGTTATAATGTAGTAAGGAATGTTTCACCTTCGTATTAATAATCTAATATAAAAGGACGGAATTGGAAAAATCCATTGACTTTGAAATAAATGCAACATTACTACTACTTTATAAACGAACAACACCTTTATCTGGATTTCCGGATAAATTGCAACCCTAACTGAAAAGTGATGATTCGTACAGCTGGTCCATTCCTACCTACGAATAAAAAAGCAACTGTATTCTTCGTTTTCTTATAAAACGCTGACAGAAGAGCGGATTTTTTTTCAATTAGTATCATAAAGTTTCATATCAGATGTTCTGTTCACGATAATTACATCAGTGACTGTGTTTGTGTTCTAAAATCTACTTGTTTTTTAAGTTATATTTTTTTTTTACTGATTTTTTAAATTGAATTTAAGTCATTGATGCGCAAACCTTGTTTGCCCAGAATGTAAGTCCAACGCCATTTCTAAAAATCTATAAATGGCATAATTCTAGGATTCCCTCCAGTGGTGCCATCTGCACCTGGTCTATGTCCAGGCAGTCCGGAAATTAGAATCGTTACTTTAGACTTAAAAATCACGTGATTCAAATTCAATTTTTGCTCCAACTGCTAAATCTTCAGTTGGAGAAGAAGCAGTTGCTGTTCAATGAAAACGTTTCAGTCAATAAAACGACGACCAAGTTAACGATATCAAGCGGAGGCGTTTTAGTAGGAGCTTTGAAATGCCTCATCAAAGGACTGTCAGATACTTGCTTCTCTTGAAATAAAATATATATAACGCATTTGATATTTCTTTTTAAAGAAAGACTGTAAATTTGTTGTTACGCTGTCAAACCTTCGGTATAAAGATTTTCTTTTGACAAAAAGCTCTAAAAGTTTTTACTTTGCAAAATAGAATTTCTTTTTTGGCTAAAGAATTAGATACAGGAGAATTCAAAAAAATAGAAATAGTTGGCATGTCTCAAAATTGAGACATTTGCATGGTAAGATCACAAAAAAGTTGATCAGTAAATGATGATGATAATAATAGTAAAAATAATAATAAGAAGAAAACCTATCTCATTGATATTGCAGTGCCTATCAGCAAGAACATGCAGAAAACTCACGCAGACAAGATAGGACTGGGTACATGTTGTACCCATCGTCCTGTCCGCCACTGGTCTGGTGTTTCATGCATTGCACCACAGCCTCAGTACACTAGGACTTCACAAAAACACTTACGCACAACTCCAACAGTCTGTAGTACTCAACACAACTCGCACAGTTAGAAAATTCATGGACACAACCATACATCCCTAACCATTCTTGCACACCTCTTTACACTTGGCAATATGTGCTTTGGTCCTTAACCCGCCATGTTGTGTTAGCTGGGGAAACCCAAGTTTTGAAACTTTACATAATAATAATAATAACAATAATAACATTTGTTCATTAACAAAAGAAAGAACGGAGATAGGAAACAGTAAACTGAAAGCTGTCGATTGTTGAGAAGACGAAAAATTTAACACTATCATTTGATCAATTGAGATAAATTGAATGTTATATAGGGAAGTGAACTATTTTTGTTTTATAAAAATTAATACTTTACTGTTTGGCAACCTCTAAACCTTTCGTTGAATGTTCGGTTTTTGTTTAATTTCTAAACATTTTCAATTCAATTGAAAGCCACCTCAATGGCTGGAATATGAATTCATTGTTTCAGGTTTTCTTTTTTTTTTAATATTGTTTAACTATGAAATCAACGTTTCTCGAATTTTCTCAAGTAATAATGAATGTTCGTTACAAAACCAATAAACCTGATAATATTTGATGTCAATTTATAATAAATTTAATACATAAACTAAGTCAGAAAAATAAGGTTTTTTTTTCCCTCAGAAATGTTATTTTAAGAAACAACTGGAAACACTTATTACTTTTTTAAGTATAAATAGATCGTTCCCCATACAAAATAAAACACTACAAAACGGAGTAAAGTTGAATAGATTTTATTTCTTCAACATTTTGAATGAAACTGCATTTAATTGAAGGTCTTATTCGATAAACAGGAAAATTACATCAAGCTTCCGTTTGTGAGGACAGCCTGAAGCAACGCACTTCAGATTACACAACTTCATTGATGTAACTTCATTTACACTTTTCATTTCCTAAGCGATGTTGAACACTTGTGAAATACGCTGATTGTATTAAAGGAAACGACCAGCATCTGGAACTTTCCTAAAGTTGTTTAAACCGTGTTATCCTTTGTATTGCTATCCTTTTAACGAAGAGATAGCTTCCAATTCGTAGTAACACGTACAAGTAATAAATCAGTTAAGTCTGATAATACAGCATTACTGCATGGAAATTTAAATAATTTGGTACTTTAATGGTAACTGAATACTTTATATATACTTTATAATATAATACTTTATAGTATAAAGTTTAGTTTTTCCCTTGTTTCACTTTTTCACTTTGATTTGAAAACAATAATTAATTTATTGTCAAAATGAGATTATTAACGGGATATAGGTTGGTGTTCCAAATTTTACATATGTTGCTTATTTACAATGAAAAATAGATGTAGCTAATGATTTTCACAGTAATTTATAATTTGTACTAACAGCAAAGCCTGTCGGACGACCGGCATAAAAAAAAATCTGAAAAATCATTTTATTAACAACTATCGAATATAAAGTAAATGTAATCTAAATACTGTGCTAACTTGTGAACGAAGCTTCTACGGCAAAAATGGTTTTGAGTTTCAAAATCAGCGAAAAACACTGAGTAAGTGTGCCAAATTTCACTAAAATGGATGCAGTGGTAACTAAATTATTTGGTTTTGAACATATGTTTGTTAGAATTTCAGTTGTCGAGGTCAGTTCCCAAGAATAAAATTTCATGGAAACAACTTGGAATGACAAAATGAACTAATATTTCATCCAATTTCAGTATTTTTGATTCAATGGTACCATTGAGAACCTTGGATCTATCTTAATAGCGTAATTATATCGAGTTACGGACAAACGGACAGACAGACAGACGAAATTAGCAAATTATATAAGTTGATTAGTCTTCTGATAAGAAAAGTTTTCGAAGACTCGTGAATTTACATTTTAGCCGCTAGGCTCAATATCTAACAAAATTAACAGGAAAAATCACATTTGGTAATATATATCTACCATTGTAATTTTAGTTTTCTAAAGAAAAAAGCAAAAAATTGAACTGTTACTAAAATTGTGCTTTGTCGACAAGCATTTTTTAAACACTAATACTGTTGTCAAAAATCTCTCTACTTATTAATTGAATATACGTATATCAAAAGCAACAGAATCTTCTTTATAATAACCTTTAACTGCCTCCTAAGACGCTTCCTAAGATGAAGAATTTTTATGTTACTTACCTAGCGAACGAACAGATTTCGACTTATTATTGAATTTTAAAGCCTTTCCATAAAAGATTTTTTTTTCTAATCCTTTCATCTCAATTTAAATATTAGAGATTGTTAATATAAAAAACATTAAAGAATTTTTTAACACCTTTTGATACTTAGCTACAATGTGGATATAAGAAGCTATTATTGAAGGGGTTCTTATTACTCAGTTGGGTAATGAAAATGGTTAATGTATTTTTAATGTTTTTGATTTCTGCAATTCAAGGCCTTGGATAAAGATGAAGAATTATAGTTAGGATGAAGAATTTCAGGGACTTAGTTTTTCATTTCTCAGCTCTAAGGCACATTTCCTGTGCAAACACTGACTTTTCCTTGGATTTCTCAGTGTTCCATTTACATAGAAGTTGGGAATTATGCAAACGTTACTTTGGTGAAAATGGTATGGGAAATTTTTATATAGGGGCTTTGAAGCCGGAAGCCTAAGGAACATCCGGAAGGTTCTTTGGTCGATTCGTGAGTTGAATATTGCATCCACAACAACAACATTTGGCACAAATCCACATGGCACCTTTAACACGTAATTTGAAGAACATTGTGTCCATCGTTAGTGCGAATTGAAAGTTTTGAAAGAAATGTATTTTACTTTTCATGAATTTCAGTAAGACTCAAGATATTTCTGAGAATGGGAGAAACATTATCCACAAATTGTAAATTGAATTGGAAGTCTTTTCGTCTGTCTATTTTAATGACTTTTTAAAAAACATAAACTTCATTAACAGAACAGGCGTAGAATTTAAAACTTCAAGTCAATACCAAAACATTTATGAGGTCGAGAAGGCCATTTAATGTATATATGCTTTTTTAAAATATAGGACAGGAAAAAACCCCAATAAGAAATAATCTAACTTTGTATTTTAAGCAAACATCTTCCTGTAGGAAATAAACCTCAAAACCTTCAATGAAGAATGTAATTTATACTTAACTTATACTTAAGGACAGCTAAAGAACAGCTAAACCTATAGGAATACCTTAACTGTGTATTGTTCTTAATTTCGTTGAGTTGATCTTATATAGCTCATTCAGAATTTACAAACAAAGATTCTAATGTCCAGAGAATCTTAAAATTTCACTATCGTAAAATAGTTCAAGATTTTAAATCTTAAAATTTATTAATTTAAATTCTTAATAAGAACCTGAATATAAATAAATATTGAAATTACACTCGTATATTTCGAGAAAAATTAATTATTTCTCCTCTTTCCTTCCTTCACAAGATATTGTGGTAATTAATCTGTGTTGGTACATTTCATGTCGAGAAATAGAAGCATTTTTGGGCAGAAAAAGCTAACAAAAAAAATATTTAAAAACAAAAAACAAAAATTTAAAAAAAAAACCAAACATTTCATAACAATGTTGCAGCCTCTGACATCCGTTAAATCTCAAAAAAAATTGCACAAAATATGGTCCCAAAGTAAAATAATGCACAAGTCAGATGTTTAGATAGACATTCACTTTTAAATCCATTAAGGTATAACATTGTTTTACAAAATCGATTGGTAACAACTAAAATATCAGGAATAAATAATAATAATAAATAATAGTAATAATCTAGTGGGTGTATTTGTTATGCATTTTTCATGATATCTGAGGAAAATACTTGGATCCAAATATTGTATTCTCTTTAAGTGAAATTCACTTAATTATTCAGTGAAACTACTAAAGTCAAATACTCGTCAGTATAATATAACAGATTTGCAAATTATGATAATCCTAAGTGCTTTGAGGTTGAAGCTTTAAGCTGATTGTTCTGTACAACAAAAGGTAAATAGGGTTTTGTGTAAATTGCCTGAAATGAAATTAATTTTATTACGATTGTTTATTGAAATTGTGAGATCTTTGTTTTCTGTAGCTCTCCGTATAAGCAGATGTGGAATATACACATAATACTTCTCTTGTAATCAGGCAATGCATTTTCCATACACAATCTGGTTTATACCAGTATCAGCTAAACCAAATTGGTAAGCAACGGATTTGCAGAACTTGGTGAACACAATCAGAACACGTTACAATTGAGCGTTTCCACAATTCAACGTAAATTCAGCACGAGGGGGATTTTTCCAGCTACAGTCATCTCTGTGATTACGAAAATCTTTCATAAGCCACAATTGCTAATAGAAAATCTTATTTTCACTTACTTCAAAGTGAAGAAAGGTTATTGAACCTAAAAAGGAAAACGAGGAAAAGAAAGGGGGGGGGGGTGAGATAAAAAGTGTGAGTGCTAATTTATTAGAGGAGGGAAAGGTATGCTTTAAAACGTAATAAATCAGTATAAACATTATTTATTACCAACTTACTCATTTATAAATAATGAAATTTTACGAAATATTTTTTTAATAATTATCCAATAATTGCTTCCCTCTCCCGCCTGCTATTCTTAGGAAATGATATTCGTAAGAATAAATGAAATAAAAATTGCATACTCCAAACAAAGCAGCATTTTCCCCAATAGGTAAAAGCAGTTTTTATTGAGAAAATTCATCTTTTATTGGAAGTTACTTTCTCAAACTACAGAATAGGAAATTCCTACTTGATATATTTGGGAGAATTACTAAAGGAAGAAAAAGAAAAGTTAGAAGGTGTATCTGTTTTGTTTTTTTATAAGTGAAAAAGAGTTCATTTATTTATAACAGTAAATCTTGCATTGCTGATTGTCTTCCAAATTTAATTTTTTTTTTTTTTTTTTATAGTAGTAAAGTGCATCTAAAGTGACTTTTAATCCCGCTTTGTCCGTCCGTCTCTGGACAAATATCATTAAAATATCATTAGCAAACAATCACAACAATCGCAACAATTGCGTCTTTTGCATACGCAACAATCAAATTTATAATAAAGCTCAGCAACAATTACAATAATTGCAACAATTGCGTCTTTTGCATGCGCAACAATCACATCTAAAATACAGCTCTAAAACAATCACAACAATCACAATAATTGCAACAATTGCGTCTTTTGCATTCGCAACAATCACATTTAAAATACAGCTCTAAAACAATCACAACAATCACAACAATTGCGTCTTTTGCATTCTCAACAATCACATTTAAAATACAGCTCTAAAACAATCACAACAATCACAACAATTGCGTCTTTTGCATTCGCAACAATCACATTTATAATAAAAAGGAAATTAAAGCATATCATTATATTGTCTTATACATATCAGAAGCCGTTGCGAAGCATTGTGATTGATTTACTAATCGCTGTCACTACCTTGTAATCAAACGTTTTTATTACGGCCATTTGTAGTAGCGTCATCTTCATGTTCGGCAGCGTTATTTCGTAGGTACAAAAAAATTGATTCTTAAAATGTTCACCCTTCCGAGTGATTAATGTTTGTAGAATTTTGCATATTTGTTTAATGAAAAAAATTCACTAAAATCTTTTAAAAATGTTTGTCCCTGAATTTCAATTTTTGAAGTATTCCATCTTTTTTTGGAAGTTTAAATTACAAAATTTCTTATCTTCACTTCTTACTTTCTGTTATCATTTTGTTACCAGTCCAAATGTTCTAATTCTCAGGCATTCGCATTTGTGAAATCTGTAGAACGGAAATGGCAATAGAGATTTTAGAAATAGAACCGTAAATGAATTATGAGGAAAAATTGATTTTCCGAACACCTGAAATTAGATAAATCATTTCAATCAATAATTCCCTAACAATATCATTCAAATAACGACATAGCTGTCAGTCATCTGATAAGTCATAGATCACGTGATAAGGTAATTTGAGAATTTGACGTGTGCTTTGCTACACATCCATCACTGGATTTAGAAATGAGTTGCCTTCTCTATTGTTGTAGTCGGAGAAACATTTAAATAACTTATTTCATTTAATTAAATAACTAATTTAATAATTAGCGAGCAATACTTTTTTTATTACAAATTTTATTGTTTAAATAATTTTCTACACCCTACAAAGTAGCTTTTATTTACATCATTTTAGGAAATTTAATTGGATTTTTACGACTCATTTGGGAGCTATTGTGATATCGACCAAAATCGATAGCTATTGCGTTTGTCCTGTCCGTCTGACCGTTTCTGTCTCCCTCCTAATGCCTCGTTCAATGATCTTGTGTGTCTTTACAGCTATCTTCGGATACCTTCTTACCCCTTCACAAGCTCGTGTCCTTTTTTGTTTATTTAATTAGTTTATGGCGCTGGGGATGAAGGAAACAGGGTCGGGTGTCTGTGGGCTTGGGAAAACAGACCAGAGTTGGGCCCCAGTGCCATAAAGTAATTAAGAAACATTGACACCGACACACCACAAAAGGGGGAAAGCAAAGTGCCAGCAGCTAGTCATAAAGACCTAGAAGATCGTCTGACGGCTACACAACTCCCGAACGGAAGGTCGGATCGACAAACGGACTTCACCGTCGTGTTTCAGAGGCCCAAACACCGTAGGGATAGGGTATTTTCAGGGACCAATGCCCTCTCCTTCAAGTTCGAGATATTTTGCATTGTTTTCATTGGATTTCCGCTATTAGCTTAAATGTAAGAAATGCAACCATCTCTTTTCAGTTGTCAGCTATAGCTTGATGGGTAAGATCTAGGATTGGATGCTGGAGGTTGTCGGTTCGAACATCTATTTTTTTCCCCCTCTTAATCTATTTTCTCAATGTCCGCGGTTTGTTTTTTTTTCTTATTATTTTCCTAATTTTTTTTTCTTATTTTTTCTAACTTTTTTTTAATTTTTTTCTTACGTTAATGTACTTCCTTTTTATTATTATTTTTAAAATTTTTTTATTTTTTGGGTCGCCTTTAAATTTATGCTATAGTACAAAATTAGATTTACTTGTTAAATGTTCTGTTTATCAAACCAAGAACTTTTCTGTTGTTTTGTTTTATCTATCCGAGTAACAAGGCTAATATTACATTTGTTAAGAGACATTGTTTTCAATCCATTTTTTCTGTAGTCTTGTTTTATTTCTTGTTTATTTTCTGGAAAGTGTTATGTCAAACGTTTCACCGATTAGTGTTTCTTGGCAGTTGACTCTTAATAACTTAGAGATGTATATCTCTTTTGGAATCAAAGGTATCTAGATATCAAGTACAAAGTATTTTATGCATATATTATGTATATATCTGGTATCTAGATACTTGGTGATCTCAAAAGAGAAATAATAATAATAATAATCAACAGAGACCATAGAACATGTTCTTGGAGCATGTAGCACTCTGGCTGGGACCGACTACACAGTAAGGCACAACAATGTGGCCAAGATACTATATCTTGAGCTTGCCCATGGCAGAGGTCTCATTCAGGGTAGAACACCTTACTACAAGTACCAATCAGAGGCTATCCTTGATGGCATCCAACACAAGATCTACTGGGACATGGAAATCAGCACTGATAAGAAGATTGAAGCAAATCGACCTGATATCATCCTCGTAGATAAGGAGAGAAAAGAGGCCACACTGTTTGATATAGCTGTGCCACTGAACCACAACCTTCATAAAGTATATGCTAGCAAGATTAATAAATACACAGAGTTGGCCATTGAAATAAAGCAGATGTGGAAACTCAGAGCAGTTCACATTAGACCAATAGTTATATCGGCGACTGGAATTTTCCCAGTAAACACAATCAGACAACTGGAATTTCTAGAAGCAAAACATGTGGCAAAGAAAATGCAAAAATCTGTAATTTTAGACTCGTGTCATATTGTCCGAAGATTCCTTAGTTTGGAATAACTTGGGTGCACTTGACGACTGTCCGTGCATTCATTGATATCCATTAGATTTAAATGAGAAAAGAGAATAATAATAATAATAATAATAATAATAATAATAATTTATTGCCTATAGGTTTTTTCTTACAATATACATCAATTTATTGATGTGACACTCAGTTGCCTTAAGGGTGATCCCGTCATGAAGGCCGACAGAGTGTCCTCACAGGCGAAGAATTGATAAAATAGATACATATTACAGAACATAAAAAAGAAGAAACATATATCTATGTTATTTCACAGGGTTTATTTTTTTAAAGGCTTTAATATTAAGAATGTCGAATATTCGACATCCAATACGATTAAAATAATTTAGAAGAATTTATAAGTTGTTGTTTTTTTCTACTTCCTAAAGAAACCTACTGACATATTGAGAAAATCAATATGTCAGTTTTCTTTATGTTTCCCATCTTCCATCAAATAACTTTTACATATTTATTGGTAGGAGATGATCTCTCTCTTCTTCTGTTTTCAATTCCCACGAAAAACTTAACAAGTCTTTTTGCAGAATATTGTGTTGGTTACAATTTGTATTTTAAAATTGTGTATTGTTTGATTTGACGAGAATTAATTGAGGAAACGTTTTAAATATTTTCTATTATATCTATTTTTAACAAATAGGCAACTAGACAGTGTTCGGCATTGTGTAATATCGTTACAAATATAAAATATACGTTACAAATTATAATACAAAATAATAAAAATCATACTATTAATAGGCAAAAAACGTACGGATGTTTGTTTGTCATCACAGTGGAGAGAGCGGAGACAGTCAGAGAGAGAATGTTTTAAAGACCATTAGTAGTCCAGTGGTTAGAGTTCCTGACTGCGAGGACGGAGGCCCTCGGTTCGAATCCCAGGCAAGGCAAAAAGAAAAAAAGAAAAAAGATAATTTGACTTTCTCAGCAAGGGAAAAAGCAAATAGATTTAATGCAGCAGGGTTTATACATTTTATTCCTTTTAAAAAATGAGCTTAGAATATCTTTTTCAATCTTGTGTTTTTGAAAAATTGCATGGTATTTCAAAAATGTGGAATTTGTTTTACTTCCGTGAATATTTCACGGGTTGCAACTAGTACAATTAATTTTTTCATACGTTTTTTGTTTTTAAATCGTGAAAACAAAAGAAAAGGAAACAACCTACAATTTATAAGAAAGTAGATTTTAAATTCCTTCAGGCATTTCTTGTTCTCAAAGTTAAAGCGTTAATTACATTGAAGGATGGGATTGTTGCTCCATCGTCGAATTCCAAGTTCTTCTTCGTTTCCAAGTAGAATTTATCGAAAACCAGAGATAATGGAATACAGAAGTTTTGTTAAGACGCTTGTAGAGAAAAATCATAGAAAACGGAGTCTCCAGAGGCACTTGAGAAGGGGTTGTTAGGTTTGATTCGGTTGCTCGTCTCATTACGTAAGCCCTGCTGCACCCACACGTTGGCTGCATAATGGAGAGATTAAGTCCAGGAAGCGAAGCACAATGGGCTTTCTTCGTGTGCCACACGGAACACGCCTCCATCTCATTAGCTGCAAGAGACTCTTAAGAAGATTCAAATATCTCCAGGAAAAATGAGTGGAAAACAAAGTGTAAACTGAAATGCACCCACTGTACATGTTTTTGATGGGTTCAAGATGACGAATGAAGGAAAAAACAGTAATAAAGACCTAAAAATGAACGTTTGAATCTCATAGGACTAGATGACAACTCTTCCCAACTGACAAGACTACAATTCAAGTACAAGAAAAAAAAATGTTAATATTAATTTACATTAATGAATTGATAAAGTGAATTTGCAGAAATGATTCTCGGCGGGAGAAAAAAAATATACGAAAGATATAAACAAAATCATAGCAGGAAATCAAAGGAAGCAGTATCGTAAGACTGTATCCGTAGGATCAATATAGAATAAGACAATATAATACTCAAAATAAGCACAAAAATAATGATGTTAGTACGACCAAAAGCACTGCTACCAAAAGATGGGGTTTTATATAAGATTTTGCAACACATTGAATACACATTGAAAAGAAACAAAGATAATAGTAAAACAAATTTAGAATATAATTTTGAGTTGAATTATGGGTATCAGTCCTCCTGTCTAACCGACCATTAGCGAATATGATAACTCAAAAATTTTTCAATCTAAAAAATTGAATTACAGAGTTGTCTAGATTACGAAAAAAAAATACAAAAAAACAACAACAACAAGTAACAGAATGATTTTTGCACACATCGGTACTGTGTATAAGATGTTAGAGGCAAAAATATGTTACCGTGAAAGCTCAGTATCTTGACAACTGAAAAACTATTTATTTTAGAAAGCTGAAGTTTTATTGATAGATAAACACATATTGCTGCATAAAATAAGTGTTATTGAATACTTCGACATCTACGGCAACAAAATGAAAGATTGTCTATGTTTAATTCTATACACTGTGTTTATTGATTTGACTGAAGTTAGAAATAATATTCCTTTGAATCTAAAATAAAGGTCTATGTTGTTTTGCTTAAATAATAAAAAAATCTTTTATAGATGTAGGTTCTGTAAATCAAATTAAAACAAGTAATAGTTGTTATATCTGTAAATACTCATAATATGATAGCTTCTCATATTTTTGTTTTTATTCTTGAGATGCATCTGTAGTCTTGTAAGTATCATCAGCTGTTATGCGTTTAGTGGCAATGATTAATTAGGAAACTTTGAAGAAAGTTCGTGATCGCGGAACGTAAAAAAAGTGAAAAAAAAATCATAAAAAATCACGAAAGATCATGAAAAATAATGCGATGTCTTTAAAAGTAAGCAACATATTGTAAATAACTATTCTTTAAAAACTCGTAATATATTAATTTTACAATATATTTTAACCTGTTTTTAATGTATTACTTTTAATAAGTAAATTCAACTGCTAATGATTTGAAAGGAATTTGTACAGTTAGGTCGGGAACAATTATTTCCTTGCAAGTTAAAAATGATAGGGGATTGTCTTCTTATTGCTGAATTATTATTATTATTATTATTATTAGTGCAATTCTATACATTTACATCTCTTGTTTTATAGTCACAGTAGCAATGATTACTCATAGACGTACGAATCAAAAGTCATATTACAACAATGCTTATTTTCTATGCAAACAAATTTATAGATGTACCTATAAGATATAACTATATCCTATATGATAGAAGTATATCTCTATCTAACTTCAGTTACAGGACTGGTGCAAATATACAGGGTGATTCATAAAGTTCTGGAAGTACTCGCTACACTTTGTTTTTATTTATCCCCCACCTTCAGGGGCACCTATGTGTTTGAAATAAACCCAATGGAGTCAATATTCCATTTAACTTAGCCTATTCTAATCTCGCTTACCTTTCCTTTCTCTTTCCGGTTGTGAAGGGTGCTAACTAGACCATTTTTTTTCTTAGGGGCAGAAAAAAGGCTAAAATGGGGACCCCATCATCCGACTCAGAATCGCACGTTCGATCCGGAATTCCATGCCCTATTTTACTTTTTTTTTTACACCGAATTTGACAGAAAAATATTACGATGTTCGTTCTTTATAAAAGGCCTATTTTCCCAGTATTTTATGAATCACCCTGTATAAGAATCTTCCACCGGAGCGTTTCAAATTGGAGTCATTATCTGTAGCTGGCAAAGAAATCTTGTCACGTACTCTGAAACTGGACCTACAGAGCACTCCATGTGATACATTTGATACTCACTGAAATTGAAGCTTTCCAACATAGTTAAAGTAGTTAAAGTAGTATCTTTAAGTAGGAAGAAAAGTACTGAAAGAACAAACATTACAGTCATGTTGTTTACTTGTATTTACACCTTGTTCATTAAAAACCTACTTTTCTTTCGGATTTATTTTCGAATGAAATCATACCTCATACCAGAAAAAAAAAAGAAAGTACAGTATTCCGTATAATTAATTAAACTTCCCGTGATGGATTAAGAGAAAGTGATTTACATTAAGACGTAATCTAATTCCTTAGTCAATGAGTTTCTGCAATTAGTGTAATTGAAAAATCAAGTTCGTTCAATTCTATTTGGAAAGGGAATATGGAAATCCACTGATGAACATGTCGAAGAAGCGAAGGGAAACTTTCTAACCAAAGCCAAAGCACTGGTAGCTAATTAAAAAGAAGACTCTGCCCAGGAGAAGCAAACAAAGCTCTTGAAGAGCGATGCTGACCGGTGGTAATTAAGCAGGCCTGGCCTCTCTTTACTCAGCTACTTCAGTAATTACCTTCCTAGTCTGTTGCTAGCGATTGGCAGCCAGAGTTAATTTTGTCATTTCATTCTAATAGGCTCATCATAAAAGGCGGAAGATCTTAAGAAGACGACGAAGTAAGTTTCGAATGAAGGAGAAGGAGGGGAATAAAAAAAAAAGCAACGACCGAAATTGATTCGTCACAGCTTGTAACTAGGGGGCATCTTCTTTTTCGTAATTTGAAGGATTTTTATCTTAAAGATCATGTATTTTTGAAGAATGATTATGCATAAAAATTACAATTTTATGTAACAATGCTGTGAAAATATAATTGAATAACCATTTCTGAAATACTTTAATACTTATTTTAATAAGGAAGTAACGTAATTATTTTAGGTTTCTCCAACCGTTTTTTTAAAACCGTAAGAGATTAACTGAAGCGCTTCGGTTTCAAATGTAAGAGCGTTTTACGTTTATTATTTCTTATTTAAATGAGTAGTAAGAAATACTCATCACAAAAATAAAATCAGAACCAAAACAAATAAAAAGTAATTGCGATCAAATAAACAACAATAAAATCAAGGAATCAAGGACAGCCAGCAGCCGAAACATCACAAATTAAAGAAATTATGAATTCAACTAATGCAAGAAATTGCATAAAAAAGATACGACAAGCTGGAAAATCAACAAGATGTAATTAACAGAAAAACTAATAAAATCTAACAAAAGTGAAATATTATAAGAAACGAAAATGTATAAGGTATAAAAAAATTCAAATGAGAGAAACTGCGTAATTGCAACAAAATAAACCAAAATTAAAAGAAATAAATACTTAAAATAAATAGAAAGAAAAGTAATATTTTTCCAAGCTTAAAATTTTCTTTGTGAAATCAAGAGCTGAAAGATGTTATTTCTTGCTTTGTATTACAACAAGTCTTGATAAAAACTCTTAATATATAACAACAATCTGATACTGATCTACCATTTATCAGAAATAGATAATGAGTATCCGAGCTATTCACTATAAACAATATCTATTAAGTATAGCAAACTGGGTTTATAAGACTTACTATAATAATTCATGTTTATCATGAATCGTTAACTCTAAATCTATTCATATGAGTTAGAAACATTTATTCATAACTGAAGGAGAAATTTATTATTGCAGCCAAATCTCCTAGAAGATAAACTGCACGCATAAATATCTTGCTTTCGTAGACGCCAATTGGCTGCATTAAGCTGTTAAAATACGACAGAGCTGGCATTAAACCCTTGTCTTAAATATCCCTTAATAACCTTTGACACTCAGGGCGTTTAAAGAACAATTCTGCTTTATAAGTTTAAGCCGGGATGTGATAAATTGAAAACAATTTAAACCCTTTCCTTACGTAGCTTACATTATTGGCTCCCACTCTTTTTTTTTTAATCTCTTTCGAAAGCCTTTATTTAACTTTTTTTGGTAGAATCAGCTGATGTTTAAAGTTTAGACTCCAGAAAAGAAAACTTATTTTTTATTTAAACGGAAATAACAAATATTTACTTTGTGACGAGATGTTTTTGTGCTCTGAGAACCAAAATAAACAGAGGAATGGTTCATAAAAGAAATAACCTCGAGACGTTTAATATTGCTGATCGATAGTCTGTCAATGAAGAGAAGCTACCAATAATGAAAATTTTATTTAAATTTCCGATAGAGCTATAAATATTGGGAAGGATTAAAACTTTAAAAAAAATAGTTTGTAGAATCATTAGCATACAATTAAAAAAGACGCACATACAACAAGTTAAAAAGTATTAAAAACTTAAAAAACAATTATGTAAGACTGACTAGTTATTTTGGACTTTCACAAAGTGATCAGCTGAAGATGATCGTGTAGTTTTCCGCTGATCGAAACGTCCTGCTTACGATGATATGCGTTTTTATTATTTAAATGTGTGCCATAGTTTTTTATTTGTTATTCGATTTTCGATATATTTTTATCATTAAAAACTTTGTCTATTGGACAAAGCAAGGAAACAATATTGAGAACTTATTTAAAAATGAATATTTTTAATAAAATCTTACAACATTTATTGGATAAAACTACAAATAAAGAGTATCATAAAAGTTAGTGATGCATTTTGGAAGATTTCTCAGGTGACATTTCTCAAACCATTCTTGCATCCATTTCCTGATGAAGATTGAAGAGAAGATATTGTTTTGTTGCATTTATTAAAACAATTAATGTCACGACAATTACAAAAATAATTAAAACAATCTTCAGATAAATTTTGTTTAAAACCCTTTGAAGACAGACTCCTCTGGACATTGAATTGGTCGAATATTACTATCTTTTTCGTAGTAAGTTTGTTTTTCTTTATTTATTTCTTAAAAATGCTTCATAATTTTTAATGCTTCATAATTTGTTATGGTCACATTGACTTGATCTCAGCGAATGAATAACCCTCTACTCATTGTATTATTAAAGCATTTACTAAATCAACGACTAAAAGCCCGGATATAAAGTTGTTACATTTAAAGTTGTGGGTCCCTTAGCCGAATTGGTAAGGGCGCTTGGCTGTGGGTTGGAGGTGACGAGTTCGATTCCCGGCCTCGGCGGAGGGCGGGAATTTTTCCACGCTTAATTCTCCTCCAAACGGGTCCTAGGGCCTACCCAGCCCTTTGTAGAATGGGTACCGGGTTTCCGTCCCGGGAGTTAAAGGCGGGCGGGCGTCGGGCTGACAACCCGACCTCATACTAGTCCCGTTGGTCAAGAAACGTCAAGAACCTTACCTCCCGCGCACCCGTGAGCCTGTATGGCCTGTTTGGGGACAGCTTTAACTAACATTTAAAGTTGGGAAAAAAGTAAAAGGTTCGAGAGAAACAAGTGACTTCATCCATGGAGAACTCCATTAAGAATTTTCCAGAGTTGAGGAACAACATATACGGTAAAAATCCGTAAATTTTATGAAACATTGTATCGGATCCATAACCCGTCAATTCTACGGACAGCAGATATCTGGCTCAATCTCCAGCGAACTCGATATTTGTCCCAGGTTAGTCTTTCTTCAGACAGGCCTCAGACGTCTTCTACCCTTCTGCCAAATGAGATGGGGTGTGATGAAGGCGTGCGAACGTCGGATTACTGTAGCGCTTGCTGTTTAACCGTTCTGTATGGTAAGTAATCGCAGGATCCTTAACTTCTACATGATTGTTCGTTGTAAATGGATACGGCGATGATGTTTTAACCTTTAACTCTGTAAAATTAGACAAAATACTTTAATTGAAATTGTCTTTTTTCTGATTCCTTCTTCTGTCACAAAGAAATGATACGAATTACATTAACATAGAAAACGCTGTTTCCCCTAATGATGACCTTTTCTATTAAAATGCACATCGTTACCCCCACTGCCTAAATTAAAACATTAGTGTTAAGAATTTCTTCCGGATGATTCTTTTTTTACCTGTGTAATTTCAGTTATGAAAGTTAAGTCCATTTCATGTGATGTCTTTTCACTTTATTATGTATGTTGATTCTAAATTAAAGTCCTTATGAATCCGTCTGCAGCGATCCAAACGGCCACAGCATTATTACATGACTCTGTGGTCATTTCAAAATCGACTGCTCAGATACAACGTTACGGCATAGAATCAATCCACCAAATGCAATTCACGGAAACAGATAGAAAGGCATTTAATTCACAGCATGCTATTTTTAACTCATAAAAACCTTCCGAATGGGTTTCAGAGTGCCGAAGGTAATCTCTAATAGGTCCATTAAAATGATACTTAAAAAAACCTGTTTTTTTTTCTTCTCTTTAGATCGTACTTTAATAGAAAAAGTTGATTTAAAACCCGTTTTATGTTGACTAGGCTTATTCAAGCCACTTAAAAGGTTAATCCAATGAAGTAGCTCCTTTGTGAGTTGCCAAAAAAAAAGTTAATTAAAGTTAATTAACTTAGATGACTAGATTTATTAGGAAAATATTGAAAGTTGGGAAAAAAGTAAGTCGTGGAAAAAAACCAGTTAAATCAGCAAGAACTATATATCTTTTTATTATCTGGCTCGATAACCTCTGCCCTGAAAAGATTGTACATTTACATTTATTAATTATTTAATTAAAACTAAAACTGTTCAAGATCCAACAATAACGATGTTATTATTGTCGCTAAAAATTTTACAACTAGGAATTTATTAATTAATTCAATTCTAAATTCCCGTTATTGCTATAGGGATTAAATTAAAGATTAAATGGACTAGATAGCGATCAACAGGAACCAATGAATTGTTTGTAAATTGAAAAAAGCTAAATATATGCATGGCAGCTTATTCTTTTTTAATTGCATAATAACTTTTGGAATTTGTTTCCGCCAGTTATCTTCATCAGCCCGTACAATCCCCATCCGGAGCAAGGGCCTCTCCTAGTTTCTTCCATCGTTGTCTATCTTGGGCGGCAGGAGTCCAAAGCACTCCCCGTGCCTTCTTGATTGAATCCTGCCATCTGTCACTAGACGACCACGACTTCTATGACCATCTCTAGGATACCACTCTTGAATTAGCTTCGTCCATTTCTGTGTTGACATTCTGGCCACTTGACCTTCCCAAGTCCATTTTTTCTTCAAGATTTCTTTGCCAACATCCTTTATCTGTGTATTACGCGTAATTTCTGCCAGTTATAGGAAAGTTTAATTAGGGAAAGGATAGCGTCATTGACGTAACACGTAAAAAGCGAAACAATCTATAGTTTTTGCATTATAAAAATATTATCAAATGCTTATTTTCAGATGATAAGTTAATGCAAATAAGTAAAAGTTAAACTGTATACTGCTCTCGCGCAACAGTTCTTATGATGTGGAGAGGTTTAAGGTCACAGACCTGACGGTTGAGGTCGGATGGTGAGCCCTCGCTCGCCCGCGAAATGCATGTAAGACTGTAGTACAATTTAGTTGCCAATTTGGGGAAAATCTAAGATTGATCGTGCAACGCCTACGTTCCACGAAACAATATTTCAAAAACATTATTTTTACTGAATGTCCATCTAAGAATTTTGAATCTCAGTGTGATTTCTATGTATGTCCTGTTCAGTGAATTCAAAGCTTTGTTTTCATGAGTCATTGTTCTGGAATTTTTTGGAGGAAGTGGTATAAGTGTAAGTTTTCAACTACCATAGCTTTTAATTAATGACTTGCACTTCACCGCGAGAATAGGAGAACGGGAAGTGTATTGATTCTACGAATTTCTTTCATTGGTGTAGAATAACGAGGGGGAAAAACCTATAATATCTTCCTATTCTTTCGCAAGAGAATGGCTTTCCATCACTTTGAAAACGAAAAAAACGAAATGAAAGAAACTTCTTAAACGTTAGGTCATAAATATTTCCAGATTATGTGTCATAATTTTCACGTGCATAAAGAAAGCCGAGAAACGGAACAAGTTTTACTTCCTGAAAAAAAAACACACACAGTTGCTTTCACGTTAACTAGACACCGGCAAAGCGCGCGCACGCCATGCACTTAATCGTTCCAAAGGGGGGTCTCACGAAGCCCTATTATCTGTTCCATCAACCCTTGCATTAACGATGGCGTGATGAGGTACAACGCAAAGATGGGCTCATTATTTACATTATATCGTAACATCTTCGCCATCTTTCATAAGGACACAGCCCCGAAAGAAATGATTTCATTGCACAGAGTCATTTGTAAAAGGCCTTCGTGTTAAGCTGAGCAATTTATGATTCAACTGCTTTTAATATTTGCAAGAGAAATGCCTGCTCCACTCTCATATCTTTAGCAATCTTCTTGAGTGAAATGAAGTTAGAAAAATATGGCTTTTCTGATTTGGTAGAAGTAAGGAAACATTTGGTAGTATTTTTATTTTACTTTACACGAGTCTTTTAAAGATCTAGGCCTCAAAAATTAAATATAGTAAAGCTTTAACCTTTTGCTAAAAAGATTATTATATTCAGAAAAGAGGACAAATTACAACAAAAAATATCGAAATACTGACTCTGTTTCTTTTTGTTAAGGGACTACTGGACTGCTGTTTCGATTGAATTGCTCTGATTAGTCTGTTATATTTTATTATCTTTGATTTATGTTTGTTTTAAATGTCATACAAAAAGAAGCCAAGTATAATAAAAATTCATCATGAATAAAGTAATATTATTAAACTTATTAAACTTCTTTAATACTCTTTAATTCTCCATTTTCTTACAATATTTCGGAGGTCTAATCGACCCTCCTTTCTCAAGCATTACACAAATAAGGGAAAAAAATCCATCATCTCTTCTTCCCAAACAACTAAAAATAACTAAAAATAAACCATCAGGAATTTGGAATTCTAATACAACAAAATAAAATGTAATATTTATTTAATCTAATGCTCAGACATTTGGAACAGAAGCCATTTGTCTTCTGGCTTCCCAGTAAATTTGTCCATCGGATCTCGTCCAGTAAAGTTGAAGTGCTTTACACTTTCTTAGATGTTTCCAGTCCGTTGGGGTATCTTCATTGCACAAAATGCAGTTTGGTGAGGCCAATATTTTGAGTCGACGTAAGTGATCTCCCAGACAATCATGGTGAGTGATTTTACGAAATGCAGCGACGGTTTCACTGCGTGGTAACTCAGGTATGCTTTTGTTATTTAGGAGTGAAATAAAATGTAATATGCTCCGTGCAATACATGATGCACAAATCATTATTACAATTAAAATGTCCAAATCGTCCAAAAAAAACCAAATAAATAATGTACTGCACGGAGCGTATCACGCCTTATTTTGTTGTTGTGGAGGAGCGCTATAAGAATTATTTTATTACTTAGGATGTTGAGTGGTATAAAGAGGTGTTGGGCCGTGAACCTAAACAAATTAATCCGTTAATCCTTTACTCCTAATATTTTCTGTTACCTAAGATGATTGAACTTTAGATGTCGACCTAGGATATTCAAAAACAAAGTAAGTCAAAAACTTTTAAGAAATCTTCTATATTCTTTTCTTAAAAATGTTTACATATATTTACATCTATACGTTGTATTTACTTGAGTTTCTTTCAAGTTAATTACATCGAGAAATTAAGATTCTTCTGGTCTTGATGGGGTTAGCCCTCGTCTATTCTGCGTTGTCAAGGTAACTGTAATCAATGTCTTTTTAACATTAAATCTTTGATAATTACTTGTTTGACTTTAAACCCTTTCGTAATTACTTGATTTACTTTAATTCAAGATTCTTTTCCGATTCTATCACATCAAGATTAAATCTTCTCTTGACCCGTCCGTGTAAGGATATCGTAATGGGTTACTTACATGACTTAATCTTCTCACTTGCAATATCGCTTCTCCTAGTTTTTAATACGATCATTGGTTGACTCTTTCTGATAATCGTATTAAGCGGAATCGTAGAATCTTGATGTCTTCGATTTGGAACATTACTGGATCTCTATTTGCGCCTGTCTTCCACTCTTCGGGAATCACACAAATTCCGGTAATATCTCTTGATATTCTACCGTCCAGTAATATGCGTACATATATCGATCTTCTGAACTCTTCTATTCTTCATAGAGTCGCAGAAATCTTCTTAAGACATCATACTTAATCGTACGTGGAAGCTGCCATTTTGAGAACGTCTTCTCCGCTTGAAGATTCGTTTAGTTCTACCGTTACTTAGCTTTGTCACCTTGTGCCCATTGTTGAACAGTGTTGACTCGAGTGCTGTTCATCATCTGCCGTTAACTGCTTGTTAACGATTGTTGGCACAGTTCTTTCTTTCCGTTGCATTTGCAGACAATTGGTTGTTGAGTAAATGAATTGTCCTTGTTTGAAAAAGGCTTAGAAATATAAACGTATAAATATTTCAAAATTCAAACTACAGTTGTATTAAAATTCCAAATTCCTGATTGTTTATTTTTAGTTATTTTTAGTTGTTTGGGAAGGAGAGATGATGGATTTCTTTTCCCTTATTTATGTAATGCTTGAGAAAGGAGGGTCGATTAGACCTCCGAAATATTGTAAGAAAATAGAGAATTAAAGAGAATTAAAGAAGTTTAATAAGCCAAGTATAAACTATTGAGCAATTGATAAAAGCTAATCAGAGCTAATTGGCTCGAATTTTCAAATGTATACTCTAAAAATGATGCGTCTGAAATGACCTTCAAGCAAACAAATAATAGAAATAAATATTTGAAGTGACATTCGTAAATTGTAGGGCGCGCTGATAATTGTTCATCGTTAAATCGCTCAGTTCAAAACGTAGAATTATTCCCTGTGTTATGATTTATTATTAATATGAAATTAATAATATACAAAATTTTATTTGAAATTTCGAGTTATATAGATAGCATTTTCAGGGCACAGTAAAATTTTTAAAGTGTTATTATAATAAGGTGTTAAATAATATCTGATTACAATTCGGTTTATCTTCGACATAAACTGAGAGCCGAAGATACTACAGTACAGTTCATGAAAGAAGAGGTTGTGATGACGTAATTTTCTTATGGATTGATGTTTCCAGGACGTTAACAGCTCCATCTATTCCTAAAATCCGTAACTGAATCTTATAAACATTGCGAAAATATTCTGATTGTTGTATTTTCTATAGTTACGAATACATAATAATAATGAAAATTGAAATCATTAAAAACGTTCCACACTATTCTCCTTGCTTGGCTATGCAAAGTTTGTCCTTTACGCTTTTGCGATCACAAAACGACGCCATCTTGGACTGACTGCTCGGAATTCCAGTTGATGACGTCATGACTGGTGACGTTTACTCCAGACAAAATCGATCGCTACATAATGACCATATATATCAAACCCTTTTTTTTTAAAAAAAATACTATAGAGAATAATGCAATCATCCGATTGGTCCAAGTTAATATTAAAGAAATAACGAAATAGGCTTAGCTACATTTTGAAGAATTATTTTACTACCTATACTTTACTTTACATAGAAATACCTTAGAAAATAAGCGAAAATGTAACTTCCAAGTATTTTCTATTTCTCTTTCGTTGAAAGTTGCTTAGAAATAGTTGTGTGTTGATGATTATACAGCACAGCGGACCAAGTATTGGCCGCTGAGGTTTCCGGATTTTACATCCCGTGACAATTTTACTAGAAACCAATAACTCTTATGTGTTCAACAGTACATTATTGAATGAATCAATAAACCAAAAAGACACCTAAGTAAACAAAAGATTTCGCCTCTGAGCT
>JAFIDM010000179.1:38329244-38353188 GCA_023159025.1 Thereuonema tuberculata | reverse complement strand
AAAGTGCAAGAACTGAAACAATGAATTACTCTAGTGACATCTTAAGGAATCAATTAATATTAACACCTTTTAATAATCCACTAATGTGTGGGATGTCTTGGATTGATTAAAGTTAATTCGATTTCAATTAGTAAAGCGGATTTAGACCTAATTAATTTTGTTTTTAGACAATGAATAGTTTGTATTAAAATTTTAATAAAAATAAAATTTTAGATCATATTATTCCCACGACTTCAAAAGCAAAGGCAATGCTTTAAGGAATTTAGGCTACAAATTCTTTCATCAACGTTTCGTAAATAGTACAATATATTATTTCTTGTTTGTGGTACTTTTATTCTGGCAAATCGAGACACGTTCTGTTTATCATTTTGAGTTCCTCTGTCAATGTATCCACAATATTTTGTCGAGAGGTCATCCATTTTACTTCATATTTCCTTCGTTAGAAGATCGGATTCGTGCTCTAATGAGAGACTCTTCAAACCTTCCATTTTTCTTTTCCGAAGCAATTCTTGTCCCTGTCAATCAGAATCTAATTGTTCACTGAGTGGAAAATATGACGTCCCTTCGGCAAAAGAGCATCTGCAGTGGCCAGGTTATGGTTATACCTTATCAGAATAAGTGTAAAAGGCCTTAAAGAAGTCGGTCAGCAAATGTAATGCTAATCTTCTGATTCCATAAAACATAAAATGACTTAATATCTGTCTCCTTGTATAGTAATGTGGAGAGTACATTTTTAAAGATTATTTACATTTTTACGTTCTGAAAATGATGAAAACATCTTTCTAATGAATTGAAGCATTTTCGCTACTTGTATCTTATTCTTGGAAACAACAACATATTCGAATTCTGCAAGTGTAATCAACACTATCATAGATTATTATTGAGATATTATTATTGAATATTTTCAAGTTTAATTCATACTAAAACCAAAGTACACCCCAACCTACTTTCCATAAAGTGTTGAGGGGTTTCTGCTTTTGATTTTTTATTACAGGTTTTTAAAAACAGTGTTAGAGATTTTTATAATGCTATCCTGATAACACTACTACAGGATATTATTTTAGATCTTTCCTTCTTGCTGATGATGGAGATCATGTTAATCCTCGAAACTGTCCTTGGACCTTTTTAATGTATTTTTTAATATAAGATTTTAAATCTTTTTAAAAATGTTTATTGTGTGAATTTCAGTAGATTTTATTTTAATGTAAAGATTTCAACATACGTTAAAGTTTTTAAATAATACATATTTGGACCAGAAGTAAACTCTTTGGTCATTTTTATTAAGGAATTCAAAAATCTTACAACTTTGAACAAATTTTCAAACTCCTATTGAATAATGAATAATCGCTTTCGTAGATTCATCTTGACACGACGATCAACTTGTTTCTAGGGAAACTGCATCTTCAATTAATAAAACGGTCAACTTGACTCCTACCAACAAAACTCTTTATTCATGATATGATATTTCGTTCCTTCTGATCGAAGGAACTTCATCAGATAAATAATTACAGATAATAATCCCTGTTTATCGAATTCATATACAAATGAATTAACAATCTCTAACATACAGAAGATAACAATCATAATGCACTAATTATCTGTAATTATTTATCTGATAAAGTTCCTTCGATCAGAAGGAACGAAATATCATAGCATAAATAAAGAGCTTTGTTTGTAGGAGTCAAGTTGACCGTTTTATTAATTGAAGATGCAGTTTCCCTAGAATCAAGTTGATCGTCGTGTCAAGATGAATCTATGAAAGTGAGTATTCATTATTCAATATGAATTTTATCCAAAAATTTTGAAACTTAGTAGAAGATTATACGGTTTTGATATAAAGAAAAGTCCTCTTGATTTATATTTATACAGTAAATCGAATAGTAACGTGACTCTGTTTGTTATGTCAATTTTAGTGGTTTTAAAAGGACATTTTATCAATTTTTAATATTAATTCTTTGTTTCCACAGGTAACCGAAGTAGAGGTATAATAAAATTTAGAAAGGATATTAAGTAATGGATGGGTTGTATTGTTTTATGTCATTTGCTTTCTCCCATATTTTCTTTTACCCGAATAAAGTAAAGTCAGTGAATGTTAGTTACATTGAAATGTACAGAAACTGCTAATACAATACATTGCAGTGCTGCCCTGGGTTATTTGGAAGATTTCAAATTAAAAAAGTTCAAAATCCTTTATAAATTACAGCCTTAAATAAGAAGGAATAGAAAAATGCGATATAAACGTGATTGCGGTAGATATACAGACATTAGAGGACTCAAATTAGGAAGGGAAGAATAAACTTAGGTATCTTAGTTAACTTAGTAACTGAGTGTTTTAAAGTGTGAGAAGCATTTCAACAATCAAAATTATAATGGTTAGTTCAGTTCATGAAAGAAGAGCTTTTGATGACGTAATTTCCTTAGAGATTGATGTTTCCAGGATGTAATAGCGCCATCTATTGCTAAAATCCGTAACTGAATCTTATAAACATTACGAAAACATTCTGGTTTTTGTATTTTCTTCAGTTAGGAATACATAATAATAATTCAAATTGAAATAATTAAAAACGTTCCACACTATTCTCCTTGCTTGGCTATGCAAAGTTTGTCCTTTCTTGGTCACGCTTATGCGATCACAAAACGACGCCATCTTGGACTGACTGCTCGGAGTTCAAGTTGATGACATCATGGATGGTGACGTTTGTTCCAGACAAAATCGATCGCTACATAATGACCATATACATATGTGGCAAACCCTTCTTTTTTGAAAAATAGTACAGTGCATCCCTCAAATTTCTTATGGTAGATTGATTACATCTCTCTATTTCGTCTTATTACTTTCCAGAATGGTATAGACATTAAACAAGTGAAATTCAAGAATTTTACAAACTAACCATGTGAATAACCAATTTGCTTTAAAACTTTCCCAAATAACATTTTTGATCTTATTTTCAAAGCAAATTAATAAAGCCATGTTAAACAAAGCTCCGTTTGCAATAAAATGTTTCTTATAAAAAAATAAGAATTGTCGTAATGCACATTATTCATTGAATGGAGAATTTGTTTATTTCAGGTATTTCGATGAAATTTTCTTCTTTGAATTTTCTCAGTAGCAAATTGAGCACGTTTACATAAGAGATCGCGATTTTAAAACCAGGTTTCTATTGTTTTCGAAATAAATTCAGCCTAAGAAATTCGATCTATTTTTCAGAAAGGAAATTCTATTCATGTATCGGAAATTAATTTCCAAAATACCTGAGGGAAGGAACAGTTGTTAACCTGTTGCCTGAGAAACCTGAAAGAAAATAAAGCTGGTTTCACAACCCATTAATGTTTTACGTATATATTAAAGTGGAATCCATAGAAATTAAAATATTCCAAGTCAAATATTCTGACATTCCTATACAATCGTACGGATTTGCTGCTATTGACGCAGCAATGCTTCTAGTAATACTAATTAAGTTACTAATTAACTGATTGAAGAATTAATTAATCCCAAAATTACCTCCTCCGTTAATAATTCTTTCAGTACTTGAATCTTGCCACTCAAAGTCTTCTTCCAATAAAGACTCTGTTATGATTCAGCTCTTGAAAAACTTTGAATTTGAAGAGTTAATTAACCCTGGATCAAATATGTCTCGTGATTGCTGCTCCTCAGATGGGAATTAGCTCATTGAGAACTTATATTTGGTGTTAATTACGGTTAATCAAACAGACCAGCGGAAAAACTTTCGAAATTTAGGTACCTTATTTACTAAGCACTGATATGTATTGAAAATATCTAATAGGATAATGTAAACTTTTCTTAATCTGGTAGAACTTTACTAAAAGTTTGAACGATATCATAAATTTTATGAGCGTGATTAGAAAATAAATAAAATTGTTGTTTGCAAAGATAAAAAAAAAAAAATGGGCGGAATAATGTGTAAGCAATCAAAGGAATTTCTATTTGATAAATTACCAGGGTTTATCAAGAGATAAGGAAAAAAAAGCCTCGGATTTCCTTTCATTGCAAGAAAGGAAAACAAAATCTTAAAGGGATAACAAAAATCCCATAATAATTGGATGTTGCCCAAGGGCTATACATTATAGATAGGGAAAGGAGAAAGAGAGCACTTCCACAGATTAACGTCATCAATCTCATGTTGTGATCTGCGCCAACAAAGCTACAGTCGCTATTACCTTGTGGCAGAACATGGTACTCTTCATCAATTATCCCCAGACAAAAACTATTTATTTGCACTACATGACAGTTACACAAACCAAAATCTCGCTTCCTCCCTTACGGTCGGGAATTGCTGCAAAGGAAATTAATTAGCTTCAACTACGTGTTTGTTTTCCTTACAATAAGATTGTCTTGCTGAATGGCAGGCTTAGTTTCTTCGGAGCAGCAACAAGAGAAGTTGAGAAAATATTTTTGCTTTTCCATTACACTGCTGTTAAACAAATCTGCTTTTAACCAACATGGAAAAGTAATACTGAACTTAAATAATGAAGACAGGTTTGCTTTAACATAGCTACTGAAATTTGCTAGTGATATTTAAAGTTAAGGCTATGGGATTTAGAGTTCTGCATGATTAGGGAGGAGAAAAAATTCCAATATTTTTCTAAGTGGATACTGGGCTAATTTCTTTTTGGAATTAACTAGATGAACATTGCACTGATTGGCCAGACAACGACTCTTAGAAGCGTCTATCTTTTGTGCCGTTCATGCTCATTGAATGCCTTGGGCAGCACACCAGAGACACCAGGTTTTAGAAAATGAAAATATGTAGGAAACCACATAATGTTTGATCTGTTTTCTCCACGACAACACATTTATTTCATTGTGTTTCCACCACTCCTCTGTTATATTAGCGATAGGTAGAGAGCGCAAAATTATCTATTGAATAAGGACATTTTTGTTATTTTAAGGAATTTCTTTTATTATTACTATTATTAACATCATTGCTATTGTTACAACATGTCTCTTTGGAAATAGACATTTGAGAAGCTACTAAAGCAATCAAAGATTTTTCTTGCGGATGTGTTTCCAAGAATATTTTTGACCTATTTTCAAACAGGAAATGAGGCTCATCAAATAAGTTAGTTATAATCATCGGAGCGGTTCTTGAGTTCTCCCAGAATGCTACGCATATCATCGATTGTACTCTCCTGACGGTTTGTTCGGCATTATAGACTGAAACAAAATGGCGACCGAAACTTCACATTCAAAACTTCGTCAAGGAAAAGCCATTTACAGTCAATCCAGGGAGATTATTCATAACGTTGATCGTTTTAAAGACAAAAGAATTTCAATTCTGTTAACGAAATTACTCTACAACGATAGGTTTTCATCAGCAAAAACGTTTGCTTTCCTGCATAACGAACATCATTAATAGTGGCGAAAGTAGTCCATGATAATTTTCCAGAAGACTCAAGAACCGCTGCGAGGATTATAGTAAATAAGATATCCTTTGTATAGTTATCGTAATAACTTCTGAATCGCTGGATGGATCTCTTTGAAACTTGATATGCATATTGGAGACTGTGCATAACCTTACATTTATATTTGAAATCTTTTCCACGTTGGATATATTAGTAAGAGAATTCAACCCAAATTACCATAGAAAAACATTCGACGCTAAACAATCGTTTTCTATTCTAGCGATATTAACAGAAATAGAATAAATATCGTTTCTTTAGATTCGGATGTTTCGACAATGAGATATTAACAGAAAGTTGTCTTAAGTGTCAATATTAAATCATTTTAACTAATCCACTGCAGATGGATTTATTACAATTAAAATTAATCCGTTTTAACCAATTAAACAAGTAATGCGGATTTTTTTTAATGTTTATCAGTACCATTAGATATACTTATTAACTGTATAGCTGTGGTTTAGGAAGTTTAATATATTAATCTAAAAGTTAAATTAATAGTTACTAATTTAACAAATTAATCAAGCACTTAAAATTAAAACATTATCATTCTTTAATAATTAATTTTCCTATCCACAATATCAGAAATCATTTGCTGTTTTATTTGTTTAGTTGATTAAGATTTAGTTGACTGAAAAATTTGTACTTTACATAATTGACTAATCTATATCCAAAGTTATTTCTAATTAATTATTTCAGAAATTTGAAAATTCATAACTATTAATATTTGACAGATGTTGTAAGGTTAATATAATGGTGTTTTTGTTTGTTGTTTTTACGACTTTAAAGAAAAAATGAAGAAATAATATTGTAAAGAAATACTCTCTAATTTAAGTAGAGAGGAAAAAAAAAAAACCACACAATGGACAGTAAATATGCCTTCACACACTGAGTCAGCGTCAACGGGAATTCTGAACAGCTGTTTCATCCTCATTGGATTATCAGCAGAATTTACCCTTGATGTTTGCCTCAGTTGCGCGCAAGCTTTACCTAAAAGCATTCTCGATCCCGGGAATGGGCCGCCGAGATAAAAAATGATCAAATAAAAAACAATCCTGTGAAATCCACAGTATTAATCCCTTGTCCTTTCACTGAAAGGCATTAAGGAATTTAATTACAAAAAAGAAAAATCTTAAGTAAAACGAAAAGCTAATTTAAGTCCAAAATAATATATAGGTAGAGAGAAAAAATCACAACTGGACAGTAAATATGCCTTCGCACACTGAGCCAACATCAACGGAATTCCGAACAGCCTTGATCGTTGATGTGTGGCTCAGTGTGCTTATGAAGATTGGATTTCATTATAACTTATTTCATAGTAATTTATTGTTTGCATTATTGGTTTTCAGTTGATTTCATCCTTATATTGAAATCAAATGAAAGTGTCTTATGTGTCGATTTTATAGTTTAAATCAGAGATTCTCAAAGGATTTGCCACGTAATTGCATGGCTGTGTGACGAGTTAAAAAGGGAAAATAAGAGGAAATATAACATTGTTATTAAACATTTTCAACAGCATTACTTATTAACATAATAGGAACAAGTAATAGAAACTGGAATGGCTAAAATTAATGAATCGGTAATTACATAAAAATTATAATTTGTATATTTCATTAATTAAAAAAATATTTATTGAAAAATATGGGCTGTTGTCCATCTGCAAATTTTTCCAGGATTCTATTATACGTAGTAAAGAAAGGAAAAAGTTTGGAGTGTCGGGCCATATTTTTCGATTTGAAGTTTCTGTTCATGGAAATTCAATTTAAATTCTTAACTTTTAAACTATTTATTGTCACCGGTAGCTGTTTTCGCTTCTAACAAATCCTTTATCAAGAATCATAACATAAACAATGGATTGAGTTCAACTACGAAATGACAAAGAAGCTATTTAAAATAATAATTTATTTTTTAATTTTGCTTAGCCTTGTTATATATAATGTTATGTACACTGTAATGCTATATACAATCGGTATATGTACAAAAAATTAAAAATATACAGAAGCTCGGTTATAAAGCGGTCTTTCGGATCCAAGATCTCGAAGATCTCGATATAACCGCGATATAACCGAACTTTTATTACTTCGCGACGTCAAATGTCGTATATCGCACTCTATGATCGCCAACACAATTCCAAATCGATTCAAAATGGTCATTTCGCGATCATTCAGAGCTATGTGAGAGAATTTTATATTTATAAATACATAAATCATTACCTTTTCAACACTTTGATGGGTTATATTAGCCAAAATCGATTTCGCGCCGCCATCTTGGCATTTTGTACAAACGACGAGTCACGTGGATCGAAACTAGATATTCATACGCCTATTAGATTACACGGGCCTCTTTACTGGTTGTCATTGGCAGAAAAATAGATCTCGATATTCATTTTGGTTAAACGAGAAAGTCCGCGATTCTGGTATTTTTTAAAAAATATATTTGACGCATCAGGGTGGATTTAGAGTCTCAATTACTGTAAATAATAAGGAAACAAGCATATTAATTTACACCTTTGATTTGATTTTAGGCGAAATAATGATAAATTTTGCAATTTTACAATTATACACCTTTTCCAAAATAGACGGGATCGAAGACCAAATCGCGTTATATCTGAATTCGCTACGTAAACATCCGGGTTATAACCAAGCTTCTGTGTATATACGTTTGCAAAACAAAATCACAGTATCGTATTTTCTATATATTATTTTTGTGATGAAGATATCTCAAAAAACACAAAATCAATAAAAAGAAAAATTCTCGTGTATCTGTAATCTTATAACCCAGATTAAGAACCACTGAAATAATATCCTCATGTAAGAAAAACAGAGGAAAAAAAATCAGATTATAAACAACTCCACAAAGCTAAATATTTGAAGTCCAAAGTGACGTTTCTAAAGAAAGGCTGTGTGGGTGGGAATTTTCTAATCCGTATTTGGACTGCTGTTCTGGTCATGGTACCTCTTTGAACACTCGAGTAATACCATTGTCTTAGTGGCTTAATCAGATTACTAAGAACAGCTCCCCTTGTACTAATCCTAACGACGATTATCGGTAACAGATAACACTCATCAGATTACGAGTGTTCCCCTTTAATGTTTTAAAACCACTAAAGGGGAGACGGGGATCTCTGCAGCCGTCCTGACATTGGGAAGTGTAACATGCTCTGTAGTGTAACTCCTTATTTCTTCTATTTTGTTTTAAAATATTAATAATGATCCTATTAGAAAGCTAGCGTAGATAACTATATTAGAATGTAAGGAAAAATAAAGATATTTATTCTATTATAAGATTAGAATACAGTGGAACCCCGCTATTCGTACACAATCCGTTCCAGGAGGCAGTTCGAATCGCGATTGTACGAATGGCGAATCTTTTTTTCACTTAAGATATAATGTAAATGGATTAATCCGTTTCAGAACATAGAGATGATTGCTTATTTAAACCTTTATAATAATAATTTAAGCGTAAAATACATAAAAACTATGAAAACAATAAATATATAGGCCTCTCTTATTATGTCTTTCTTTTTCAGTATAGACAATATGGTTGATTTCGCCATGCCATACTGAGTTGCCAGGTCAGAGACACGAGTTCCACTTTCAAACTTCGCAACGAGTTCTTTTTTCAATTCAATTGTCGTTCTCACTGCTTTCCTTTTAGGCTTAGTTGAATCAGTAATCTTTTTTGGACCCATGGCTGCACTATTTTCAATAAAAATAACAAAAAATAACAATAAAATATCACAAAGTTTCATGAAGCTTGCGTGGATGATGCTTAGTTGCGAGGAAGTTAGCACGAGACAGAACTGAAGCGACCGCGTGGGGCGGCCAGTAACAACGTCCCGCTGTCCGAATCGCGAGCAAGCGTACGAATGGCGAGTTCAATTTTACTTGAAAAAGTTGGACGAATAACGAGTTGTACGAATAACGAGGCGGACGAATGGCGGTGTTCCACTGTATAAGGAAAACACACAAATTAAGATTCACTGAGCTACTTTTGGAATTTTTCGTACTGGGAATCCAAAACAGACTGTTTCACGCTTCCTAGTGATCATCAGTTGAATTCGCCCAGTACTCAATAGCTCAGTGGAATCAAAAGAAACATAAACAAAGCACAAATCAACGGAACAATTAATCGTTCAGTTAAAAAACATCAAAATACAAATTAAGAATAAGAAGGGCAGTAAATCAATCCCCGCTTGCAGACAGCTTAGCTTGTAAAGGGCTTATGTGTATGTTTATTTATAAATTAATTCTTTATAAGCTAAGCGGAGATTGATTTACTGTCCTTCTTATTCTTAATTTGTATTTTGATGTTTAAGAACTGAAGGGTCATTGTTCTGTTCGTTTGTGCTTTGTTTATGTTTCTTTTGATTCCACTGAGCTATTGAGTACTGGGCGAATTCTGATGATCACTAGCAAGCGTGAAACAGTCTTTTTTCGATTTCCAGTACGAAAATTCCAAAAATAGCTCGGTGAATCTTTAATTGTGTGCATTTTTACCTTTATTTTTCTCACTAACATTCTCAGGCACATTAAATTTTTCCATAATTCTATATTAGAATGTTTATAAAAGATTATATTAGAAAGTGAACATGATGCTATAGATAAAGAAAAGGTTTACGTCTATCTAAGGAAATACTGACGATTGCATTTGGGTTCTAGAGATATTGAAAGAAAATTACGGTCATGACCCGTTTCCAAGAACTGCGAGGAGAGGGAATAGTCCTTCGCTGTGATTTAGGTTCCAGGCCACGTAATGATTAACTGCTCCCAATATCCTGACATAAAAGTAAGGCGTAGTATCCACTTTATTTCTCAAGAAACTAAAATATTCACACCTATAAAAGTAGAATATGTAGTAGCTTCGGTGTAAGAATGATACTCTTATTTGATAGTTAAAAAGAAACCTGTGAATTTCTCATTTGGAGTATAAAAATAGTGAAAACAAAAGGGAGAATTTCTTTACTTAATGAAATTTTGTTCGACTGTGTGTTGTCGATTTCTTACACAATTTTCAATGTACGTTGAACTGATGACTTGTAATATTTAATATAATTTTTTTTTTTTGCTAACAATTGATGAATTCTAATTTAGCTTCAAAAACAGAGTTGTTAGCTGCTGTTTGTGGAAAACCTCAAAGCAATTGCTTTACGCTTGTGTTGAAGCTCAAACCAGCTACAATTAGGTCTGATCTCAAACAACGAGTGCTTGTATCGATGCGTGGGTGGAACATTTGTTCCATTTGCTCATCCGACTGAATTCGTGTTAAATTAGATCCAAACCTTTCCTATACAAACAAAAGTTTGACGATTTTACAACCAGCTGTCATCCAATCTTGGTGGAGTGTTTCACCGCAAATTATTGTGGGCTCCGATCAGAATGGAATTGTCCCGCTTTAGGAGTTGATTTGAAAAGCTGGGACATTTCATGGTGAACCGCCAGGACTTCTCTCTTTGTTAGATAAAGTTACATTCTAGGAAAATAATTATTGTTTTCTTAAAACAAAAGTAAAAGAAAAAAGAAAACTGAAAGCTTGAAATCTTTAAATTTCTTCTTTTCATATATTTTTATATTCAAGGAAATGGTATAACTAATGCCAAATAATAGCTCTAATAAATATTTCTCGATTAGTATATTTTTTAATGATTATATACTTAACTACAATAACACTCAAAATAATACAGAAAACCAAAATTTCTAAAACCAAAATTTCGAAACTGTATACGTACGTAAATATCTATTGCTATCTGAAATTAAAGTTTGTATAATCATCGGCCTTTTAATCGTAATGTTGCAGTTCATCGTAATTTTCATTAATGCCAATTTGGTTGAAAATTGATGTATTCTTTCTTGATGTTCCAATTTTCATTTTCGCGATTGTATTCCAACGGCCAGATAACGCAATGATGAAGCCAGTCTTTTGCCAGAGATTATTGTGACGTTAAAGGTACGATTCGGGCTCAGCCTTGCAATCATTTATTCACTATTTAGAATATTTGAGTTTAAATTTTACATAGCTAAGACTTGCTTCAAGAAATAAACTGCTCTACTTGAGTGTCTTGATATCTTTGCTTTCTTCGAATATTCACTATTGAAAGCTTACTTTAAAAATGAAAATTATCTTCTTATAGCATTATATTTACTCTCTAAATTCTGATTTTGGTTGCTCTTAGCCGTTAAATTTTATTTATTCAATATCCTCCTTAAAGACAAGATATTTTCCTGGGAAGGTTACAGTAAAGCACAAGAAATATTTACAGATCAACGGTCTGCATTTTCTGATTCGTATAATTTCGAACGCTAACTGAACCTTTTCACCTAAACCATCTAAAACCTGCTTTCATTTATAAGAGATCTTGTAGCTATGTAATTAAACTGATCTATCATTTACTAACTAACATCCAACTTAGACTCGATTTAATATATTATTAGTGTGTTAACAAATGAATTAAAAAAATTATATTTTGAAATTTGATGTTCTCCTGCCAACCAGTCAATTTTTAGATTAACTTTTAAAAGTTTACTACCCCGTAGAAACAATAGAGGACGTTTAATAGGTGAAGATGAGAGTTGTTATATTTTGGATAGGCGATCTACTCCCGATTAGGCTTTTGATTTTAAGAAATAATGATATCACTTAAGGCAGGTGCCTTCAGAAATGACGTTATCAAACGAAAAATAATGCTAAACTCTGGCTATCAAATTTCAATATTATCTCCCTAGGGCTGGATTTACTTGTTAGAGGTATGGTCGCTCCTAAAACACAAAAAAACTACAAAATGCCTGCAACTTACATTAAAAGAACCTTCTCCGCACCGTCACTTGGACGAAGTCATTGATGATGTCGTCATAGTCTATTCGAAACACTTCAGATTCACTAGACAGCACAAACAGGAAATTTAATCTGTCTTCCTCGACAGAAAAACGAAGATAACTCTTCACGTTTTTTAGAGCCGAATAAAATACCTTTCGGAGGAACAGTTAGTGATTGGTATAGAAATAACACGTAACCCCACTTTAATGTTTGGATAAATATCTAACATATCCTTTCTTTCGAATTACACTGTATAACTTCAATATGGACAGTTTTTCACCCACTTCACCTTCGCAAAGTATCATGAATGATCTTCGATGAAGGCATTCATATTAAAGAATCTGCAATGTCCTGTGGATACTTTTTTCGAGACTTTTAGTACATTGACTGATCACTTATGGATCTGTTTGATAGAGCTACATTATGGATCTGTTTTATGTAGCTCTATCAAAATTTCAAAAGGTGCAATACAAAAGAGGGTAGTTGCCTAGGCCTGAACACTGCCCCCCCCCCTCCCCTTATTTTTTTTTTTAAATCAGCTTCACAGGAAGAGAATTCTGATACTGCAGATTAAAATTAAATAAAATAAAAAAAATTAGCTGTAATAGTTATATAAATGCATTAAAAAAACAAGCATTTACAAATTCTTTTTAGCCTATTTTTTTCTATTGTGTTTCTGTGTGTGAACCCCGCCCCTAGTAACTTATGAACTGCTGGAGGGATCTTCTTGAAATTTGACATGCTTATTTAAAGCAAGAGGCGATGTAACACAATAAATTCAATGATGTAGCCCAGCGGTCGGCAACCCGTGGCCCACGGGCCGCATGCGGCCCGCGAAGCGTTTTGGTGCGGCCCGCGAGGCGTGTTGGAAGATTTTTTTTTTTTGTTTGGTTGTTAAATTAAGATATTCCGTTTTTTTTTTTGGTTGTTAAATTAAGATTTTCCTTTTTGGCCCAAGTGCGGCCCGCAGTAATCCCCACATAACATATTTGGCCCTCTTACAACAAAAGGATGCCGACCACTGATGTAGCCGATGCACCGGAATACTTTTAAATAATTTAATATAAAACATAAAAAAATTTACAAATCGAACTAGTTTCTTTCCCAAGAGGGGACATCATCAGCGATACAAAAAATTAAATATAGTGCTTGGAGATTTATGGACAATCTCCAACGAATCCTTCAATTAAAAAGTTCAAATTACAAAGAAATCACATGATTAAAATGTGAATCACACAGCGTCACGACGGCATTGGCCTGTCATGTGATTCCTTTGTAATTTGAACTTTTTGATTGAAGGATTCGTTGGAGATTGTCCATAAATATCCAAGCACTGAGTTTAATTTTTTGTATCGCTGATGATGTCCCCCTCTTGGGGAAGAAACTAGTTCGATTTGTAAATTTTTTTATGTTTTATATTAAATTATTTAAAAGTATTCAGGTGCATCGACAACATCATTGACTTTATTATGAACTGTGCACGTAAAGTTTTATACATCATTATTCAGGCGATGTAACATATTTGCAGTTTTTTGAAGTTCTTCTAGAGAAAGAAGAGCCCGAAGATAATAAAAATACCCACAGAACAGCATTGAGAACCCTGGGTTTCCATCGATGTGTTAAACAATGAATCCCCTATTTACTCCTCTTGATATCTTAGAGCGTCTTAATTATACAGTCGGACCACTATTAACGAAGTCGCTAAGTCCCGAAAAAAAAGTTCGTTATATGGAAAATTCGTTAAATAGAGATTCATCTTTTAAAATTACTTTAAACTACATAAAACAAATTTAATGTACATAAACAATAAATATTATTTAAAAAAGTAATAATTTTAATGACGTAAAGCATACAGTACCACATGCGTACTTAAATTTTACTAATAAAGTCTGGGTTTTTTTTTGAAAAAGTGTTTTTGCTCGTAGTATGTCTCGCATCTTTGCAATGCAACAAAAACTCCTTCAGGCGTGTTTTATCTAATTGTAATCCGCGTCGGATTGTTTCAAACGATTTTAGCATTTCATCATACGAAGAATTTTTGATTTCTGCATCATGATCATTTCCATTTTGATCATCTTCATCTTCATCGCAATTCATAGCTGTATTTTTCACACTGTCCAAAATATCCGATTCAGTTAGTGTTTCCGAGGTCTCAACTTCAAAATCAAGTGAAAGATAATCATCAATCAGCACATCATCGTTACTTTCTTCTTTTTCCCTCAGCTGTATCCACATTTCTTTCATTTCCTCTAAGAGAATATTGATAATTAAAACATTTCAAAGAGAAAAAAAAATAGATACCACGAAAAAGTTCGTTAAATAGAAAATACACTTCGCTATTTGGAGGTTATTTTATGAAGAAATTAGCAAAATGTTCTTGGTTCCAAAGAAAAGTTCGCAAAATAGAGAAATTCGCAAAATAGAGGTTCGTTAAATAGAAGTCCGACTGTATAATATTTTATAATTAAAATTAAAATTAAAATTTCACAAATCGAAAATTTTTTACTATTCGTCTTTAGCAGATATATTCCTGATTTTAAACCCCCCCCCCCCCCCCACAAGATTAAAGGGACCTAAAGCTTCAAGTTCTGTCAGGAATCTTTTAAATATTCGTCTTCCAGCATCAGGAAAATTTCAAAGAATAAAAAAAAGTTGCATTTCCTCTAACAATAAGAACCGAGTTGTTTCAGCGAATTGATAAAAGGACAAAAGAGGTTCTCGCTTCGCTTAAAGCGCCGAAGAATATTTCAAAAGGAAAAATGTTTCGACTTGCTTTAGAAAGATTACTTAAGTGAGGACATGCTTCCTAAACTTTTTTAAAAGTGAGTCGATGCTTCAGTGCCTTTGTTTCGCAGCAGTATCATTTTTGCGGCCATGTTGTTCGTCTTGACAAGGCATTTGGAAATGAATCATGGCACCTCAGTTCGTCTCTGTTGTCTCGTGTCTTTACCAACCCTTCTGTGGATAAGATTTATAGCGTTTGTTAACATAGTCGAGATATAATCCTTCCTGCCAAATATTTGTTGTAATGGAAATTTTTTTCTCTCTCAAAAGAATGGCGTTGATTTACGATGACTTTTCGTCACCATCTCGTAATTCTGAAGCAGAGACAAAGAAAACGAGGCACTGAAGGATTTTTCTTCTAGGCATAAAACGGTAATAAAATAATTTAAAAATTGTCAAGTCTTTTCGCTTCCAAATTACCAGATGGTGATGAAAAGTCAACGAAAGTAAATCATAGTTGGGGTGACAATTTTCTAGTACCCGCATGAATATCCAAACAGTGGCACCCAAAGACAGGTATGTTTAGCATTCCTAAGTAATTTAATTCCTTGTTTAAGACCATAAAGGAGAGAAAGATGAAATACTTCGGTCACCTGACGAGACAAGACGATCTGCAGAGGCTGATGCTGGAGGGAAAGTTGGATGGGAGAAGACCCAGAGGAAGGCCAAGAAAGAAATGGTTTGACAACATCAGAGACTGGACCGGCAAGAATTGTCAGGAATGCTCCAGAATAGCAAGACAGAGTAAATTTTAGAACCATCGTCGCCGACCTTCTGGATGGAGATGGCACGTAAAGAAGAAGTAATTTACGTTTTTAGCAATTGAAGGCTCGCGTAGTTTTCGGCGTAAAGATTCAATTTCTTTGAAAATGAACAAGGAAATCACTTTTGATGACGTTTATTTGCCATTAGAATTTTAGATTTCAAAGATAAATAATTGTGAGTTAGCGCGATTATTTCAGTTATTAACTATCCATTAAAAAATTGGAAAGGAATTTCTCTCATGATTGTCAGTTTTACAGTTTAAATAAGGTAATCGTATATCAAAATCTATCATACTTCCGTCGTTGTCTTACTCGACGAGTTTCGCCACTCCACCGATGCTAACTTCATCAGTCGGCTTTTATTCACTCAACACTGATCATCATAACCAAAAGCTTATCCAAACTAAACAGTCCATTTTTGTTTGGAGAATGAAATTACTGTCAACGATATTACATATTTTCTGAGGTAGGACCTGCTTTTTGCTAGCGTGGAACCATTATCTACAATGTGTCATAGTATACAGATCTACACTTTTACATGTAGTTTGCTTTTCAATAAAACTTATTACTAACAGACAAAATTTAAAACATGGTGAAAGTAGTATTTAGTAGTATAAAGTTAAATGGCGCAGACTTTTGATTGAATCAAAGATAAACTCCGTAACTTTGAGTACGGCTCTGGTATGGCATCTCTATAAATAGCAAGAAACTTTCCTCTTCCAATCTGAATAACACATCTTCCTACAGAATACAGAGGTAAAATTTAATTGATACATCCACAAAACCTAGTCCTTGCTCTCCCTACCTGGCGTTCTGCTCTACGTTTTGAATATTTTAAAATAATTTATTAAATAATTTATTCTATATAATTTTCTTTTCTTAGATTTTTTTTTTGAAATTATTATTTTTTTTCTATAAGCAGGGTGTTGCAAAATTCGTGTGTAATATTCAAACCTCGTGTAGGTGCATGGATAAGGATCAATATATTCCTAATGAACCCAAGTTAGTTAGTTGGTCCTAATGTGAGCCTTTCCCAGAGATCATATTCTTTGGCTCACCATCCGAAATGTTTTCAAGGCGAGCTATTTTTGTTTGTTTTGTTTGTTTCAATTGAAACAAGCAAAAATAGCTCGCCTGCAAAACATTTCGGATGGTGTGCCAAAGAATATGATCTCTGGGAAATGCTCTTATTAGGACCACCTAGCGCCTTAAGGGGGCATTTCCGGACACGGGTTCATTAGAAATACATTGATCCTTAGCCATGCCCTACACGTGGTTTGAATATTACACACGAATTTTGCAACACCCAGTATATTTAATGATTTGTTATATAATTTATGCTTTATTTGCTATTGCTTTTTGTAATATTGATCCTCATATTTTACAACATAAAACAGTATTCTGAGAATTTTATAATCTTGATATTTAATATAGATTTTTGGTGAATAACGCTGTACTTTGACGACTTTTGTTCAGGAGCCAGTTGGGTCGACAGAGTGAAGATCGTAACAAAAAGAAATCTATTAACATTTGTTTTTATTTTCATCCGTAATTATTTGGTAGGAGCGCTTTATTTCACTTCTCATTCGATATTTTAAAACTAACTACAATTACGAAAAATAGACTAAACTTAAAATTGGTCAACATTATATCGTGATTTCGTTATGAGTTTCTGAATTTGTTGTAATAGAATTCGTTAAACAAACCACCCACATCAAAACGAAGCGAGCCTAGTTTTAAATTTTCATGATGAATTTTAGAATAACCGAAAGTTGGAAACACATGAAGCGATTCTCGAGAGACAGTGGAAGCAATTGTAGCTAAATCATATTAATAGAAGTGGATAAATATTGAATGTATTATTAAATGGATAGAAGGTTCTGGAAAGATTTGTAGATGCTTCGTACCGTTGCAAACTATTATGGCTAAAGTTTAACACATTCTTAAAGGCTTAATGTTCTGTAAGTTTTCTTAGGTTTTTTTTTTTCTATTTTTATCTTAAAGTAAATTTATTACTTTCCACCAAATGTTGTCGACTGAATTTACTAAACTTATTAAAAAAAAAACACCGCTTATTTAGTTTAATAAATAAGTTCACTGCATTATCGGTAATAATTTACTTACAGCATATCAAAGATAATAATTACATCATCTTAATAAATAGTAAAAAAATTCCATGATAAATATTTATTTTAAATATTATTAATATTTAAATAATATTATCACTTCGCTCCGGAAGTCTCGCATATGTAACGGAAAAAAAAATTATTTATTTTTTAAATTAATAATTAATGGGTTTAATGTTCATTAAATATAATATGAAAACGGGAAGAAAACTCGAGAATTTGGAAGAAATCCAAATTCGTTTTGCTGTTACGCATTGAGCCATCATCGACAGTAATCTGGGACAGCTGTTTCGTCCTTATTAGGACTCATCAGCCAGATTTAGCTTCGATGATCAAGCTCGGAATGCGTGAGTACCTAAATAAAAAACAAACAAACAAATTACATCAAGTAAACTAAAATCTAAAACTTAAATATACAACTTAAAATAAATTAAACATCTAAAAAAATGCAATAGAATGTTGAAAACCATTTGTAACAGTCAGAAAGTTGTTGCCAGGCAACACGAGGGCGAAATTTTATTGTTGCGAATAGGGTTGACCAAGCAACAAATACTGCTGTTGCCAGGCAAAGCGCATGCGAATTGTTGCAAAATTCCATTGTTGGGCGAACCTATGCACGCACGCACGCACGCACACACACACACACACACACACACACACACTTACATAGTTTGTTTAATAATGCATTTTTAGATTTTGCTAAGAAACTAAAAACTCATTTCTTGCGATGTGACATTGTGTACAATAAGAAATCAAATGTACCTGAATTTTTTTTTAACGTTCCTGTAGGGAAGATCTATCTATGTATGTCTCTGTGTATTTGGATAAAGACCTCCACAGCCGCAACCGGGATTCATACGTTGGACTTCCCATAGCCAGGAGGCTTGGAGAAAAATCCGATTTCCAGTCCAGGTCATTTCCGGTTCTCCACTGATCGGTCCAGGCAAAAAATAATGGTAATTGAACAAAATTGGGCTATAAGATATTAATATTTTATCCCAAAACAATTCATTAAATTTATAACAATAAATCCCTAATATAGTAAATACATTAATGATATTCCTTTTCAATAGTTCCGTCGTTTTACCTCTACAGTATTTATAAAATAAAATAGTCGTTGTTTAAGGAATACAAAAAATAAATTACTTTCTTATCTAATTATTACTACTACAATTAAAGTTGATATGAATCTCACAGTTACAATTTGTATTAGTAAATAAAATATTTTTAACTGCATCTTTTCAGGCACATTTTCCAATAGATCTACTTTAAGACTAATCTCAACTATGAGAGTGACGGCCGATATATGCCTTTATTAGTATTTTTTCACATAAGAAACTTAATATTATAATTAAATCCACCTTCATTATCAATACTGTTTATTGCCGTATAGATTTGTATACTATACTCTCAATCTTCGACTTAATATGTACACTGAATCGATTATGATAGCTTCGACTCCCAATACGGCCAATTCGGGTTTAATATGGCCACCAGCCACTTCCTCTGAATCAACTGAATGGCGCAAAATGGGTCTAGATATGTAAAAGGAACTGAAAAAGAGCGTCTCTTTAAATTGTACTTGACCCTTGAATGATAGCGGCTTTGAATAACTTTGTGTTTTGCGCGCCAATCAATAGTATGTCACTTAACAAGCGTTTGATAGATTGTAAATTATATGAGACGGCTTTGGTTTTGTGTTTAATACGAAACTATGCATTGACTTTTTTTTAATAACTGACATAAAAGAGAGCCTAACACAACAAGCATCCTGCAGCTGACCATTGAAGACTATGTACGCATTTTTATTGATGGACTGTGTTGTAATTTATCTTTTAACGTCAAAAGTGCCAAAATTGAATTAAGTTTCTGCGATAATAACAAATGAGAAATCCTTTATGCTAAAACTTGATCATTGTTTTCTGATATGAAAGAATATATTATAAATAACAGAATAAACAGAAGAACAAGCTACTTTATCAGAACCTTCCTTGGTGAACTAATGCAGAGATGACCTTTAAGCCTTAGAATCACTTGTAAAAGAGAGTCTGTATGATGTTATATTTAAATTCTTTAAATTTCTTCCAATTTGAGTTATTATGTTTTGGTCGTAAATTTTCCTTTGTTATGGTTTCAATTACAATTGAAATTAAAAGCGAAAGCTTTATCTCAATCATTATCAAATTGAATAATTTGATAATGATTTTTTGTTTTGTTTGTTTTGCTTTTAACTTCTAGCCAACTATTGTAGTTACATTATCATTTTCTGTCTGATGGTAAACTATTAAACTGAATTTATCAAAAAAGTTTTTGAAATTCTTGAATATAGCCAACACACCAGTCTAAATAAAATTAAGTTAAAAGTTAAAAAACATAAATATTTACAATTTTCATAAATTTATTTTTCTTTTCATAAATTTATTTCCCGTGACCTCTTTTATAAAATTACTAAGTTTGAAAAATACCTCTGTGAAAATCTAATGGGGCGATTCAATCTGCGAAATACAGGGTGTGTCATCTCGTTGCGAGTTTGGATACGCATTTTAATGTAGCTTGATAAAATTTCCAAACGTTAAATTAAACTTAAAATTAAACTTAACTTATAAGTTACTTAAATATAATTTAAACATATCCTTAAATATCAATTCGTTATTCAAAGTAAACACAGAGAAGAATCACCAAATGTTTATCATATCATTTAGTTGATCCTGGATCTCATTGATGCAGAAAGCATATATGGTGGTGTTATAAGAATAGGTTATTGTAAGGCCTACACAGCCCAGCTAGAGGCATAATGTAGAACGTTTTCCTGATTTTAAGAATCAAATGGAATGTGTATTTCTGAATTACTAGGAAGATCGGCTACTGCTACAAATTTGTCCCATTTGACTATGAAGAGAATTGTCAACGAGCGAAAAACGATGCGACCGCACTTCGTTTTTCTCGACGGGCAGTTTCTTTTCCTTGTCCGAAGCCACGTTTGGATACGGATTACATTTATAAAAAACTAATATATAATACTTGAATAAAAGTAATAATAACAGTACATAGGTACGTTAAAGATGTAAAGAATAAAAAAAATATCGAAAATCTTGTTCTCTTTTACTTTGCTTTGCAGAAGTACAGAAAATAGTTACGATGCTTTGCAATAGAAGTCGCTGAGCAGACATGGAATTAGTAATCCATAACCTACGATTTTCATTTTTTTGTGTCATATAATTATAAGTATATTTATCGAAAGCGCATTTTGAAAGCTATTGTTTAAATATATACTCGTAATATAAAACATTTAAAAGTTCTGGTCATCTTTAAAAACCTTATAATTTTACACAATATTAAAGTATAAGTTAAAATAAAAGATTACAAATAGTGTATTTCGATATAAAAGTCAGTTATGACCTTTTATTTCATTTGTAATGTTTCCGTATTGATTATAGCAATAGAGAACGTGGAATTGTTTGACATTAAATTAAAAAATATATCAACAATCAGTGATACGATCAGTAAACAAAACTGCGATTCATCATCGAATGAAATGCATTGAAAGGACATCTCCTATTTACTGTTTGTGGAATCAAAAAGATTTCATTGCTTAATGACGTGAAATGTTTGTTAATCCCAAAGGGATTAGTCGCGAATTTCGATCAAGGGTTTTCTTCCCATGAGATATCACAAACACAAATGTCACCTAACAAATCGTTAGATTCCATTAAACGAAAGAGGACAGAATCAATTTCATGGAATTTTAGAATAAAATAAGTTATCTTCAGACTTATAAAAGACACATACACTAATTGAAAATGAATTATTATGAGTACTAATGATTATAAACAAAAAGAACTCTGCTGAAATAAATTAAAACTTAAAAGTCACATGAAATCAATTAGTATGTCTGCGTTCCCTTCATAAGTTTTGAAAATCTGGTGAATGGATCTTTGTGAAACTTGACGTGCACATTTACCTTAGAAAGAATATTTAACTTTTGCACTTGAAAAGCTTTCAGTTTGGTCGTTGTTGAAATTAGCGCATGAAGGTAAAGGATAGATTTCTATCGTAAATGTAATGTAAGCAATATGTAAATGTAAACAATAAATTCTATTTTAGTAATCAACTAATTTACCCCTGCTTTGATGTAATAAAATTAAAAGTATTTAGGTAAAGTAAGTGAGAATTTGTAAGTAAAGTAAGTAAGTAAGAAATGTGCGCACTGCTGGCACATGAATTTTCTCACTAATTTTTCATTGGTGAGTTTTTCATTGTGTATTTTTTTCTTTGAGGCACCACTGCGCTTCCGATATAAGTGAGAAATTCATTTTTATTTGTATTTTTGCTGAAAATGCAAAATCTATATATACTATTTGAATTCAGCAACCTCTAATTGGCAAGGGAGCCGCATAAGGTCTACGAAAGCTCTTGTAATGTATTTTTAGATTTTATTATACCGGTATACGAGTTGTGCCCCGCGGTGTCACCCGCGTTAAATTTGGCCCTTCTCGGTAATGTTCGTCGCCGCCGCACCCATTGGTTGGCGTTTATGTTTACTGCTCCGCTCCTATTGGTCGTAGCGTGATGTTATATAGCCTATAACCTTCCTCAGTAAACTGGCTATCTAACGCAAAAAGAATTTTTCAAATCGGACCTGGTAGTTTCTGAGATTAGCGCGTTCAAACATATAAACTCTTCAGCTTTATATATTAATATAAGATAAGATAAGATTTTTAAATGAAATTTTTTGTGTGAGTGATTTTTATTTAATCTAAGCATGTTATTTAAGGCATATGTTAAATCTTTTGTTTTTTTTATGGTTAAAAAAAATTACAAATGCAATATTTTAAGGAAAGTAGGCTGTCAGTTCTTTCAAGAACTTTTTGTTTTATGTAAGTTTCGTGGCTGGATTTTGATGGAAAGATCGTATCATTACTTACTGAACCATCGTTTTCTTAGATAACAACGTAATGTCTCGGAACGGGTTGAACAGTGGTAAAGAAAAGTTTAGGAACTACGGCTATAAACTGAAAAGTGAAATTTTGTTTTCTAATCAAAACTGACTCAAAATCCTTTTCCTTTTGCTAAAATTTCACTTCAAACGAAATTTTAATTCGGCAACATCCATTTTCTAGCGACTGTGAAAAAGTTGTAAAAGAATTATTATAGAATTTTAAACAACCAATATTCCAAAGGTGAAACAAAGGGACTTGACTGTAGAACTATATATATCTAAAACTTCAATTTCCTTTGTTCGAAAGAGATTGGTTCTATTCCATGACCTTAATTAACAGAGAGGCGGTCGGAATGTTCCTCCAATGGAATGTGACCTTTGTTCCAGAATGAAAACAACCAGTGAAACATTCATTACGTTCTTAAAGTTTAACGTTTGAATGGAATCAGATCAATTGCAGTTATCGTTTCCGTTAACTTTTAATATCGTAAAACAGAGCAAATCAAGTTATTTTTCGGAAGTTGAAGTAAAGGTATTCTGGAATTTAAAAATGAATAACTTCAGCAGTTTAGGCATTGCTTGAGTCGTATATTACCTATATTTCGAAAAGGATAACTTTCAGGCAGAGCAAGTAAAGGGAAATCATAAATCTGTGCTCTTGCAACACAGAAAACCTACTCAAATCAAATGTTCCAAAGCTAAAAAGATCATACCGTGGGATTCAAGTAACAAAGTCAACCATTATGCATATATAAAGTGACATATATGATCAATAGAACATGTTGATGTCTTCTATTGGTTTTAGTTACCATACATTTTGATTTTAATTTTTTTAGGAGATATACTTTGCTTTTAGGCTTCTGATACAAGTATCAGAAGCCCTATAACCCCGCTTAGTCCGTCTGTCTGTGGACAAGTATCATTAAAATGTCATTAAATTATCATTAGCAACAATCACAACAATCCCAATACAATTGCGTCTTTTGCATTCGCAACAATCAGATTTATAATACAGCTCTAAAACAATCACAACAATCGCAACAATTACGCCTATTGCATTCGCAACAAACACATTTATAATAATAAGGAAATTAAAGCAA
>JAFIDM010000179.1:38296399-38319244 GCA_023159025.1 Thereuonema tuberculata | reverse complement strand
TGTTGCGTCTCTGTGCTTTAATATGCGTACTGCAAATAATCGCAGCAAAGACATTGGAATCGACCAAAAGTAGCCAAATACATTGATAAATAAAATCCTTATCTCTTGTTATGAAACTTATCCAATAAACTTATCATGGATGAATGAACATGATAAGTTTATGTCTCAAACTAAATCCTTCTATTCACATTTTAACCAATTTAATTTCCCTTTTTTATATATTAACTAACAGCTTAGTATTATTTTAAAATAATTACTAAACCATTACTCCATATTTCCTTGGTTTCTTTATCAATTTAAAAATGTACAATTTCTGATTGTGTAATGTTAGCTAACTTTCAATTTTTAAAATTTTCCCATTTTTTAAATATTGGAATTTATGTATTTATTATTATTATTATTATTATTATTATTATTTCAAATCAGTTTTTATTTTTTTTATTTTTAGAAACCAAAATAGCGATTTTTTTTTTCCCACTTTTCACGACGTATCACATTCCACTTATCATAAACACAAATTTGTATTATTATCTGAAATTCATTTTAAAGTGATAAATTATGAGACTTTATTGTGTAACTTTTATTTTTCTTTTTTTTCTGAGTATTTTGAGTTACGAAAACTGATTCTGTCTCACTTATTTTCATTTGTAAAAAAGTCAAATCTAAATTGTTGATCAAACAGCGTCTCGCGCTAAAATCATCCCAAAGCGGTTTCGTTAAATTAAAAACAGGTTCTGGTTAGCAGAAGTTCAATGTTTCGTTTATTTCCTATGTCTGTTCTTTTTGTAAAAATTACAATAAAACATTAATATATTCTTTATTAAGAGCGCTTCTTTTTGTTTGTAGGCATTTCTTTTCCTTTTAATTCCCTATTTCCTGAGATCAATTCTTTCGTCGTCCTATTCTTTCCCCATCATCGCTTTTGATGGTTTATTGACTGTCAGTTGCAGCGCTCTGTTGCGGCGGCTTTCTTCTACATTTGAATGAAGGCTTCGGAAACTTTTCATGGAGTTTTATCTTCCACTGGAAATAACAAAACCAAGTTGAAAATCCTCACAGCTGCAAGAATATCGGAAAATCCCAAGCGACGGATTGATTTTTAAGTAAAAAAAAAATTGTCCAGAGATCGGATTTTCAGAGATTTTCCAATTAATCTGTTGCTTTTCAATATAATTTTTTTTTTTAGTTTTTTGAATACATTTGGAATTTATAGATAAAACTTTGCTTTATAAAAGTTAAAACAAACAACTTTTATTTTCAAATATGCAAAATGAATAACCTTGGGGCATCATTAAAATAAAACTTCCACTATCAGATGTGCTTCTGTGACATCGACCTCTCACCTCTGAGTACCGGGGTTCGGTTCTCATGTGGGTTTCGTGATGGTGGACGATCCGTTTCCCCTGCACTTCTCCCACCATACTTTCTCAGTCTTTCTCTCCATCTGTCCTTATTTCCGTGGGTTAGTACAATAGACCTCCGGTCGCAGTGCTTGGCTTCTCTGCCACCCACATTCACTACATAAACATACATAAAACATCAGATGAGCTTTGCGGAATATGTTTCAGTTTTATGGAACACTGTTACTTCTTATTCTTTCATTTAGAATATTAATCCTTTGTTGTTTTTTGATGGTATTCCTAGAGAGTGATCTAAGACCAAAATATGCGTAGTGATAAATAAGAACAAGTTGGTCTGAAAAAAAATAATATCATGCATTTTTAAAAAAAAATCGTTCCAGTAGTTTTAGCGTGATGTCTTATAAGCAACATGCAAATAAACAAGAAATCTAAAAATTTAATAGTAACATTTTTCATCCACAATCAATACAGGTTGTCCTCGACTGCAAGCAGGTTCTGACAATTGCCTCGTAAGTCAATATGTTGGTTAGTCAAAAATCGTTATATAACTCACTGAGGTTCAGTAACTTCAAAGTTTAGTTTTCTTAGTTTTAATTTGATGCATAGTTCTGTATGCAAAGCGTGTAATACCACGTGAAACATGAAAATATGAAACTGCTTTCATTCAGATGTTTGATAGAAAAGATTGGCTTTTATTATTGTTTTTAGCGGTCCCATGTTACAGTTAACATAGGGAACCGCTCTTGCTTTTGTGTTGTCTGTATGTCACACTCTGTAGCGGCCAAACGGTTAGAGATATTAGAATGAAACCTTCACCATTGTATTCAGCATCAAAAAGTAGGTGACCACGTAAAAAAAATCCGACCTGTAGAACCCCTCCCTGACCCCAAAATTAACGTTTTCCATAGCAGTGTTAGTAATAATGATAACAATTAACACAGTAATAATACTGATGCTTCATACATAGCAATACTAACAATTGCCAACAGGACGTCATTGTTAATATTTACAAACGTATTGTTTCATAAATTCTCTAACATATCCAAATGATGCACTAAACATTGTATTAGCGGCCCTAGATTACAGCTTGCCTGTAAAACATAAAGGAGCGGTCTTGCATTTATATGCTCTTGATTTTAATTATTTTGTTTATACAATTGTGCATATTATGGGACCGCTTTGCTTTTGACACTGTCTAAAAGCATAAATTATCTTATATTATATATTATTAACAGGCGGTCCTCGACTTTTGTACCTAATTGGTTCCTGAAATGTGTACGAAAGTTGAAATGTACTAAAGTAGAGCAATGTTGTCTGTTCGTTTTTCACTCATGTTTATGAATTGATAAGGGCGAAATATTTCACCAAAAACAGATAATGTCTAACAGATGGATGTTGACGATCACGTTTGCGGGAGAATTACGAAAAACACGAGATCTCGCCATTAGCCTCTTCAGCAGGTCTCAAGGAATTTAGTATTTTTAATGTCTGTCACTAGGAAAATGCTACATAATGAATTTATTGTTTGTTTATTGACTGTTTTCAATTTATTAAAACTATATTAAAATGTAGTAAAAGTCTCATGCATTTCCCCGTATTATAATTCATTTAAATATGTCAATATTTTGTGAGAAGACATGGATAGAGACTATTCTCGCGCAAATTACGTGAAATCACGAATGTACGGGATCGTCAACATCCATTTGTTAGACATTATGTACATAAACTGATAACACACTTCCTAACATAAGCTGACAAAGACACAACTTTTAAACACACTTTTTAACTCAAGACTGAACCTGTGATGCCGGAAACGGGCGTGACTAATGTCGGAGAGGAGGGAAGAGTCATTACATGATATACATCGATAAAAATCTAACTTTTAAATACAGTATGAAAGTTGAATGTATGAAACTCGAGGACCGCCTGTATATAATTTCTTTATTTAATAACCAAAATCCAACTATTTTCGTTAAGTTTTTAGAACCTAATCCTAATTAGAATACCGAAGAGAAGTGATGAATGGTGAGGGTTGTAATTTCTCCCCCTCCCCATTACATCCAAAAAATAGAAGAAAGCTAGCATTTAGGGTTTTTTGTTTGGTTGGTAAGCCATCACCTTGTTTATAGACCCCTCGCCTTTCCGAAAAAGAATACAACGTTTAATGTTTTGCGAAAATTCAAATCTCTTCATATCAAATCAATACCAAATATTGATAAAATTCTATAACAATCTATATTTAATCACTATATAGTAAAACCCCGCTAATCCGGCACATTCAATAATCCAGCATCGGTCTACACTGTTTTTTTTTTTTTTACACTGAATAAGCCTTCCGGGCGCTATATTAAAATATAATAAGTTAAAGTTAAAGTTGCGATCAGGCCCAGAGGACCGCGCAATGCAGCTGGAGGGTAGGCTCCAGTGTTCAGAACCTACGGGACAAAGTTGAGGACGGGGGGGTCGGCCCGTCGCTCGCCTTTAACTCCCGGGAAAGAAACCCGGTACCCATTCTATAGAGGGCTGGGTAGACCCTAGGGCCCGTTTGGAGGAGAAAGAAGCGTGGAAAAATTCCCGTCCTCCGCCGAGGCCGGGAATCGAACCCGTCACCTCCAACCCGCAGCCAAGGGCCCTTACCCACTCGGCTACCGGGCCCACATTAAAATATAATACTACATAAAAATATATTTTGTTGTTTTGTTTTCAACATTTTTCATCACTACCGAAATCAGAGAAATCACAATAGAACACGGAAAAATGGCCTGATACCTATTAATAGCTCTTTTGACTCTCTATTTTAGCGTTATTTCCGCTATCCTCGCAATAACGGCTATTTTTTAGACTGCGCTCAGTAATCCGGCATTTTCGGTAATCCGGCACTGCCGAAGTCCCGAACGTGCCAGATTAGCGAGTGTCTACTGTATTTCGTTTTCTTTAAGCAAGAAAACTTCTTCAGGTGATGGAGGATAGGAAAAGTTATTCCTGTTCCTCAAAAATTCGTTTTACATTTAGAATTTCATCTGTAACAATTTGTAGACATACTGTCCGTGAATATAACAAAGACTATTACTTTTTTCAACATTAAATCTCAGATTAACAAAGCAAATGCCACCAAAGACAGCCCTAGCAAACATAAGTCCATGTTAGAAACAGAAGTGAATAATATTAAGAAGACACTGAAAACACAAGCACGGGATGTTGATGAAGCAATGGCAACAGATATACGAGATCCAGGAAACCAGCCAGAGAAACCTTCTAAAAAACAAACCAAATCTAAGGGGTTACGAGGAAGTGGAAGATTATTACTTGTCGTATACAAATGTAAAACGAATTTTTGAGGAAGTTGGATAACTTTTCATGTCCTCCATCGCCTGAAGAAGTTTTCTTACTTAAAGAAAACGAAATATAGGGATTAATATAGATTGTAATAGGATATAACGTTGTCTTTCTTATTTATTTATTTATTTCCGTTAAGTGATTACAATTTCAGTCCTGTTAGGAACCGTTAGTTCCTATCAACAGGTGCTGTTTTATTTACAAGTGATAATAATTGAATAATTGGTTTTATATAAACATTTTTTATTTATTTCTTTGTGCCAATTAGTGTTGATTTTGTGTTGGTTTTTTTTTTTCCCCTATAAATCTTTGTTGGTTGATACTATGAACAAATCAACCCTGATCTCTGGAAAATTACTATTGAATACTATTGAATTACTATTGAATACTATGAATTTTCCATGAAAGATTGAGAACATCCATATAGAGGAGTTCGGGCTGGGTTTTGAGAACTCCTCACATATATAACTGGGTTTAAAACCTAATTTACAAATGATTGTAAACAAATACACAAAACTATAAACTACATAAGTTATAACTAAACAAATGCGATAAGCATAAATATATCTATATTCTATATATATATGTTTTCCTATCTCTACAGTCTTTTATACGTGAATATCCATTTATATTACATACCTATAATTAAAAACACAACAATATGAATATTGTTGTAAGTTCGCTCATTTGAGTCCAACATCGAACTAGAAAAGAAATAAACATACAATGACTTAAAAAGATAATATAAATCTTATTTCGCCTTTTTTTTCCTTTAAATTTTCAATGATTCTTCAATCCAATTTCTTACATCTTTTAAGCCAGCATATTCCCCTCTCCCCGTTCTAAATTCCTACCCATGCAATACTTCTCAATGGTAATACTTCTTAAGATTCAATCAATGCACGCATTCTAATTATAATCGAAACTGGGAAATCTGGCTTGAATATTAGATTTTTTTTTTCCTTTCAGAATCAAAATCCATCATCCTAAAGCTATTTTACTTTAGAAACAAAACTATAATATCGCCAGAGTGCTTCCGCTTCAATAATAATAGTTCTGACATTTTAGTCAATATATCATACTTATAATTGCTTTTGAATTATTAGAATGGGAAAATTTTGCTTGAATAGCAGATATTTTTTTATTATCTGCGTGTCAGAATCAATTGTACTTTCCCAAATTCATGACGCTTCCTCCGAGCTGCAACAATCACCATCTAAATCTTTCTTTCATTGAAATGCAGGAAAAAAAAAACTGTTTCTTTTTTTAAAACCTATCTTTCCTTTTCTGACTTCATAAATCGCTCCTGACCCTGTAGATTTCAGCAAATCGATTTATTCCGTTTCCAGATATTAAATTTGCATCGGAATCGGACCTCGGCAGCAATAAATAAAAGTGGTTCTCCTGAGTCTCGCGACCATAATTGGATGAGACCCACATTTTTCATGCTTCCACTTTTTGTTCTCGAACGCTGTCAAACCAACTAAGGCGCTCAGCCCCTGCAGTTGTGGAATCATAAATTAATTTTATCTTTAACAGTGAAAAGTGACTGTGCGAGGCCTTAATCGTGATAAATACAAAGAGAATATCGTCTGCGAATTTGATTTTGTTTGAATAACGGCCGCTCTAAAGGACTTTTGAATGTTTTTGGTCCCGGATTTTGATTTAGAATTATTTTAGCACTTTCTCCTTCGCTTTTTAAAATGATTTTTTTGTTACTTTTCTTTAAAGAAGTAAAATGTACTTTCGTTAAATCGTTCCGCTCTTTTTCATCTTTTTCTTTAGGTTTTTTTTTAATTTTTACTAGCAAAACCAGGAACATATAAGAAAGCTCTCCGTGGGTTTTTTTAGGAATTAAAATAGTTATCGAATTCCAATTGTTTGTCTTCAAATTCTCCATTTACTAAAAGTTAATTAAATCTACAAATATCGCAATAAAATAAAGCAAATTACGATATACATTGAAAAATCTTTTTAACATCCTTTCTTTAATCCATAATATTTCGTTTTCTTATAATTGAAAACTTCTTCAGGCTATTAGAGGTTAGGAAAAACTTTCTTCATCCTCTGGAATTCGTTATTATACATTTGAGAATACTTCTTATACAATAATATACGTGCTTTCAATCCGTGCAATTCTATACGTTCCAACAATATGCTTACATAATAATAATAATTCTCACACAATAATATGTTGATTTTCTTTGTGTGTTTACAATACATAAATCAATTCATAATTAATTTACCTTACATTCTGTTAACTTTTACTAACAATTTAATGACATTTCACATTCATTCAACATATTTATAATCAATTCGTAATATATGTAATATTACGAATTGCTTATAAAGTAAATTTAGAGTATTCAAATACACACGTTTCAAATATTACCTTTTGAAAGTAAATATACAAGACAAACTTTTATCTCCCAATGGTATATTACATTTTTAAACCATTATATGTTCAATATATATAATAAAGCAAATAATTAGAACATTTCAAACTTGATTATTTACGTCATGTAATCTCCATAGCAGTTGTTACTACGAAATTTAATGCATCTAAATATGGAAAATACTCATATTCTTTTTTTGCCAATTTGTTTGTCACCAAGAGATATATTGGAATTGCTGTTTTGTTCTTGTAATATCTCATTGCAAACAATAATTTCCAGTCCACAAGTTTACCAAATCAGCAATAGGGATCAGAATCCCAAATTCGAACAGCAATATCTTAGTAGTAACTGTAAAATTTACTTTGTGATTCCTGTGACGATGTGCCCTTGTCTATTGACTGGAGGAGTTGAATTCAATACAAGGCGGAATTTGGTTTTTTTTACCTGATGTGCTTCAAATGGGTCTTTGTGAAATGGTTACCGGTTTTCTTTCCAGGAGGCTTTAAGGTGGGGGAGTTTTGGACTAAATCTCCGATCTCAACTTAATTCGATGATGATCTCAGGCACCTCACTTCCAGCTCCGCCTCTCTTCAAAAAAAGATAAAGACAAAGGGTTTGATCCAAAGCATACACCGCTATTTTTAACTGGTTTATTTGCTAGTTCTCGATCATTGATAAAATTATTCACAAGAAATAAAAACTTATTGTCTGTGATATTCACTAAAAAGAGTTTGTGAAAATTATAGTTAAAAAATCAGTTTAGAAACAGATTTTTAATACAGCAGTGGACATTACATTTTTTTTATCATGTACTTCCTTTTAATTTAAAATATTACCACTCAATATAAATTAAATTTGTTATTAAATTAACTGTGTAGATCCTAAAGGTGCTATCGACTGCAATGAAAATAAGTTGTTGCAAGAAAATATTGACTTTTCTTAATGAATATTTTGCGTACAATTTCAACATTATGTTAGTTTTGAAATTTTATTGCTTCATTAGGATAGTTTTATTGGAAATTTATGCAAATGTATCCCTATAAAAAAGCGTTCTTATTGCGTTGTGTTCACATATTGTTGTCATTGTTTCCGCTGTGCTGACTTGCTATTTAGAGCCTGTAAAGCAGAAGCTGAGAAAAAAAAAGAATCTGCAAAAAAAAAAAAACAACAAAGCAAAAAAAGAAAAAAACCATGTTCTCCGCAGCATTGGACTAAGCGATAATAACTTGGAAAAACAACTACATTTATTTCGAATATTTTTTTTGTATCATTAGCAATTCAAATGATGACTTGGAACAATGCCATATCATGCTTGTTTATGGGCGCCATCTGCATTACAATGTGCTTTCTTTTACTGTCCTTTTTTCCTTTCTTTCTTGTGTGGTAATAATGTTGATCTATTTTTCATGTCGTACAGGGGAAATAACTTTTTTTAGGTGATGCAGCGGCTTTGGAATGACGGATTACTGCGCACTTCGCAGGATGTGAATGCTATTGCTCCAACCACAAAAGAATTTTCAGTTTAATTCTTAAGACAAAACAGAGGCTGTATTTGAATTAGCAATACTGAGAATAAACAAAAAAGATTAATAACATTTGACAGTTAAAGTTGAACTTAAAGTTACGTAAAAGATAAATCATTGAAGTGTCTTATCAATCTAGATTAGAAAAGCTTAAAAGAAACAAAAACAACGAAGCTCTAAGTTAAGCTTAACTTAAAAGTTTAATAAGAAACTCCCAAAAAAAACATCCTTTCCTTAAAATGTGGCATTTGTTTTTATTTTATTTGAAATAGTGAAAACAATATAAGAGAAAAGTTTGCGTATTTCAAAATATAATATTTTCATGATTCATATACTCCTTTTGTTAAAAAAAGTTTTGAAAACCCCCAATACTTATATTATGTGGCATAAGCCGTACAGGCACAGCCTTGTGGTCAAGGCGGTGACATACCACCAAGTTGATTTGTCTGAACCTGGGTTCGAATACCGCGACAGACATGGATGTTTCTTTCTTTCCTCTGCTTATCTGCTTCTTCTTCTCTTTGTCTTTCGGTTCGGAGTCACACCATAGTTGTTTTGTGAGGAAGGCAACGGAAAACCACCTCAGTATCTGTTCCAATAAATTTGGCAACAACAATCTTTTGGTTGCTGTCTTGCCATTAGACCTGTCATGTGATAGAACAAAAAAACGAAGCATATTAATTTCAATCAAACCAAAAGATATTTTACAAATTTAAAATTATTTACAGAATAAATTTCTGTTCAAGAGATTCTTTCTATAAATGATACTTAGTAATTCTAATTATTATTATTTATTATTACTATTATTATCTGTAGGGTTTTCATATGAAGCTTTATCGAAATTTTTATTGTTTTTCAAATTTATTTCCATAATCATAGGTAAATAATAATAATGACTTGTAATCATAATTGCTTAAAACTATCAGATTTACAATTTAAAATTTTTATCGGCATTAGTAAAAATATTAAAATGATTTGAAATGACGTTGATTCCAGCCAAACTTATTTACAAAAGTTTGTAAGTCGGAACTGCAACACGCAGACGAAGTGATTTTATGATCAGAAAGTTATTAGAAAACTTTGCATTTTTAGACCTTCCATTTTTTTTGTGTTGATTTTTGTGGAACTTTAAAATACTTTTTCTTTTACAGTTGTTTTTGGCAAATTGTTCATTGGTATCCATAGTCTAAGGGATCAGATACTGTGATAGAAAAAGTGGCTTTAAAATACAGGGTGATTATAATTAAAGTTCAACTTTCAACATGCTGTAAAAAAAAAAAAAAGAACCGTTGCTCAGAATGACCTGAAATTTTGATCTGAATATACTCAAAGAATGGGGAAATGGTATTGCATAAGAAAAAAAAATAGTTCCAAATGTTAACAATAGATGGCGCTTTAAGCGTCATTTAACGTAAATGGGTTCGGCTACAAGTAATATTTGAATCGCAATATGACGGCTATGGACGTGAGTTGTTTTTTTACAGCATATTGAAAGTTGAACTTTAATTATAATCACCCTGTAGGTTAGAAAATTTAAAACAAAAACTGATGAATTAAATGTCTTTAAATTGTTTATTGTAATAAAATAATTGCAATAACTGAGTTTGAAAGCAACGACAATTCTAATTACCCTAGAGTTGCAAAATGACCAAAATATACTTAGTTTGCAATTCTATTTTTTTTTTTTTAGAATATTTTCTTTATTTTAATCTCGAGTTAATAAGAAAATATCCTAATGCTTCTTCAAGTTGAAGAATAAAATACCATGCTTTGCAGACAGTTAAAAAAAACCTGTTTTCAGATCACTGAGGATATTTTAGTGCAACGTAATTGCAAAAATAAAAAATGCAGAATTCGATTTTAAATCGGAGCAGGTGAACTTAAGGTGGCCCACATATTTATTTTGTTAAAAATTATATTTTCCAGGGGTTGAAAGGACACTTAACACTTTATGACTAAATTCAGTATTTTTTAAGCTGCTAGGTTTACCTGCCTAAAGTCCTAATACTAAATATACGTACAAAATATAGAGGGAAAAAGTCTTTCAAAAAGTACACTTAAAATTTTTGATTCTGTCGCCTTGTGTAAGTCTTTCAATCTGAGTCAATGCAAAAAGTACACTTGAAATCTTTGATTTTGTCACCTTTTGTAAGTCCTTCACACTCCTCATGGACATATCTTAAACATTGGGTGCACAGTCTCATGTCAATTATTTTGTGGTCAGGTGGTCAGGTTGGCGGGCCACCTTTTTGTACACATCTCAGCACATTGTTTTCACAAATAAACAATGTCATTACCATGAAATTATTAAACTGTGACAATACGTCCTGAATGAGTAGTGACCGAACTTTAATAAAATATACAACAACTTGCATTTAACCAAACTTTACACGATTAAATTTAATTTATTACTTACCGGAAAGTAAGAATAACGATGCTCAAAAACAAATGTCTTCTAAGTAACGGCCGACGTCTCGTCGAAATGGCTTAGTTTTCAGTAGCCAGCGCTAGAGTGCGACAGCTGTCAAGTAGCAGGTGCCATTTACCGACTATTTTGTGTATTACTATATTATATAAGCAGATGGCCACCTTGTGCACTCTGGCCACCTACCTTAGTAGTTTTAATAACAAAAATGAACGTCGTATTGTAAAATATAAATACACTGCTAGCCATTAAAAATGCAACACTCCGAAAGACAAGAGCTACCAAAGTCATATTTATTTTACAGATAATTTATGTTACAAGGGTGAAATTATTACAATTACAGGTGAACATACAAATAACAACACACTTAAAATAATCTGGATAAAAAGATGAACCGTAACATGTTTCGATTAGCTTTCGCTAATCATCTTCGGACGGAATAGGAGAGGCCAATATTCCGCCAATATATGGCATCGTCTAACCAATGATGGCTTCCATTCAGGAAAACCAATCGTAGTGAAGACCACCAATCAGGGGCCAGCAAACGGGGAGGGGAGATGGAGGACAAAAGAAAAAAAATCAATAAATGATGACTATGAAAAACTTTCAAATGTTAGTGAATGGTTTAAAATTCATAATCATAAATGTAATCTTGGTGTTGAATGATCCATGTTTCAAAATAAAAAATGATTCAATAAACTTCCTTAAGTAGTTATCCTTTTGTCTGACGACGATTTTCATATTGTCGAAATCTAACTTACGGTGAAATTTACAGACATGATCAGCAGTATTATAAAGGAAACTGCGCTTATTAACTGTGTTCCCGTGCTCTTTTAGCCGGATGCGCAAAGATCTGCGGGTCCCCCATCCAAAATAGACGCACTGATGTCCTTTAAAAAGAATAGCATAAACGCCATTATTTTTAATTAAAAGTGACGAAACCTCCGAATCCGAAGAACCCCCATTGATATAGTTCGATAAAGTGTAACCCGAAGAACCCACCATCTAATGTCAAAATTCCGTAATATTCGGGAAACCGTATTATATAATTCCGGAACGAATGGAATGCTCTGAAAAAGGCCCTGAAGATAAGGGACAACAAAAGGATCCAACACCTCAGGTATGGCGATGCGAAATGCAGGACTCACTCAGTCTTTCGCTGCGGTGCCGCCAGATACGGATGAGACCATCATGGTGCTGCAGAGAGAAGCGGGATTCGTCGGGAAAAACTATATCATGCCAGTCGTCCCTCCATGCGCGACATTCTAGGCACCATTGCAGCCACAGATGCCTACAGTGTACAGCCAAAAGTAGCCTAAGCAATGGGCGCCCCTGCTACTGCTGACGACGAAGAAACCCTGTACGTGCAGAGACTAGTTGCTGTGCAACACACCCTAATTCTTGAGCTAGGGTTCGTGATGTGACTTTACCATCCGCAATTATGCGCACAAGATGTCTGTCCTCTCGTTCGGTGCTGTGACGGAGTCGTTGGGATCCATCACGTCAGTGAGTTAGTCCCTCCTTGACCAACCGATTCCATATTCGCAACACTGTGGCCGCGTTTCGTCCAAGATGAGCAACAATTTCTCAGAAGGATAATCCGCAGTATGGATATGCCACAATTCTCCCGCGATCAAAGTCGGAAACCTGCTGGTATTGCTAGCGTATTCTTCGACGAGCCGTACTGAAGCCGTCTGGGATTCATTGGCCACCACAATCATCAGACTTAATGTCGTGTGACTTTTTCCTGTGAGACTATAACAAGGGCACTGTTTTTGTGCCACCTCTTCCTGCAAACATGCGAGAAAAAGACACGCAAACACTAGACAGCATTGATGCAAACATGTTCCACCGAGTGTAATTTAATTTTTTATATATATTTCTTTTTCCAATTTACCTAAAATACTGTAAATTTAAATATGAATTTGTGAAGCATCCGGGATTTCTATTTTCTTGTTTTTAATTTTGAAGATATTCTATAATTAATTAAATTAAAATTCAAGAACTGTCAAGTTTTTGGGTGTTTTCGAGGTATTACTCGGTATTTTCAACTTAAAAAAAACTTGATGAAAACCTGAAATGATAAAAAATTTGTAAAATAATGTTTTGTAAATAAACGAAAGAAACGCAGCACTTCAATAAAAGGAGAAATTGCCTTTCTGATTAGAATTATGGGAAGGAATTGGGAACGGCCGTTTCGTCCTTCTACGGACTCATCAGCCCAACCCCGCCTTTCCTTAACAAAATCAGAAATGCAAGATCTTGTTGGTAAAAGTCACCGCCGACCCGGCCGTGACCCCACCCTTTTATTTCTCCTTTTATTCAAGCGCCGCGTTTCCTTTGCTTTATTTACTCACAGCACGTTAAATTTCTTTTCCTTTTTACCTTGTAAATTTTTTCTTTCAACCTGCTGTTCTTTTTAATTCCTTTCAACCCACTCTCGTAGGAGAAAGGCTTTTTGCTGGCGTCGAGAGACGCAGCAATTTATTTTCTTGCCTTTTGTTGTTGGTGGGGTCACGGCCGGGTCGGCGGTGACTTTTACCAACAACATCTTGCCTTTCTGATTTTGTTAAGGGAAGGCGGGGTTGGGCTGATGAGTCCGTAGAAGGACGAAACGGCCGTTCCCAATTCCTTCCCATAATCTAATCAGAAAGGCAAATTCTCCTTTTATTCAAGTGCTGCATTTCCTTTCCTTTATTTACTCATATTTACAGCACATTAAATTTCTTTTCTTTTTTACTTTATAATGTTTTGTAAGTTATTTAAAATATTTATTATTAGTGCAACAATTAACTTTTTAAAAAATAAAAATTGTGTTTTTTTTAAATTGTGTGAGATTAAATTATTTTTAAAAATTAACTATTGCACTAATAATAAATATTTTAATATGTTATATTTCAGGTTTTCGTCAAATTTTTTTTGAGTTAAAAATACCGAGTAATACCTCGAAAAAACCCAAAAAATTAACTTTTCTTGAATTTTAATTTACTTAATTGCAGAATATTTTGAAAACTAAAAATAAGAAAATAGAAATCCCAGATGCTTGACATATTTAAATTTTCAGAATTTTAGATGCATTGAAAAAAGAAATGTATAAAAGAAATAAAAGGTTTGCAGTCGCCTGCATTTGCTTAAGTCAGGACCTTAAGGTATTTTTTTTTCTACAGAAACCTTTGGAATTTATTCGTACATTTTTCAAGAAAACCGAACATAGAAGCCAACGCTCATATCAAGAAAGCTTTCGGTTATTTTGTGAGAACTGTATTTGCGAAAGGAAAGAGACGTTTTGAGATTATTTCTGAACATTTCAGAAACTTGTTACATTGAGGGGTTTTTTCCTGCTATCGATTGATAAGTGCAGGTTATACTTCTTAAGAGATCTCATTTAGTTTTAGTAACTTTCAGGGGAATTTCGATAAAAACTACTTTGATTGACGTAAAAATTAAAGGTTAGTCAAAAGCTTTCAAATATTGATTTTTATTAAATGAATTTACAGAAAAAAATAGAATTACTGAAGCTTATTCAATCAAAATGCGAGTTAAGAAAATTCGAACAACTGTGTTAAGGAATAATTATTTGTAAAAAATATTTTTTTTTAATAAATCACGTTTTCAAGACTGACTAAAAAGTATAAAATAATTTTTCCTTGCCCCTTACAGATTCCTAACCCCATACAGGTAGTCCTGAAACTTTGTGATTGTAAATTTTTAACAACTATGAAAATACTCGTAAGATTTAAAAGGAAAAACGTGGGGCGCATGCAATAGATAATTGAGATGGTATGGATGGAGTGTATATTATAAATTTTAAACATTTTGATGAAATTCTAACAGAGACATATGATAAATTTCAGGTTTATTTGAGTTTCTCTTCCTTGAGTTGAGTGGCAGCGCCATGCGGCCATTTCCAAAAAGAATGACAGCGCGCGTCGCCGACACAGCGCCGTACCGACCTGCCATCCGAAGAATTAGGGTCCCCTAAAGAACAGACAATGTTAATGTTAAGAAAGCGAGTTAATATTGCATTGTCATCCAGTTCTGAGCCATATTTAAAGTTTCAAGTCTCTAGCTCATCAGGAAGTTAGTTTAAAATCAATTGCAAAATGTATACCGAACAAACAACAAGAAAGCTAGCTAATAAAAACGTGTTAATAATAACAAAATAAAAAGAAAGGTACTAGAGATGTAATTGGAAGTGATATTTAGCAAATAAACGAATCTGATATTTTGAATTCTAAAAACTGGAATCAAAGTCTTGCTTTAAAAAATTTTTAATATTAGGAATATTATAATAAAATTGTGTTTGGAATATTAATTATGACACCAAACAAACTTCCAAATTCTACTATATCGGAAAAAACCGTAAAAAGCCTTATTTAATGTTATATAATAAGTGGGGTATTAATGAAACCGGGTGACGGGTAGTAGTTGCCTCGGAGATAAATATTTAGTAAAATTTTTAAAATAGCATCATTATATTAACATCATCGCCTTGGCAACATTCTTCTTTGAAACTATAGAAATAGGTTAGCTTTAAACTGATTTCATAGTGTGCAGAAGCCATAGCAACCTCGTACATATTTCATTTTAAATAATGATTAAGAACCAAATAAAATATAATTATGAAAAATATTATAAAAACATATAAATATGGAAAAACATAGAAGAATAAAATAAGAAATAAGAAATAAATAAATAAGAAATAAAAAAACAAGTTAGTGATAGCGATTAGTAAACCAATCACAATGCTTCGCAACGTCCTCTGATACGTATAAGAAAATATAATTGATATTGCTTTAATTTTTTGTTATTATGAATGTAATTGTTGCGAATGCAAAAAGCGCAATTGTTGCGATTGTTGCACTAATGATACCTGCCCACAGATGGACAGACAAAGCAGGAATAGTAGTCTTCCGATACTTGTATCAGAAGACTAAAAATGAAGAAAAGGCCCTCGTGTCCCGCGATTTTGTTATTCAAGCATTGCCATGGCAGGGATTCGAACCTAGGTTTTTGCTGTCACAACGCAATGTATTAACCACTAAACTATCTGAATAAAATCACTTAAAATGCCTGGAAGGTGTTGAGAATAGTCCTTACCGGAACAGGAAGTGACCGAAGACCAGAATTCGTATTTTCGTAAAGCAGGGCGCACACGATGCAGCTTTGGGACGAGTTGCATGTGCAACTTTTGGCCTAGAGCGTTTTTGGAGCTGCATGGGCAAAGTTGCAACCGGAGTTGCATGGAGAAAAAGCTGCAAAGGCGAGGATATCTGTCGAGTGCAACTCCGCAAGCTGCAAGGAAGCTGCATGGAAATTACCCAATCACAGTGCAGCGTTGGAATATGTCAGTCGTGACGTTAACCCAAGGGAGAAACATGGCGTCGAAACAGATTTCCTTCGCTTGAGATGGGCGAATCGCGAATACACAATAAATATCAGAGTATTGCGAGTTTCTTTCACACATAAATACAGTTAATATGTAAATGCAGTAATTTAATGCGGCAGAATGTATCAGAGCGTTTGAAAAACCTAAATTTTTTTGAATTTTTCATCTCAGAAGCCGTGTTTGCAATGAATTATGGGATTGCCAGCTGGTCCGAACGGCGGCGCAAAGAATGTTGCATCGTGTGCGCCCTGACTATCGTTTGCAACCTTTTTTGTGCAACTTAATTGCAACGATTTGCACAGTAAAAGCTGCATCGTGTGCGCCCTGCTTAAGGAGTAAGAAGAAGATGCGAGATTAGCGCTCACGTGGTTGAGTCAAAGAAATAGAAGGTGTTGAGGTACCTGCCACACCCCCACTGGAGACCAGAAAATCAAGTTGGATGTCGAGGTTTGTAATGGTTTAAAGCTTAAATATTGACGAGAAAATAATTTTTACAATTATCTTCATCTTACTAAATTTAAATAAGCCCACGAAATCGATTTTAATCATAATTCATGAGTAGAAAAAAGAAAGTAATTAAAGAAAGGAAACAAATACATTGAACTTTCCTTATTTCAATAAAATACATGTAAAAGCCCAATTCTTAAGTCTATCTTGACTATTATTGCAATGATTTTTATAGTTGTATTGATTTTTAGATTCATACTAGCAGCAAAGCCTGTCGGACGACATGCATAAAAAAATCTGAAAAATCATTTTATTATCAACTATCAAATATAAAGTAAATGTAATCTAAATACTGTGCTAACTTGTGAACGAAGCTTCTACGGCAAAAATGGTTTTGAGTTTCAAAATCAGCGTAAAAAACTGAGTAAGTATGCCAAATTTCATTAAAATCGGTGCAGTGGTAACAAAATTGTTTGGTTTTTAACGTATGTTTTATTAGAATTTCAGTTGTCTAGGTCAGTTCCAAGGATAAAATTTCATGGAAACAACATGAAATGACACAATGAACTAATATTTCATCCAATTTGAGTACCCTTGATTCAATGGTACCATTGAGAACCTTGGATCTATCTTAATAGCTTAATTATATCGAGTTACGGACAGACAGACAGACAGACGAACTTAGCCAATTATATAAGTTGATTTATCCATTTATTCTATTTATCCTTATATATTTTTAGTAATCTATTATACATTCAAATTCTACTGTTAACCGTTAATTCTGTTTGTTTGTATTCAAATTCAGTTAAAGACCATGTGTGATTAAATCCCCCAATCAATTGTAAAAGCACGCCAACCAATCACAGCCCCTGTACATAAGGTTATTTAAATCCCTGATGTCCCAGAACAAAAAAGTTCAGTTAAGAGCTCCCACTCGTTTCCAGTCTGATCGCTCTTTCCAGGGACCAGTGACACAAAATACCACCACAATATTGCCTTGGTTGTGTTTGAGCACGTGGATAGCATCCATTTTCTGGAAGCTTGTTATATGACATTCAGATGTAAATGGTCAAATAAAACTGTAAATATTTAATGCCGAAGTCTGTATCGCAGTTTAGAGAAGACAGGTTTTCGTCTTTAAAAAATTAATGTGCCTTACCCAAGAATAAACACCTTCGACGTAGGTGATTTTGTAATAATTCAGCCATTTTCATTCATTCCGCTATTAAGAATGCTCACTCTTCGTCAGAAGGCAATCAATGCGTTTTTCGCGTTGCCACCTTTTTGAATATGCAAAATCACGACCTCCCACTGAGTCCCGGAACGGAGTCGCTCCAATACACAAGCGGTCAGACGGAGAAAACTAAAACCACGGAATACATCGATGGCTGTGTAGAGATGAAAAGGTGAGGCAAACAACGACTGGAAATGCGCGAAGATCAGCATATTGTTCTTGTTGTCTTTCGTAAAATTTCGACAAATATATTCCGAGACGATAACTGTGAAAAGTATACATATTCCACTGCTATGAAAATGTAGAAATATGAGAGAAAAACAAAAAGTTAATGAAAGAATTTAAAATGTATCTTGAAAAGCTGCTTTGTTTTTTTTCGCTTTTAAAAGTATGAAAACTAGACAAATGAAAGGTTTCTGTTTATTTCTTAAATTATATCTGTCGAAAACAAATTTCCGAGATTTTGAAAAAAAAGCACAAAACATTATTACATCTGCATTATATTGCCTAGACTAATTAATCAAACTAGTTGCAACCCGTGAAATATTCACGGAAGCAAAACAAATTCCCCATTTTTGAAATATAGTGAAATTTTTCAAAAACACAAGATTGAAAAAGATGTTCTAAGCTCATTTTTTAAAAGGAAGAAAATGTATAAACCCTCCTGCATTCGATCTATTTGTAGCAGAAATTTGTACATTCAATTTGCACATTTGTACATTTCGTGCTTTTCCTTGTTGAACATTTCTTGATAGTTGATTGATGAATATGAAAACTTTTAATACTATTTTTCAACATCTAGATTGATGAATTATTTAATTCTCAAAAATCTCTTTACACACGATGTTTTGTGTATAAACATTATTATTGTTCAATTTTAATCGTTCATAAAGTTTTCCTTGGAGACTTGTTTCAGAAATATTGACTTTAATGTTTTCGCGTTTCCAACATCGTGAAAACACCACATATAATTGACCAAGACTAAACATTTATTTGCTGAACTTGTGCTGTGGCAATTCTACAGCGCCACAGCGCTGACCGAAAGACCATCGTTATACGATTCTTGATTTTTTAAGATCAACATGCATTCCAAGCACTTTCGGCGAAAAAAGTTAACCTCCTGCCCTAAAATAATAGGCTCCTCCAAATTGAGCCTATGAGAGAGTGCCCGCACAATGTCTTATAGAGGCATAGGAATTATTTCTTGTTCATTTTGTTTTATTATTCACTAAATGAATAGATGCTAAAGTTTATACTAATTTGTTTATACTTAAGTATTCGTTTTTTTTACTCGTTTTTGAATTGAATTAAAATTTTAGGATTGATTTAAAATAATTAAAGATTTTTTTTTGTATAAAATTCTAAGTAAGTATTAAATAACCAACATTAATTAAATCAAGTAATTTTTCTTTTCAAAAAGACATTTGATAGTGTTTTTTTATAATTAAAAATATACTAACAAAATTAAAATTAAAAATACATTTTAAAATATTCTTTCTCCGATTCTCCCCGCTCTCTCCAATTTGACGACAAACATACATCGTTTTTTGCCTATTAATAGTATGATTTATTCGGATCCATGAGTACGATGTTTGGGAAGCGGACTAATATGCATTGTTACATTCCGTTTTAAATCTCTGAAGATCATTGTTAGATGGCTAATGCTGATGTATTTTCTTTCTGAAAAGATCCTAGGAGTAGCAGTGTTCCCATTAAGCCTACATTTGCAAATCAAAAATGAGAATATATTTGCAGTCTAAAATGATGAGGTTTCACTGAGCTCTTAATGCTTCGTGGGTCTATTGGTATAATTAGAATAAAATTCGTTTGTTTCTTGGAGTTTTTATTTTCTTTAGTTTTCCTCTTAGTTTGACTAAAGGCCTCGAAATTTCTTAGCTCTTTCATAATAAAAAAAAGGCTATTGGTATAATTTTAGTTCAATCCATTGGTTTTACGAATTTTTTAGTTTATTTCATATTTTTTTTCAGTTCATTTTCGAAAAAATATTTTTGTTTGATTTTATTTACTCTTGTGGTCAAATTAAAAAAAGCTATATTAAACAAAAATACGACATTTACGAAACAAAAAAAAAGCGATAGGAAGGAATTAAAGGCATTTTCGACAAAAATGAATTTTTTCTTCATAAAAGTATCGTTTAACTTAATTAGCTTCCTTCAATGCGACTAAAAGAACGAAGAAACAAAAATATTTTTCTTCTCAAAAGCCCCCAAAGGAGGTAGATAATCCGATTTGTTGAATTTTTCTTTATTTCCCCTAAATCGCATTTTTTCTTCCGAAATATTTAATGTATTTTTGTTTACTTGAAATATCTTTCTTTCAATTTGATCCCAGAACACGATGAAATATCGCTCCAATTGGTGTTTGGACTGAAGAAGTTTTTTTATTAAAGATAAAACTGTCAATAGGTGTTTTATTACATAACTGTTTTATTCAAGATCAAAATAGAAAGGGCGAAGTATTAGTGTTATTATTGGAGAACGTTTTTATTCCAGGTGAAAACACAAAGTCAGTAGTTCTGTTATTTGCACTTGGAGAGGCTTTTTTTTCAATCTTTCTCTTTTAACTTGATTAAAAATAGTAGTTGTTTATACTGAAGACATTTTTTATGCAAGGTAAAAATACCAATACTTTCCCTTTTTTGTGGATTTACACTGAATAAAAAAGTTCTTGAGGGTAATCACCAAAACCCCCACTTCTGTTTTTATACAAAATTGAAAAAAAGTTCTCCAATATAAACATCAAAAACGCCTTCCGGTTTTACTTAGATCAATAAAGTTCTCCTGTATAATCGCCAATACTCTCTCTTCTTGTTTTTATCTTGAACTAGCCTTGCATATATAGCATAAATAAAACTTTATATATTTAGCAAATTAATATTGAGATCGGAGAATATACGACATCCCAGCTCGTTGTGGCCTTCTCCGCTTAACTAAGGTGTATCGCGGGTTGGCGCCACACACATTTTTGCGTGTATCATGCAAACGCAGAAACGTTTGGTAATAACTGATATATCAATCGATAGAACTTTCGAATACCAACATTTTTCAATATAATGTTCTCTTCCAACTTTTATACTTTTTGTTTAAATTGAGAAAAAGTCAAGATTTGACCCTTTAAAAGGCGCCATCTTGGAAACCAAAAACTTTTTTCGAAAGATTTTTGTTTCATTTTGTTTGTCTTAAAATGATCTACATAGATTGGTCATGCAAATGGATACAATCTCTCATAGTTTCGTCACAAAATTGGAAAAACTTAAGTCTTATGATAGAATGACAGACAGAATAACATTTTATAATATAATTTATAATAATTAAAAGTTCTCTATTAGAACAACACTAATACATCTCATCTGTGTTTTTACCTTGAATAAAAAAGTTCTGTGTAAACATCAGTACTCCTCATTTGTGTTTTTAATTTGAATAAAAAAAATTCTCCATTAAAACTCCCAATACTTTCCCTTGTGCAGAACTCACCTTTTATGTTTTTACCTCGATTAGAAAAGTTCTGTGGTATAAATACCAATGCTGTCTCCATTGTGTTTTTACCTTGAATTAACGTGCTACATTTGGCAGAAACCACCTACCTTGAAAGAGAAAGTCGAAAACTCAAAATCTCTATCGTTACGAGATGTAAATGATATAAACATAGATACAGATAACGACCTTTGGATGTATTAGAATGACCCTTTTAAATCACATTGGCAGATGGAGAATGTTTGTCTTATCGAAATGTTGGTTCATGCGAAGAGAACGATTATCTTACGGACATGTAAGATAAGACATCTGAGCCATCAATAAATGATTTTTGTAATTACTACCTTACAAAAAGAACCAATGCTACGAAGCACGGCTAATAAAGAGTTTCATCCTATTAATGGAAAAGGCAATATGTTATCTCGAACGTTTGCCAATTCCTTCTAGAGAATAGATGTAGAAGTCCTATCCACCATTGAGCCATTTTAGTTCGGATGAACTAAACTTCTTTTTTGGATGAACTAAACTTCTTTTTCGGATGAACTAAACTTCTTTCTGGTTTTTTGACTTCGACAGCAAGTCATCTCAAAATGAATTGATGTTTCCGATAGCCAAATTTTAACAATATGATCAGTGTTGACGTCAGTAGCATCCTTCTGTCCGTAATTTCAACTTTTTCTGATTTGAATATCCTACTGACCTTAAATTTTTTAAAAAAATCATTAGCAATTTATATGTTTTTTGTTGTTTTTTTTTTTAATTTAAAAAATATTTACATCGAAAATTTTGTTTAAACTCTTACTATGTATTTTTGATCGAAAACTATCTTTTTCGTATCAAAACAGATAAACAGTGAACATTGAAAATTTGAAATATCTCTAAATTTCAGATTTCAGCTTTCTATTTAGTTTATTTTTTAAGCTAAAAATGCAAGAAATTCCTACATTTTAATGGATTTCAAAATTTTAATGTAATTGACGATGTATTTATTGTATGACCCGTGAATCACTTGAAAATTACCGAGGATACTCTTACCAGAGATTGAGAACCATGGTCACTGCATTTATTAGGACCTAACTGATATCCTAAATATCACTTATTAGCAAGATCGGAAAAAAAGACAATTTCTTTGGCAATCAAAATATCAGACTTGCATTCATTGACCGTTTTTGAATTTGATCCACCCTAAGCTTTTGAGTGAACAACTGGAGTCATATTAACTTTAAGACTTATCTGAACG
>JAFIDM010000179.1:38276575-38296299 GCA_023159025.1 Thereuonema tuberculata | reverse complement strand
AAGGCTAGCGGGGATTAAATGTCTGCCCTTTTTTATTCTTAATTTATTAATTGTTGTTTTTTTAATATGAAGGGCCATTTTCTTGTTCATTTTTGTTTCCTTTATTTGTTTCTAGGAATCACAGACTGTTAAGACACTGGGCGAGTCCGGCTGACGATGGGTATCAACCCAGAAACAGCTAAGAAAAATCCAAAAACAGATCGATGATTCCTTTATTCATGTGCCAGTATCTTTTTATTGAACTCTATTAGTTAGTGGCAGTGTACTTCAATTTCATTATTTTAATAATATAAACATTTTCATGAATTCTTTCCTTTTAAAAATTGCTATTTTTGCCAATACATTTTTATGTTTAAATTTCATATCTTAGATCTAACTGAATTAAAATTTTGTTATCACTTTCAACTTTTTCTTATTTAAAATGAAAGCCTCTTCAATTTGTGAGTCTATTATTTCGAAACAGTAGTATTTCATTGAAATCAACATTTATTATATTACTTTGAGCAATTTTGGAACAGTAATGACCCGTAAAAAAAAAACACATTTATTTATATGCAGCATCGAACAAGAAGTAAATGATTCAACACTTATGAAATATTCATTTTTTCGATTAAAACAAAACATAAATAGTAACATTATAGACTTAATGTTACATAAAAAAAATATTTCTTCTGTAATTATAGTTTTATAACAATAAAATATTATGAACTTCTTTATTAAAGTATGATCTATGAAAATCTTATACTTAAAAAGGTGCTTCTTCAAAATGTAATTTTATAAATGGACAACATCATTTGAAAAATTAATCCACCATAATTTAAAGTTAGCGCTGGAGAGTCTGAACAAAAAAAAACTCCTCTACTCTACTAAAATTCTTGTCACGTTTATTCGTTTGAACCGTCTTCCATTCGACAGTCAAACTCCGCTCCTCTTCTACAGCGGATAAATCGTGATGTATGGTTTAACTTTGGAGAGGTGAACGCTGTAGGTGGATTAAAGTCTCACTTGTGTGCTTCTGGTATGAAGTTATACGGTGTCAGAACCGTAAAGATGAAACCGTCGCCACAAAAGTTGGTCGGCTTTTGCTCTTGAATTGCAATGGCCTTGTTGATCCAATTTGATCGAACATCTGATAGCGGAAGGTTAGAGAGCGAAGAATGCAACAAAGCAATCGCAGACGCGCAGGAGAGGGGTAATTTCCAAGGGCATTTAAACGGGAAGCTATTTACAATCCATCCCTACACCACCAGTCTTCATTGGCGACAAACAATGCTACTAATTAACACAAACAATGGATCATTCGACTGAAGATAGCGGATAATGGAGATGGATGTTGGCTATTTCCAGGAGATTAGCACTGAGCAGCTGCAAAGGAAAGTCCCAAATCAACCGGAAGCTTAATTCTATTCCACTTTGACCTCTCAAGCTCCATGTCCGTCTGTAGTTTCCGTTTTACACTCGAAGTCTCGCAAAACGTTCTTTGATATTTATAAGATGTAAATAAATGATCTACTGTAGAGGGAAAGTCTCTGTTGTTCCACTCAAGCCTTTCTCTGTTTTAATTTTTATGCACTAACAACATTAAAAATTTAAACAACAAACTATTTCACTAAACATCACCTTTAATAAATAATGTCAGGGTGTTTTTACTATTCACAAGGGAATCACGGTATCTAAAGCGTTAGTTTCAGTTCTAAGATGAGTTCGTCTTTGCTGTGCGAGCAGAGAATAAGCCATAAATCACACAGACATATCCTAAAAAATGAATACATTTAATGAATGCCTTAGATTACTTAACGTTAGCAGCCTTTTGCTTTTATTACAGACGAATTTAACCCGCGGTGTTATCTGCGTTAAATTCGGCCCTTCTCGGTAATGTTCGGTTCTCGTCGTGCAACCAAGCCGCACCGTCGCTGCCTCACCCGTTGGTTGACGTTTATGTTTACTGCTCCGCTCCTATTGGTCGTAGCGTGATGTTATATAGCCTATAACCTTCCTCAATAAATGGTCTATCTAACTCAAAAAAGAATTTTACAAATCGGACTGGAAGTTCCTGAGATAGCGCAAGCAAACATACAAACTCTTCAGCTTTAAATATTAAGTATAAGATTGATCTTAAAGGAACAGTAAAAACAGGGCATTATGTTGGAATAAAGTTATTTGCGAAAATGGCGACTGGCAGCTGTAATGCGTTCAAAGTCTAGGATTTACTTTTCTTTCAAATCTAATTTTTCGTATGAATAAAAATCTCACTGTGATTTTACTCTGTGTTTATCCCATCCCTTATAACCTCTGAACAACTGAAGTTTCAAGTAGATATCTGAAATCATTAACTTTTTGTCTGAAATTTCTTCGAGGAGTTGCAACCTCTCGATCTGTGCAGCGATGATTATTTTACTGTTGGCTCCGAATTCTTTGACGAAGGTCACATCTAATTTACCAAAGTATGTTGAATTCTTCATCGCCCAGAAATTAAGTATCTTAATTTGGAAGATGTCACATTTCCTTCCATGATGAATTTTACTGATTTTAATAACTCATTAGTTTTTGTTTTTTTCCAAAATCTTTACACAATTTGAAAGTGTTACTTTGTTTTGAGAATCTTTTTCTTTCGTTAAATAAACTGAATAGTTCCAAAGACAAAAGATCTGACATTAAAAAGACAACAGTTACAGTAGTTTTCAAAACAGAAGGGTTTACCATATATGGTCATTACGTAGCGATCGATTTTGTCTAGAACAAACGTCACCAATCAAGTTGACGACGTCAACTTGACCTCCGAGAAGTCAGTCCAAGATGGCGTCGTTTTTGGGATCGCATAAGCTTGACCAAGAAAGGACAAACTTTTCATAGCCGTGCAAGGGGAATAGTGTGGAACGTTTGTAATTATTTCAATTTGAATTATTATTATATATTCGTAACTGTAGGAAATACAACAACCAGAATGTTTTCGTAACGTTTCTAAGATTCAGTTACAGATTTTAGCAATAGATGGCGCTGTTACGTCCTGGAAACATCAATCTATAAGGAAATTACATCATCAAAGCTCTTCTTTCATGAACTGAACTGTAGACATTATTTATGAACTGAAATTTTTTACAAAAGCTGTATTGTCTTAACGCAATAATAATTGTTTAAAAGAAAAGCGTTAAGAAGGCTATAAAAAGAAAGAAAATACCATATTTAATAGTTACTATCTTCTGGATTTTCTATCTTCTTTACTGCATTTGGGTAGTAGTAAAAAATTAAAAATTGTAAATTAATATTGTAAATTAAAGAAGAACTCTGTATTATGAAAAAAAATTAACTAGACTTGCATTTGTAGTGTTACTATTAATTTGTGTTACGAAGAAATCATTACGAATTGACTCACAAGTGTATTTTTAAAAATACATTGCAAAATATTGTGGTGAGAATATATGAAAAATTTCCGCGTATACATAAAATACATTGGTGCTCAAAAGTTAAGCAACAAATACAAAAAGGTACATTTCTACGAGTATTTAAGTAACTGAAAAAAAAAAAAAAAAACCTTATGCATTTACTTGTTGCATAACATCCTATGCAGATGTCACATCAAAATTTACATAAAACCACAGTTTCCGGGTCGATCCTGTTCAATCGAACCTGTTGACATTTCTGTATTCGCATCAATTCGTTTTTTCTGTCATGGTTACAAAAAATCGAGATAACCATTTTTTTTAAAAAAAAGAATCGGAAAAATTATTTGCTTGAAGAAATAAAATGGAGAGAATTGTCTGAGGAGAGGCTGGAGAAAGTCAAGCAGAGATATCGAATAGCTAAATGTGAACTGTAACGTCATTATTGTCCTCCCAATGAATGATGGCTGCCCTGTTTTTGTGAGATCTGCGCATATATCATCGATTAGTTTGGTCAGGCACTTCCGTCTGATGTAATGAAAGGACGCCGCCATTGTGCTAATCGCTTGTTACTTTGCAAAAGAGCATTTATAAATAATATATATTTATTTATTTATATAAATACTTATCGTTAGCAACTGGTATTGAAATAACGCTAAATAGTCGAGAGAAGTTTTAATTTGGCGTTATCAACATGTCTTTCTCAGTGAAAACAGACGACGGCGTCCATTGTGACAGGAAAACATAATTGATCAGCTACCGGAAGGGCTGCGCAGTTCAAACTTCCGACGGTCATCTTTCATTTGGAGGACAATAGCCGTCTTTCGAATGAATATTAAAATACCTAAACGGTCTCCTTAAAACCTATTCCTGTAAGTCCGGCAACCGGGCGATTCGGGATAAATTAAGTTTCCAAAGCGCAATGATAGGTAGAGAGCCGTAATAACCCACTAACATCCGGGAATGAGAGAGATATGGCGGTGGCAATGGAATGGTGTAAGCTCGAATCAACGGCTGCGCCTAATCTTCACGTCTTCCCAGGCAGTACATCTGTTAGGTTTCACGATGACATTCTAGTTGAATATGTTCGTCCATTTATTGGCAGTAGGGTCATTCCTTGTTAATTCAACGAATTTTATTTGTTGTCGTCGCCTCACTATTTAGCGGTCCCATGCTACTGTTGACATAGGGAACCGCTCTTCCTATTACACTGTATGTCACACTCTGTAGCGGCCAAACGGTTAGAGTGAATGAAATTAGAATGAAACCTTCACCATTGTGTTCAGCATCAAAAAGTAGGTGACCACGTAAAAAAAAAGCAGACCTGTAGGACCACTCCCTGACCCTCCAAATTAACGTTTTCCATAACAGTGTTAGTAATAACGATAACAATTAACACAGTAATAATACTAATGCTTCATACATAACAATATTCACAATTGCTAACAGGACGTCATTGTTAATATTTACAAACGTATTGTTTTATAAATTCTTTAACATATCCAAATGATGCACTAAGCATTGTATTAGCGGCCCCTAGATTATGTGTAGCTTGCCTATAAAACATAAAGGAACGGTCTTGCATTTATATGCTCTTGCTTTTAATTTTTGTGTTTATATAATTGTGCGTATTATGGGGCCGCTTTGCTTTTGACACTGTCTAAAAGCATTAATTACCTTGTTTTGTTTTCAGAGTTTTTTTAATCTATAAAATTTTTTTAATAATGCCCAAATCACACCAGCATATTTTTTCATCACTGATTTGCTTCGTTGAAAATGACCATTGTTTTCACTGAAGTGATATTTTCCTTTTTAATTCCACCTTATAGACGAAACATGATGAAACAGCGCATATAATTGGCAGAGCGCTAGCCAATCAGAGTTGACTCGATATTATGGCGAAAGGTTTCCCCAGTTTACGAAAAGACGGTGTTTAATCTTTTTTTAGAGGTTAAAATCGTGTTTCGGCAACGCAATTTCGGTAGAATTTGAAATGACTTTTAGCAAGCTGTCAATCTGTTCGAAACTAATTGTATATTATATTCAAGCATCTCTACTATTTAAGCGAAAGCGAGGTGAACAGCGGCAAATCTGACAGCGAGCGGTAACGAGCTCAAGAAGAAATGAAATCTCTCTTTAAAAAGTTGTCATCTGCAGATTCTAACGCATAGAATTAATTTATTTCAGTAAAAATATTGTTTATTTTCGAAAGATAATCTCCTCACTGTGATACTTAATTTATAAAAGCCTTCGATTCACTCGAAACGGTGGAAAAATGGCGCCGGTTGACTTCTTCGCTCTCGAGTTAGTCTGTTCTGATTGGAGCTTTCACTAATTGCTATCGTTGAAAACTTCGATCGAATAGAGCAGTTTCTAAATTTTTTCATGAGTGAAATCTATGATGAAAATGGTCAGAGAGGCAAATCACACGATCGTAGACCTCAATTATAGGGTCAATGATTGAAAAGAATGATGAAAAATATGCTGGTGTGATTTGGGCATAATCAAGTTTAACGTATATGCAATTCACTTAAAGACGGAAAATATATTTTTTTGTGGGGTCTCACTTCCGGGAGCGGAGTGGAATCCATAACATTTCACGCCTTTCTGAGCTTATCATCTAGGGTAAATCTGGCTGAAGGATCCTAACAAGGACGAAATAGCTGTCCCTGATTCCCGCCGATGAAAAGCTCAATTTTTCATTTGATTTATTTGTTTTGCTTAACGGTAAAAAACAGTCATTTATTGTTTTATGAGCTCAAGCATTTTTTTATTTTAATTAATAGAATTGTCAAAAAGAGTTCATTGGAAAGGGAAAATTTTCATTAAAGGGAATTTTTTTTTTTGATATAACGGAAATTTAAATTATTTAATAAGAGATGTTTATTTTTTTGATTTAAAGTCAGTCTTATGAAACTTTAGGTTTGAAAGAATAAAGAAACATAATTAATAGATCCTTCTTTTTTTATGCAATAAATATAATACGTCAAGAATGCTATTGGCAATCCTTTACCATGAAAAAAAATCCTTAAAGTTAAAAAAAATTTTGAAAAGTTATAGCTTCATGGCTTATAGCAGGCGCACACGATGCAGCTTTTGCTCTACAACTCGTTGCAATTAGTTGCACAAAGCGATGGCTTAGCGCAAAAGTAGCTAATATCCATAAGCTTAAGCATGGATATTCGCTACTTTTGCGCTAAGCCATCGAAATGAAGGTTGGAAACGACAGTCAGGGGCGCACACGATGCAACATTCTTTCCGCCGCCGTGCGAACAACATCAATCCCGATGCAAACACCGCTTTGTATGTGAAAAATTTAAAAAATCGAGGTTTTTCAAACGCTGCGATACATTCTGCCGCATTAAATTACTTCATTTACATATAAACTGTATTTATGCGTGAAAGAAGCTCGCAATACTCTGATATTCATTGTGTACTCGCTCTCCGCCCATCTGAAGCGACGGAAATCTGTTTAGACGCCATGTTTTCCCCAAGGCGTGACGTCACGACTGACGTGTTCCAAAGCTGCACTGTGATTGGGTAATTTCCATGCAGCTTTCGAAGTTGCTCCTACACCAAAACTTCGCCTTTGCAGCTTTTCGTTTATGCAACTCCGATTGCAACTTTGCTCAAAAGCTGCTCTAGCAACTTGTTGCACATGCAACTCGGCCCAAAGTTGCATCGTGTGCGCCCTGCTTTAGAAAATCCACGTTAGTCGGCGAATAAGAATTTTAAATAGAGTGGTATGTACTTCTATTAGAAAAAATTAAATTCTTTTGTTTCTCATAAGGATTGAGAGGCTACAAGACCTAAACGTTAGGTAAAAGAAGCAGCTCGATTGTGAATGGGCCTAATGCATTGTTCTAGCTCGGTACCGTAAGCTGTAACATAATCATATTATGCACATTCCTAGATAAGTATTGTAGATCTCCTAAACTGTTAAGATTGGTGCAGCTTAGCCAAAGATGCTGTTACGCCATTAAAAATCAAATAACTAACTACTATTAATTTTTTTTTCTAAAAATTAAATTCTTCTCATCGAGCTGACAGATTCGTGCTTTCAGTCAATTTTCCGTTACGTTATTTAGAACACATTATACTTCAACAACTAAAGTTTATTAGAATTGTTTTTTAAGGCAAAAAAATAAACAACATAAATTCCAGAGAAATATTCTTATTCATTTTTGATTTTTTGCTGTTGCTTTCTATCTATCTTTTGACGAATTAATAAACACTTTTGAGTATTTCAAAGTTCTTATATTTCTTTAAGAAATTATATCATTATATTATATATAATAACTCTTTAACCTAACGATGAACATATAAAATGGGATACGGCGGGAGAGACTCTACTAAAAGAATGAACAACGAGGGTTTGAACCTATTGGCTCGATAAGACGAACTGTTTAGCGACCCATTTGGGAGCTATTGTGATAGCGATCAAAACGGGTAGCTATTGCGATTGTCCTGTCCGTCCGTCCGTGTCTGTCCGCCCTTAACAACTCCCGAACGGAAGGTCGGATCGGCAAACGGACTTCACCGTCGTGTTCAGAGGCCCAACACTGTAGGATTGGGATATTTTCAGGGGCCAACGCCCTCTATGTTCGAGATATTTGCCATTTTTTTCATTGAACGGAAGGTCGGATCGATAAACGGATTTCACCATTGTGTTCAGAGCCCCAAACAACGTAGGAATATTGTGTTTTCAGGAGCCAACGCCCCCCCCCCCACATGTTTGAGATATTTGGCATTGAATTTCCGATATTAAACTTAAATATTAGAAATGCAACCATCTTGTTTCAGTTGTCAGTTATAGCTTGATACGTAAGTTATCGGACTCATATACAGAAGGTTGTCGGTTAGAAACCTTATATCTACTGTTTTTATTCTCTTAATCTTTTTTTCTCAATGTCCACGTGGGCTTTTTTAATTTTTTTTTCTACCTTTTTTTTTATTTTTCCTTATGCTAATGTACTTCTTTTCTTTATTATTATTTTTAACTTTTATTGTTATGGGTCGCCCTTAAATTTATGCTTTAGCACAAAATTATATTCACTTGTTAAGAGAAAAATTTGGTTTCATTTTTGGTTTAGGTGCGATATTATTGGTAATTTTGTTATTTTATGTTTAAGCCAATGCTGCAGCGAAGCACTCGCAAGGGGCAGCGAGAATCCCTACTTCGCGAAACTGCCGCTGTCCCACAGGATACTTGCCTGCTATACTGAAAACTTAGGGAATTTTTTTCTCCTCAAGTAATCAACCCAGCAACTTGCAATTTGGATATGCTTTAGTTTGAGCCTTCCCCTATACGACTTGTATTTTTATTTCTACGTATCCGGTAAAATGCGGACACACAACGTCCGCAAAGATACGCTTCTGGTGTATCCAGTATATTTATTGTACGAAGCTATAATTTCTGTTGAATATAGATTAACATGTTTACTAAGTACTCTGCAAATTTTAACAAAATCGAATAAATAGTTGTGGAGAAAAAAAATTCCCAAAGGTAAAAGCGCGAAAGTCGGCAAATTTCGATGCTAGCTGGAATGGAAAAAGGGCTATAAAGGCACTTTAAAATACGTCTATGGAAATAAAAAAATAGATAATATAATATAGTATAATATAATTTATTACTTTACGAATTTATATTATAAGAACTTATAAAATAACCAAAAAGTTTTTATTAAATTGTTAAATAATAGATTAAAAAGAAAAGCAATAAATGTATCAAATCTATTTTTTTGTTGCTTTGTTGAAAAAAATTCTAATAAACTTAATATCCAAATTAATATGACTGTATTTCGTTTATAGTTGCTGAAGTCTCATATGCTTCGTAAAGTAACGAAATGTGAAAGGAAAAGTCGACTAAAAATATGAACTGATCGATTAATTTTTTTTTAGGAGAAAAATTTAGTTTTTAGAAAAGAAAAATAATAGTAAGAGATCTACGGTGGTATGTATAGGTATGAGAGAATATTCCTTACGTTGTACTATAATTATAGTGGCCGGCTGGAGCAATATATTAGATCTATTTTAGAGGTACGATTTTTACTAAAGTCTCGGTCTTATAGTTTCTCAACCCATACAAGTAACAGGATTGTTATTTTTTTCTATGAAAAATAATGGCAGGGAATTTCTTTTCTAATTTGTGTCTCGACCAACATTGATTTTCTTACCCTGAAACTGTAATTTGAGAATTTATTTAACTTGTTTTTTAAGGAATTTTTTCGTGGTGAAGGGACTCCCAGTATTATTTTTTTCTCTTCTTATACTATAGTATTTTGAAAAAAAAAAAAAAAAAGGGTTTGCGATATATGGTCATTCCGTAGCGATCGATTTTGTCTCGAACAAACGTCACCAGTCATGACGTCATTAACTTGAACTCCGAGCAATCAGTCCAAGATGGCGTCGGTTTATGATCGCCTAAGCGTGACCAAGAAAGGACAAACTTTGCATAGCCAAGCAAGGGGAATAGTGTGGAGCGTTTTTAATTATTAAAATAATAATAACCATAATATAGAAATGTATTCGTAATTGTAGAAACTTCAAAAACCAGAAAGTTTACAGTTTCATAAGATTTCAGTTACGCATCTTAGCAATAGATGGCGCTGTTATGTTCTGGAAACATCAATTCATAAGGAAATTATAAAAATCATAAAAAGCTCTTCTTTCATGAACTGAACTGTAATGTGTAAGTATTGCACGAAATCCATTAATTACAGTGGTTCGTTTCTATTTCAAGCCTAAAATTACAAAAAAAACTTCACCCTTTAACATTTCCGTTTTTACATTTCTACTAATTAAATAAAAATGGGGAGTTCATAGAACAATGACTTAAAATGACTTTTTTTTACTGTCCGTTCAGCAAAACAATTGCCTAAAAATCAGTAGCAACATTTTTTTTAAAGAAAAAGAAAACATGTTTTGTACTCTAAAAGAATAATTCTTTTCACACACAAAAAAAAAAGACGTCAAGAAACCAAACACTAATTAAAAATTTAATCATTGAACCTTTGCATGTCAATTGTGGCTATTAATAACTTACATTATTTGTCATTCTCTCATCTATTACTCATTATTGCGCTTTATTATCATAAATCTGCCCAGGAAATTTCATTGATATTCATTAAAAGATTTTAAATTTCCACAATTTGTTACTGTTGCTTAAATTTTGAGGATCAGTATATATTGAAAAGTGTTATTAGTGATAAAGCAGTATTTCGTTGAATTTGTAAATAGTTACCAATTTTCGAAAAGTTTCATATGGAAGTTGTTGAAATCTTATATTATAAAAACGTTATTCTCCAATTTTGTGACCAAGATAGATTTGTTATGCTAATGGATGAAATGTAGATCTTTTTAAGGCAAACAAAATGCTACAAAAATCTTTCGAAAAAAGTTTTTGGTTTCCAAGTTGGCGCCTTTTAAAGGGTCAAATTTTGACTTTTTCAAAATTTAAACGAAGCGTATAAAAGTTGACAGGTTTGGACAGGGCTGGTTTGGACTTTAACAGTCTTTTAGATTTATAGGCTTGGAACGTATCACAGTAATAATTACAGTTTTGCTATTTAAGCTATATAATATTGAATGTCCAAATTAATATGAATGTATTTCACTTATGGTATCCCGTTGGCTGCGTATTCTGTTAATACATAATATCATATAATAGTATCAGATGGCACTAAAGCTCGGAATAGTTGGAACACAGAATCAAATTTAATCCTAACTGTTATCATAAAAAAGTAAAATTTATATCTTGGTCAAAAAGCTGCCCAACTGAATTAATCCCATAAAACAGTCAATCCTATAATACTCTATTAAGGGATATTAAAGATTACCACGTACAGGCCTTGAAAGGCACTTGGGGCAGCTGGAGGGTAGGCACCAGCTTTACGTGACCGAACGGGACGAAGTTGGGGTCGGGGGGGGGGGGGGGGTCAGTCCGACGCCCGCCCGCCTTGAACTCCCGGGAAAGAAACCCGGTACCCAATCTACAGAGGGCTGGGTAGACCCTAGGGACCCGTTTGGAGGAGAAAGGAGCGTGGAAAAATTCCCGTCCTCCGCCGAGGCCGGGAATCGAACATTAAGGGATATACCTTTTTGAAAGGTACTGTACCTGAAAATAAATAAAACCTAATTTCTCATATAAAACAAAATAGAACTGTTGAAAGAGAAGATAAGAAAATTACAAAGAAATTCTATCAAAAGATAAATGGAACTTTTTAAAATTGTTAGTCCTGATTTACAATAGTCATTTACAATTAACGGAAAAATTGAAATGAATTTATTCATATTTTCGCTAATTAATAAATGAACTTTTCTAGAAGAATGAAAATTAAATATGGATCTTTTAAAAGCAATTCTTATCAATTCTTAATAAGTCTTTTTTCATTATTTTTTTATAACGAAAGAATTTAGGATTGGGATGTCTTACAAATAATAGTCTTATGAATTAAAGGAACGTAAGTAGAATTAATTTCAACGAGAAAATACTCAAGAGAAACAGATTTAAATAAGCAGCTTTCAAACTGTTTTCCTTACCGAAGTTGCCAATTAATATGGAAATGAGGAATTACCTAACCATAGCACCAAAGAAATCATTGATTTTTCATAACTAAAACACTGATTTTTTTTTTTTTCCTAAGTTAAATAATCTAGAAGATTCGAAATAGAAATCTCTCTTAAGCAGACAATGAGTTCTAATTAAACTTTTATACGAAAATTTTCAACAAAATCTTTCCTAATCTTCTTACGATCTTAATCGACTTGTCAAAAACTTAAGGTTGTAGTCGTGTTATTGGAAATGTCAACAAGTTCTTCATTTCTTGAGTCTACGGCATTAAACTTCATGTCATTCTCAGTGAAAATACTTCCAAGATTAGTAAAAGGTGCAAGCATGTGTCTTGCTTCCATATTAGATGAGAAATAACAGTAAAAAAATGACATCTGAAAAGAAAAATAAAATGGGAATTAAATTCGTGGAAATGAAAACTTGTCACAAGTTTCACACTCAGTTTTCATTCTTTAAATCACTTTTGTTTATTTTAGAACATAAAATATTTTTTAACTTATTCCTATATTCAAACGTGACATCCAAATTTAAATTCTTACAAATACCCTTTAACACGATACTGCCTCTATTTAAATAAGGTAATATGATCCTACCATTTAGTTGTTGTTTATTTATTTCTTTAATATTAAATTTATTATATTTTACTATAACTTTATTTATAAATTTATCTTCATAACCATTTTTCTTCAAAATTTCAGTTGAGGAAAAGCTCGGAAATGTGGAAAATCCTACAGAAGAAGAAGACGACGACTTTCTTATCAGGCAAGTAAACATCCTAAAAGTAAGTCAAACCAACAGATATTCATTCAAAATCACATAGAAATACGTTTTATTTTCTGAAATATAACCAATTCCTGCACAACCAACAGGTAATTGGGAATTAGTCAAAAACCCCTGCTTTTAAAAAGAAATTCTTAATATTGGAGCTTCTTTTTAATTACAATTATGTGTTTCCTCTGAATTCCACCTGGACAACAAGGAAGGGCTAAAATACATAAGAAAGGATTCCTTATTCGTCCAATTATTAATGCGTATGGGAGCCCTCTTTTCAAAATTTGGCTAGAATGGTGAACGAAATAGGAAGAAACTTCAAATTACCAAAAGAAGAAGAAATAATAAAAAACTCTAAAGATTTGATAGGAAAACTAACACATTTATTTAATAATGATAGAAAGTTCTACATGAATACTAATATTCCCGTTGAAGAGACATTAATAATACTTGATATATAGCATTTGAACATAAATGCCCATTATGTTGTTAAAATATAATGGATATTATAAATTTACTAACTAATAACACATATTTTAAACATAAAGACAAAATTTTTAAGCAAGTTAAGAGTTTTCCTATGGGATCCCCTTTATCAGATCAATTATGCAACATTTTCATGAATTATTTTGAATGTGAAGTGTTGAAAACACTAAAATTTAAATGTGATTATTTGATATGGCTGATGATATCTTGATTATTTGATATGGCACTATTCGTCAGTTTAGTAAATGTTGTCACTGGTATACAAAAAAAAAAAACTTCTTCTTTCAGAAGGACTAAATAAACGGAATCGAACTATCTTTTCCATGCTGAGTTCAAATATGGTCTCAGATTTTTTTCCATTAGGCATGGTTTTTCTGTGGCACGTGTTTAAAGTTTTAAAAGAATTAATACTCACGAAACACTAAATAATAAATATACGTCTAATTTTGGCTTACCTAAAAAGTTGTATATAATGATTTTCGGCTATATTTTGCCTTCGGGATGTCTTTCTTCATGGTCCAGCAATAATCGGCCAGCATACTGGGACTCCATTTGCCTTGGTACCTGTTTTCCATAGTAGAAATCTGCTGATGAAAATGCTCACAATGCTCATCAGAGACAGCCCCATGATTTTCAGGGAAGAAGTCCAGATGGGAGTCCAAGAAGTGAAATTTTGAAGACATGTTGCAGCACATTCCTTTGTATGAAGTCATAAGATCACTCACTATTTCAATATACTTTTCTTTATTATTGTCAAGAAATTCACAGCAGATATCTTTTGGGAGTAGATTCCAACCTTTGAGCCTAGCTCAGCCGACTGTTTGGACAAATTTAAATCCCGTATAAGATCATTAAGATCTTCTTGAGATAAAAAGTGAGGTTCTGATGAACTACTTGCTTCAAACGTAGGGTCACTTCCCTCCTTTCTTTCGTCTTCAGTATGAGCTGGCTCGTCGTCGGAGTTATCACTTAAGATCATGAAATTGGTCACTTTGGTACAGGATACTTTTCACTATGTTGCACAGGTCTTATTGCAGATGCCAAATTGGGATACTTCACTGTATATTTTGTTTTGGATGTAATTCCTTTACTGTTAGTTAAGCAGAAATAACAGTCAGTCAAATGGTTCTTCTGTTCCCTCCAAATCATAGGGACTGAAAACGGCATGATGAGTATTTCCATCCAGTGAGAAGCCTAACACATGATACACAGCATATATTTGAGGCCCAATCTTAATCGAAATCACCAGCTTTACACCCAAAATAAAGCTCATAACATTTTTTCACGAGTGGTGTGAAATTTCGCCAAATTATTCTGAATAAAATTACCACTTCTATAATTTTCAAGAATTATAATAAAAAAAAAAATCTAATATACAGAAGTATATTATACAAAAATGACCCTCACCAAAACCTATGCCTGATGGAAGAATTCTGATTACATATTTGAATTCAGTATACAAAACTACATTAGAATCCCTATTTAGTTTTCTTGTGAAAAAAATCATGTTAACCAGTGTTATCAATCAACCGAAACATCGGTTAACCGAAGGCGTTTCGGTAGACAAAAATTTAAAAAATTAATTTGCGAATTACTTAATTTCTTTCCGAGTGATAGGTCTGATGATGGGACGTAGTTCCCGAAACGTGTAACGACAAAAACAACTCAACCCAAGTCACAGGACGGATTTAAAATAAGGTAATTTATTATCTAAAATGTGACTTGGACCATAATTAGCAATGTTAAAATACAATATAAGGTTTTGTGTTTAATATTTAACACTGTTTCTGTGTTTCATATTGCTCCTAAGACACTGTTACAATTTTTTCGTAAATGATCGGCTATCCGAAATATCAGTTATCCGAACCCCCCCCCCCCCCTGCAGCATTGCTTCGGATAATCGATGCTCTACTGTATTAATAAAAGAAAGAAAGAACTAAATTTTATTCATGGTGGAGACAGTGACACTGTCTCCATCATGAATTCCTAATTCTTCCCCTCGTACGCCTTTTGAGTCTTGTACTGGCTGATTAGCTCTGGCTGAGGAGAGCTTAACAAGCTCGAAACGGCCGTCCCAGAATATCAGCTCGACTCAAAAGGCATTCTTTTTCAACTAAATTTTACAACGGAAAAAGAAAAAGATGGCAAATTGGTTTTCTTAGATGTTTGCTTAACAAAAAAAAAAGAAAATGATTTAATTTTAAGTCATTTTCGAAAAGACTTGCAAAGCGACCAATTACTAAACTTCAAATCAGGCCATGAAAATCATATAAAATGAAATATTGTTGACAATTACATCCTTAGAATTGACAGAATAACTACTGTAGTTCTGAAGACAATTACTTAAAAGAGTTGGAGAAAATGAAAAAAAAATTGAAGAAAAATGGTTATGAAGATAAATTTATTCATAAAGCTATATTAAAATGTAATAAATTTAATAATAAATAAATAAATAAACAACAACTAAATAGTAGGTCATATTATCTTATTTAAATAGAGGCAGTATCGTGTTAAAAGGGTATTTGTAAGAATTTTATTTTGGATGTCACGCTTAAATATAGGAATCAGTTAAAAAATATTTTATGTTCTAAAATAAACAAAAGTGATTTAAAGAATGAAATGGGTATAGTCTACAAAATTGAGTGTGAAACTTGAAACAAGTTCTACGTTGGAGAAAGCAAAAGAACGATTAGAGAACACATAATTGAGCACGTAAATTATTTGAAGAATAGACTAATAGATAAATCAGAAATCGCTAAACACTGTATTAAATGTGGAAATAGATTGAATAGTAATGTAAAAACATTGTACAACGAAAAGGATACTATAACTCAAAAACTAATTGAAAGTATTTTCATAAGAAATACAAGAGGTCAAAATTTAAATAGGAATGAAGGGATACAAATCAACGAAAGATTCGTTATTTTAGCTAAAGAAATGATAAAATTAAGCTCAAACAAAACCACAAAATTTGAAGAACTTATACTTTAACATAGCGGATTTATTTTTGATTGTTAGTTATTATTGAATTTACAATTTTATTTTTGTTTTTATTGTCACAATTAGATAATAATTTGATCTTTAATCTATCTATTATTATTAGTAAATTGTTGGTTTAATGTGTATTATAATGTTTAATAATGATATGATACATATTGTTATAGAAGTTTCTTGTTTCTTTAATAAGCTCGTTATTCCTGTTTTGTTATTTTGAAATTGTTATTCAATCATGTAATAGCTTGACAAAGGAATGGCGTATTTTCCTTTCCGAAAATTTGCTTTTAACACATTAAATATTTATAGTTTTATGAGTGTATCTAATGAGAATTGTGTCCGGGATTCAATCTCTTGATCTCAGAAGTATAAATAACTCAAGAGAAGTAGTTATCCAAAATAATATACAAAAATCATTTCTGTACATTTGAAGACCTTCCCAAGTGAATTCTTGAATGAATTCTTAGTACGATTCTTTCACTGGGTTCATACTAATAGTTACAAAGAATTTCAATGCAGAAGGTTAGCGGATACAACCTACAATAACATTAGCAGTTTCAAATATTTTCTTTTTTTTTCTAATAGATACGGCAGTCTTTCACCTATGCAGTCTTTCACCTATCTAGTCTTTCACCTACCCAGTCTTTCACCTACCCAGTCTTTCACCTGTCCAGTCTTTCACCTATCCAGTCTTTCACCTACCCAGTCTTTCACCTGTCCAGTCTTTCACCTGTCCAGTCTTTCACCTATCCAGTCTTTCACCTATCCAGTCTTTCACCTATCCAGTCTTTCACCTATCCAGTCTTTCATCTATCCAGTCTTCAATCTAACCAGTCTTTCACCTATCCAGTCTTTCACCTATCCAGTCTTTCACCTACCCAGTCTTTCACCTACCCAGTCTTTCACCTATCCAGTCTTTCACCTATCCAGTCTTTCACCTACCCAGTCTTTCAACTACCCAGTCTTTCATCTGTCCAGTCTTTCATCTGTCCAGTCTTTCACCTACCCAGTCTTTCACCTACCCAGTCTTTCACCTACCCAGTCTTTCACCTACCCAGTCTTTCACCTACCCAGTCTTTCACCTACCCAGTCTTTCACATATCCAGTTTTTCATCTAACCAGTCGTTCACCTACCCAGATTTTCATCTAACCACTCGTTCACCTATCCAGTCATCTATCCAGTCTTTCACAAAATACAAATTAAATTACAATTTAAACAAAAATACGACATTTTCAACTGAAAAAAATGAAAATTGGAGTAAATAAAGACGATTTTCTAAAATCGGCCATTTTTGAGAAAATTTCAATACATTGAGGTGGTTTTCAGGCAAAAAAGTTTTCTGTTTAAATTCATTTCATTAAAATTCATTTGCAAGATTAGAAATGAGATACATTTTTTATCACCTTTCCATCTATCTGATAAGAAAGTAACTTCAGTAAAGTCGGTAATTAACAAATAACTTTAATATTTTTTGTTGAAATAGAGAGAAAATCAGCAGTTGCAAAGAGTTTTCATGAGAATTTGGAATATTCCTCAGTTGTCCACGAGGAATTCAGAGGAAATAAATGATTGTAATAAAAAGAACTACGTTCTATCATAAAAAATTTATTTTAAAATGCAGAGGTTTTTGACTGATTCCCAATTACATGTCCTGGAGAAATGAGAAATATATAAAATTCTCATTAAAACTCTATGCAACTGCTGATTTTCTTTCTATTTCAACAAAAACTATTAAAATTACATCTTAATCGTAGACTTTACTGAAGTAACTTTCTTTCGTGCAGTAAACACCCTAAAAAAACAATGAAACCAAAAGATATTCATTCAAAATCACGTAGAAATACGTTTTATTTTCGGAAATATAACCAATTCCTCCACAACCAACAGCTTTGACAGGTAACTGGGAATCAGTCAAAAATCTATCTATTAACAACAAAATTCTTTATAATGGAGATATAGATGGTTATATTTCAGAAAATAAATCGTATTTCTATGTGATTTTGAATGAATATCTGTTGGTTTGATTTTTTAGGGTATCTACTGCAGATACGAAAGTAACTTCAGTAAGTTCCTGATCTATTAATTTTAATAATTTTTATAGAAATGGAGGAAAAATCAGCAGTTTCAATCAGTTTTAATGTGAATTTTGTATATTCGTCGGTGGAATTATACAGCTGGAATTCAGAGGAAACACTTAATTGTAATTAAAAACAAGTACGTTCCATTATTAACCATTTCTTGCTAAATGTAATGGTTTTTGACTGATTCCCAATTACCTTTCAAAGCTGTTGTTTGTACAGGAATTGGTTATATTTCCGAAAAGAAAACGTATTCCTATGTGATTTTGAATGAATATCTGTTGGTCTCATTATTTTTTTAGGGTGTTTACTGCAGGAAACAAAGTAACTTCAGTCATGTCGTTGGTTATGAAGTTATTTTAGTAGTTTTGTAAAAATTTCAAGAAAATAAGCAGTTTCATTCACTTTTAATGAGAATTTTGAATATTCGTCGGTTGTCCAGGTGAAATTCAGAAGAAACACCTAATATTTGTAATAAAAAGAAACTACGCTCAAATATTAACCACTTCTTGTTAAATGTAATGGTTTTTGACTGATTCTCAATTACCTGTCAAAGCTGTTGGTTGTACAGGAATTGTTTACATTTGAGAAAATAAAACTTATTTCTATGTGATTTTGAATGAATATCTGTTGGTCTCATTGTTTTTTTAGGGTGTTTGCTGCAGGAAACAAAGTAACTTCAGTCAAGTCGTTGATTATGAAATAATTTAAATATTTCTCGTTGGTTTTCAAAAAAATCAGCAGTTTCATTCACATTCAATGAGAATTTTGTATATTCATCGGTTGTCCAGGTGGAATTCAGAAGAAACACCTAACATTTGTGATAAAAAGAAACTACGCTCGAATATTAAGAATTTCTTGTTAAATGTAATGGTTTTTGACTGATTCCCAATAACTTGTCAAAGCTGTTGGTTGTGCAGGAGTTGGTTAGATTTGAGAAAATAAAACGTATTCCTATGTGATTTTGAATGAATATCTCTTGGCTTTATTGTTTTTTTTAGGGTGTTTACTGCAGGAAACAAAGTAACTTCAGTAAAGTTGTTTATTATGAAGTAATTTTAGTAGTTTTGTTGGAATTTCAAGAAAATAAGCAGTTTCATTCACTTTTAATGAGAATTTTGTATATTCGTCGGTTGTCCAGGTGGAATTCAGAGGAAACACATAACTTTTGTAATAAAATGAAACTACGCTCAAATATTAACCACTTCTTGTTAAATGTAATGGTTTTTGATTGATTCTCAATTACCTGTCAAAGCTGTTGGTTGTGCAGGAATTGGTTAGATTTGAGAAAATAAAACTTATTCCTATGTGATTTTGAATGAATATCTCATGGCTTCATTGTTTTTTTTTAGGGTGTTTACTGCAGGAAACAAAGTAACTTCAGTAAAGTTGTTTGTTATGAAGTAATTTTAGTAGTTTTGTTGGAATTTCAAGAAAATAAG
>JAFIDM010000179.1:38185011-38261607 GCA_023159025.1 Thereuonema tuberculata | reverse complement strand
TTCTAGATTCCCGATGTTGAAAAATCCAAAACAGATCAGTGATTCCTTTATTTTTTGTGCGAGTTTGCTTTTTATTGTATTGTCATAAAAACGTGTTGTTTCAATCTTTTTTTTTTTATTTACAACATCTGCAACATTAAACGAATGTGATGTTCAGAATGAAACCACCATGACTGTATCCTCATTGGAGAGTAGACAGCACAGGAGAATCCTGCAGTCAACAGCCGAAAGGAAAGAAGTTGAGATCTCGAAGGAATAGTCCGACATGCGCTCGCATTAAAGTAACACGAGACCCATTTGATATAGGATAGGTTGAACCCTGGCATCTCGTTCAGAAAATGTTTGTTTATTAGGTTTTATTCGCTTCTTCTTTGTAATTCTTTAACTGTATATATTGCAATAATTTAAGGTCTTTATTATATGTTTTTCAACCTCAGACGACCTTAAGAGTTTAAAATGTTTTATGCACATCTATTTAGTGATACTGCTTCTCATCTCAATGCTTGTAACATTAACATAAAACCGTTCTTCGCAAAGATTACAAAATCAAATGTCCTGATGTGGATGATAAAAAAATTGCAATGCGAGATCACTTCGAAAGTTTCCCGGTTTGTACAAAAACAACAACTCAAAAAGTCTGATTTCATTACAAATCTATACCCCAATCAACAAATATTTAACGTGCTGTAGGATAAATTACAAATGAAACAAAACTAGCACAAATCTAAATAAAAATTGAAATTGCCTCTGTGTTTTAGTTATGGGGAAGGAGTTGGGAACGGCCGTTTCGTCCTTCTGGGACTCATCAGCCCAACCCCGCCTTTCCCTGATAACCCAACCAGAGAGACAAAATTTTCTATTTTTATTTTACATTTGTGCTGGTTTTGTTTCATTTGTAATTTATCCTAGAGTACGTTATATATTTGTTGATTTGTATATTTTTTTCCTGTTTTTAGTGGGTTAAATGCCTTCTTAGCCTCCGCTCCGGAGGAATAAAGCATTATATGTGAAAGTTACACACTTTTAATTTTCTTGTTTTTCTTACTCTGGGGTCACAGCCAGGTTGGTCTTTGGCCACCAGAAAGTGATCTTGCCTCTCTGGTTGGGTTATCAGGGGAAGGCAGGGTTGGGCTGATGAGTCCCACAAGAACGAAACGGCCGTTCCCGACTCCTTCCCCATAACTAAAACACAAAGGCAATTTCAATTTTTATTTAGATTTGTGCTGGTTTTGTTTCATTTGTAACAAATCTATATCCCGTAGAATTATCCTTCAACCATGTTTGCCTATCCACTCACCGCCCTCTCGTGTACACCAATAGTTCCAGGTTATCCGAATTTTTGTAACATCATAACCCTATCACTTCAAAACTTCCCCAGTTCGTAAAAAATCATCTAATCATAACAAATCTATATTTATCCCGAAAACATCGTCGCTGTTATGTACAACAATATTTTAGTTGGAATTGTCGCCACCAGATTTATCTGTATGCTGTTATGCAGAACAATGTTTTAGTTCCAATTATGCCAACAATAGTTCCAATGTTCGCCACCAGGTTGCTATGTGGCTCTATTATGCACAACAGTATTTAGTTTCCATTGTTGCCACTAGATGCATATATGGTGCTATTATGCACACAATAGTTTAGTTCGAATTGTCGCCACCAGGTTGCTTTATGGCGCTATTATGCACAAAAACATTTTAATTCCAAATGTTTAGAGCAAAATTTGTATAGTTCCAATTATCGCCACCAGATACATATGTGGCGCTGTTATCCACAACAATGATTTAGGTTCAATGGTCGACACCAGGTTGCTATGTAGCGCTATTGTGCATGACAATATTTTAGTTCCATTTATCTAATAAATTTAACGTGTGAGAGGAAAAAATCCATTCAGATAATGAAAAATCACACAAACTTTGGTTAAGTAAGAAATATATTTAAAATATTGCAACATTTCGGCAATTATAGTTCCAATTGCCATTTTCAAATTACAAATAAACAGACGGATCAGAAATACATAAACAATCTGAGATTCAAAAATGAGTTTGAATACATTCATTATTTATGGGGGAAAGGGAAGGTAACATGAGTCAAAAACAATATAAAATAAGTTATAAAATTTTAATTTTTTTTAATCCTATTTTGAACCATTTGAATATACTCGATGTTATTTAAAATCATAATGATTTTCCGCCTGGTTTTTAAATCTTTTACTTGTGAATTCAAACCTTTATTTAAATAATAAATTCAATTATCTATATTTTAGTGACTATTTTATTGTATTAATTTTCAACAAACAAACAAACAAACCCACAAACACTATCCTTTATACATATAGATTATTCTAGGATGCTGAAATTTTAGTGTAAAGTTTAAGCTACTTTACACTAAAACTTTACACTCTTGCACTTTACACTAAACATTACACTCTTGCACTTTACATTAAAACATTATACTCTTTTATCTTGTACTGGATCTAAGAAAGAGCCAAAGAAAAAAAAAACCAAATCTATTTCGTTGAAGCTACATTAACTATATAATTTAATAGCTAGTCCTAAGGAAAAGATAAAAAAAGGCAATGAGAGATTAATGACCGAGTGTACCAATCATCAATTAACTTTGACGGCTGCATTGTGGACGTAGCTAAAATTAATGGGGGGGTGCTGCTCCAGAAAAATTTTAGCCTGTGTTTTAAAATTGTGTGAAAGGAAACAAACATGTATAAAAAGAAATAGCACCCCCCACTAATTTTAGCTACGTCCACACTGCAGCCATCAAAGTTAATTGAGGATTGGTGCACTCGACTACGTTATCTGTTTTGGGTTTACTAAGCGGATTTTTCGAAAGCTGGCACGGCAACTATAATGTTTTCATTTATTAATTCAATGAAACTCGATACTTTTGCTCCTTCGAGATTATTATTTCCCAGTAGTGGGAGTTAATCATTGCACAACTGATTAAATTGGATTTATTAAACAAACATTTTGAACGTCTGCAAAACACAGATTTCACAGAAAACAAACCTTTAAAAAAGGGAAAATTAAATATAAGTGTCCGAAAAAATTAACTCTGGAAATCAGAAATTCAGAAAATAATATTGGTTACAAACAGCGACAACACTTACTGAAACTGTAGCGAAGACTTTCTGAATCAGAAGACATTTCCCCGTTAAAATTGTTCAGTGGAAGAATGGATCAGTTGAAATGAGATCTGGAACTGATGGGAAGGGGATGTACAAGAAACATTGAAAACAGATGACTGAAATTGGAGGATAGAATTTGATCATCAATCATCATCACTACATTTGTTTTCGTTCACTGTTTCTTTTTGGTGTTTGAAATGAATCAAATACTAAAGAATTGCAAAGAAAACGTAGAATTCACATTTCTCTTATAGGGTAAAAGTGGTCAGTGTTATGTTATAGTTTATAATCACTTATAAGTTCAACAAAAGGAATATCCTCACATGCAAATGCTTTCAATTTCTGTTTGGAATGCTGTTTTACTAACTTAAAATGAAATCTTCTTCATAAAGAATCTGCTATCATAAAGCGCATCAGAACGATGTAATGTAACCAGGAAACAAAACTAAAAAATTAATACTACAGTAGAGCCCCGATTATCCGCGGAATTGGGTGGCAAGGTACCGCGGATAGTAAAAATCGCGGATAACCCGAAAAAAAAACTAAAAATGAGGTGTAAACACGAAAAAAAATATTTCAGCATTAAAAACTACGTTTTATTATACAAAAAACATAATATGCCAAACTTTTAAAATATCAGTACAGCAGAAACCTTTCTGCAGAGCAAGAGCCTGCCACTCATCCACAAATTCCGAGAAGGCCGATAGGATTACGATGCACAATAAACCTGTCAGTAATTTCGATCTTCGCACTGTAGGACCTATTGTACTTTCCCTGTTGTTGGCTTGGATTAAAATTATTTTTTTTTGAGGTTCGTAATTAAAAAATTTTTTAGCTGCACTTGCGGATAATCCGCACGCGGATAATCGGGGCTCTACTGTATATCAACTATAATAATTCAACTACAATGATCAGTAAAAACAAGATATTAACAAAAGTCTCTAAATGAAGTAATAAAAGCATGGAGCCTACACACAGAATATTTGTTTTCTTTTTAACTATATAATTTATAATTTTATTCATGTGTGTAGGCTCCATTCTTTTATTACTTCATCTATGAAATTAGCACACGTTAAATACTATTTACTAAAAGTCTCTAAATTTTATAATTCTTATTGGCAAACTAGATTTTTTTTCAACTTTTTATGTTAGTCAGTTTGATAGTACGTATTTAGGTCTTGAAATTCCTGAGTTATTAATAAAAAATAAAATCAATGATATAAGGTGTTACATAATGAAAACTCTACAATGCATTTCAACCCATTTAATTAATTTAATTAATTGAAAAATACTATAAAAGCCTTCATTGATATGATTAAGAGGAAATGTATTTAATCAACTTATATAATTAATAAGAACTTCATCAATTTTCAAAAAAAAAATAGATATTATAATTTATAAATTATGGAGATAAAGTGGATTGGTTTCAACTCTTTTACTAAAGGAAGAAAAAAGAAAAAGAACACATTTTCAGAAAGTTGGTTATAAACAAAATGTCACCATATTAAGAGTTTCCTTATTAAAGTTTTATTTTCAGTAATTATGGAATATAACTTTTAAATATTCAGTTCACGAAATTTAAGTCTCAAGCAAAATACCCCTCAAACAGATACCATAAACGAGAAAGCAGTATTCTTAAAGTCTTCAGAATGAAATTTCCTTATATTCGTGCTACATAACCTTAATCTGAAAAATAGTAATTTACATGTACTTGATAAGTGTGTTTACATTTTGTCTGTAATATCAGGACACAACTTATACAAATGTTATTACTGTTAAAGAACATCTTTGAACTTTTCTTACATGAATAAATAATTTCCAGAATATGAACGAACTTTATTTGCCCACTGTAAACCACCGAAGACTGTGTACATATTTTCTCGTCGCTATAGAAAATATTTATCCTATATATTTCGAAGAATGTTTTCCAATACTGTTTATATTTGCCTCTCAATTTATTAAAGTTGATCTGGAAGGTTGCCTCTCATCATGTCGTCTGCAATCCGTACTGGCATCTCTAAGCCACTTCCACACTTGTAAGAGCTGAGCTGCTAATTTTCTTTGTGAACTGAAGCCCAGTGGTCACTTATGGTATGTGGCAAATCTCCAGTGCACAAGCTGTCTGCGCTGAAAGTTTCTGCTAATGATGAATGTCTTTGCTCAGCTGCAAGAGCATGATTTATGCCCTTTCAGTCTAATTTATTGCGTGGATCGAAGTTACGGACCATCAACCTCATGTCAACTACCATTTGGTTATCATTAAATTAGAGGACACGTGATTCATTATTTTTCCATCATTTTGTCCATTCTTCTCCTTCACAATTTATAGTATTGCAATAGATTTTGTAGAAATGTCAATATCTGAATTAACAAACATTAGGTGAAGGCGACTTATTGAGTTTATAATTGAATTTATAATTAACTTTAAAGATTTGCAGAATGTTAGGATATTTGTTAGTGTTTTACTAAAATGAATGCCGTGATCGATTTATTTAAACATGAATATAGATGAAGGGCTATTAGTGAATATTTCATAATTTTTTAATAAACTATCTACTACATTTTTGGAAATAGACACTATGGCGATCAGCAGCCGGACGAGATACAGTGAAGGTAGAAGATTCAATCCGATTTAATAAAATGAAGTTAATTAATTCAATAAGATGAATTAGGGGTAAAAAGTCATATCTTTTTTATGTTTTTCCAGTAAAATATCTGTGATTTCTCATTATTTGCTTCTGTTTTTTTCGGAGCTACTAGCCTAGATTTCCAGATGAGAGACTTAACTAAAAGGTCTATCCAAAGGCACCGAACTAATAATTGTAAGAAAGAATGGAGGATAAGATTTCCTTCTTTTAAATATTGGCATATGAAAATAATGTGAACACCCAGGGCAGTAGTTAGGATAACAAACGAGAAAAATATTTAAAAAAATCTCATTTGTTAACATTTAATTGAAAGCATTTAAAAGAAAAGCAAGAATTTTTGAAATTTCAGTTTCTTAGTCCTACTTCTAGTTATAGAACATTGCCCTGCATGTCTTCGAATGCGAGATACTATTGGTCGATAAGAGATTAATAAATTCGAAAACTGCAAGCAAGCCATAGGCCACAATTCTATGCAATCAAGAACTATCTGTTCCTGTTCTATAAAAACATTTAGAAAAAAATTATAATCGATACAGTTATAATCATAATAACTTTATGTATTTACAGAACTTTAGTTAAAGTTAATTAAAGTTAAAGTCAAAGATAAAAATTAAATTTAATTTGGTTTGTCAGACGTTGACTCAGAATATTCGAAGATAAACATTACAGACCTTTATCTACATTTGGAAAATTAGAATATGAATATCCTTGTTGGTGTATCTTGTTAATTAAAATGGGATTCGTTTATTTTACATCTCGTGATTTTATAAGTAAAATACCTACACATAATATCTATATCTACAGAGCGTTTCGGGAATGGTACTCAAAGCGAAGAGTTACGGGTTCCAAAGGTCAGTTTGGGTCGCAAATGTTCAATGACATTTTATTGTTTCAGAGTTAGGAAATGAATGCTTTGGGAATGGTCCCCAATCAAAGAAAGCTCAGTTCTGGCCATTTTGAGCATTTTCTTTAATTATCATACCTGTTTTCAGTCATGACGTTTGTTATCCGGATTGCTTTTTGTAATAATCTTTTACCTTATTTCCTTACACTTCCTAATGTGAACTGAACTTTCTTTGATTAGGGACCATTCCCAAAGCATTCATTTCCTAACTCTAAAACTACGGCCCATACAACAAAATGACCTTTGGAACTCGTATCTCTCCGCTTTGTCTACCATTTCCGAAACACCCTGTATATGTAATATATTTAAAAATAGGGAAAAGAATGTATAACATTACTTTGAATTTATATTTAATATTTTTGTGTAAAATAAAAGGATTAAATATAATCTGTTAGTAATCATAAATCTATTGAAGAAACGTGCAGAAAAGGGAACGCCAGGAAAACTATAAATGACAATTTGGGAAGTTGGATGAACAATGTCCAGTTGGATCTACTTTGTATTTATGTTTGATAGTCTTTTATAGAGAACTGTCGTTGACAATAATAGATATACATCCTAACACTTTAAAGTCAACTTCATAAATTATTAAGCATCTTCCATGACACCAGAAATAAATGTTAAAACACTACATTTATTTCGAGAAAACAGCAAATTTTCTAGGAGAAAATAAAACGCCTCCTCTTTTTCAACCCTTTTACAAATAATAATACTAATATTAAGTCACGAGATTTTGAATTTACAATATTATATATATATATTTACATTTGATATATTTATTGTCATTTTGACAATAAATGAATTTAAGAAATCTTTAGGCTTATAAATGTTGGTTTTGAAATGTTCCGTCATTCGATTGAAATCGATCTGGATTAAACTTTTTGATAGTTGATAAGATGTGACTGTTTTAAATTGGCTATGATTCGATGTTTCAGTTATGAGGGATGCGTTTATCTACAATGAGACAAATTAAAATTAAACAGATACATTCATTTGGTTTGATTAATTACTATTCAAGCTAATTCGATTCGTAAATCGATCCATTGATTCGGCAAATTTTGAAGACTGACTTTAAATCGGCAAATTCAAATGAAATTCATAGAAGCATAATTTAAACATTAAATTATTGCTGTTTTCGTCATATCTACAAAGCTATGATTATTTTTACTATTACTCAAATCTATAGCCAACTTGTAATAGATTAGCCAATACCATTTTATGATCCTCTGTCAAAGATGATGAAATTACTGAACTGGTTAGACAATTCTAAATTATTCTTGACTTTTTAAAATATTAGTGATACAGAGAATGTAGTCCTAACTCAGAGATATATTATAAATATTCTAAATAAATTTATTTTTAAAGTTTCTTGGAGCAGATACGTTTTCGTTTTTCCAGAAGAATGAACCATTAAGCTTAATTCATAGTTAATCTTCCTTCTAGTTAAATTTTTCATCAACATTTATTGTTTAACACTCAGAAATTTTTAGAGTAAACAACAAAATTAGAGGAGCATTTGATATCATTGTTTTTTTCCAGTGTTTATTAATATTTCGTTATAATCTTCGATAAGTAGTATGAATACTGAAGTTTTAGAATACATATAATAGTGATCATCTGAAGTTCCGGAATAGCCTTGTGATCAAGACGGCCACCTTTGATGAGGCAGAAGGGTCGGAACCTGGGTTCAAATCCCGGCATCGGCTTGGATGTAGTTTTCTCCTTCTGTGGATGTATAGCTAGTTTGCCCTCGTTGTCCACCCAATTAGCAACTTTGGCAGCCAGACAATCATATTGATATCCTGGCTATTTAATACCGTATGATAAAAAAAAAGTAATAATCTGATAAAAAAGAATATTAAAAGCGCGGATACCTCAAGTGGTAATACATTTGACTGCCAGCTGCAGGAGCCGAGTTCCATCCAGTGTTTGTTTTTTTTTTTTCCTGGGTTCTTTCAACTCCAGACAGATTTTTAGGGTTCCCTAACTTTCTGAAAAATGTAAACCGGTTTCTCACTCCCAGGTTTCAAAGACGGAAGAGAATCGGGATGACCATCTGACATCAACTTGGTCTTATTGGTTATGAAATGCCAGGAACCTTATCTCCCGCTACTCCAAGGGCCACTAAGATCCATATTTTAACATAAACAATAGCAATAATCTAATAGTAATAAAAAGTTACAATAATATTTCAAATAATAATTTAATAATAATTCTAGACAAAGATGGATGAACAGATGTATCTTAGTTCTTAATGAAAGTTTTCAGACTTAATGTGGATTTCTTTAAGCGCTAATTTGTACCACAAGTAAAATAGGCTAGGGTTGCAATTATTCCCGAATTGTATTGCTTTGATGTTTGATTATAGTTGGTTATTGTTTCTTTCCGTTTTGATAACTTACATAACACCAAGATAAAATAAATTAACTTACATCTGAGACTGTACGTAACCACGGATGCTAAAGATGCTAAAAAACATAATTTCTTTATGATTTTAATGTACCTTTTAATTAATAGTCTAAGGGTTCGATTTTTAATTAAATTTTAAATGAAATTTTATTTTTCTTGTAGCTTGAATTCATTATATTAAGGCGCCATTAAATTTTCTGTTTTCTAGATTAAGTAATTGTTGAGTTAATGAAAATTTATGGAAGGTCTGATGTTTAACTTTTTTCTTTTAATTGATGTTAAGCCTCAAGTGCAAAAAGGAATGACGGAGTTAACAGTCTTTCAGAACTTAGAAGCAAACCTCTATTCGAAGAGCCATCGAGAAATATAATATCAATTATAAAGACATGAGGGAATAAATTTAAGATCTTGTGATTGATTTTTTTTCAGATCTTCCTGATCTTACAAAATGTGAAACATCAAAACAAATCTGTTCTGAGGAGCTTAAAAGATTTGAAATTCTTAATGGTTGAAGGGAATAAGCAAAAAAAAAATTCTTCAATTACTGCAGAGTCCTTCAGTAAACGAAGGAGGTTCTTAAGAATCTTTATATTTTTACCTTTACTTCAAATATATGCCAACATGAGCAAGGTAGTTTAATTTTTAGCAACCCATTTGGGAGCTATTGTGATAGCCACCAAACTCGGCGGCTGTTGCGTTTGTACTCTCTGTCCGTGTCTGTCCACCCCTAACAACTCCCGAACGGACGGTCGGATCGACAAACGGATTTCACCATCGTATTCAGAGGCCCAAACACTGTAGGAATGCGGTATTTTGAGGGAGTTTTTAGGAGGGTACAGTGGAAACAACGCCAAATATCTCGGAATTGCCCTCCCGTGTTGGAGATATTTGGCGTTGTTTTCACTTTACCCTCCTAAAAACTCCCGAACGAAACCAACGGACTTCACCACCGTGTTCAGGAATAGGGCATTTAGGGGCCAACGCCCTCCCATGTTCGAGATACTTGGCATTGTTTTCATTGAATTTCCGCTTAACTGTTAGAAATGCAACCATCTCATTTCAGTTGTTAGCTGTAGCTTGATGTTTAATGTCTCGGACTCATATACCGAAGCATATCTATGTTTTTTTTCTTCTTAATCTTTTTTTCTCAATGTCCGCGTGGGTTTTATTTCTTATTTTCCTAATGTTTTTCTTTATTTCTTTCATAACTTTCTTTTATTTTTGTCTCGGACTCATATACCGAAGGAATCCACATATCTACGTTTGTTTTTTTTCTTAATCTTTCTTTCTCAATGTCCGCGTGGGTTTTATTTCTTATTTTCCTAATGTTTTTCTTTATTTCTTTCCTAATTTTCTTTTATTTTTCCTTACGTTAATGTACTTCTTTTTTTATCATTATGGGTCGCCCTTAAATTTATGCTTTAGTACAAAATTATATCCACTTGTTTTTGAATTCTTTAAGGCTGATTAAGCATAAATTTACCACTAAATTGCAACTTTGTAGAATATGTAGGGCTTGAAAAAAGTACAAATGAATGGTGAGATTTATTTCGATTTGAAATAGCTTCTTGAAGAGTTTTTTTCTTTTATTTGATTATTTAGTACTATTTTAAGAATTCTTAAAGCCAAACAGGATACTGCTTGGAAGCTAAACCTTAAAAGTATATAAAAGTAAGTTTTAAAATTGATTTTCAAAAACCGAAGTGTCAGAAATATATAAAGTTGAACTTCGGTTTCTTCTGCTTCTGACTTGTGCTAATAATGTTAAGTTCTCCCTTCCCAGAATGAATCAGCGAAAATTCGTTTCGAGACGTGGCTTTGCTGTCAGCCGGTGATTCAGTGCCTACAACCCAGCGATCTTCAGCTTATTTTTCTCTCTGCTTTGCCTCGGGTTTTCCTTTCAATTCGCAATAGATTAAGCAGCCAACAGTCACTTCTCACATTGGTAAATAACGTGTGTGCAGCGAGTGGAGCATCAGACCAGTTAATGATTATGCTTCCCAGCGCTTCGCGGATGAGAACACAACTTGTTCACAAGGGAATAAACCAACTTTTGAATTTAGATTAACATGTAGAACTTTCTTTTTCTCCCCCGCATCGCCTCCAGATCGTCTTGTCGTTTTCACGACTTCATGGTCTTAGGGAGAAAATTTCTAAAGACTCTTGTCACAATTTAATTAAGTGTTGGAAGTTTCAGAAACCTTTGTTTTTTTATTATTTTCCTTATTTTAATGTTATGTGTACTTCCTTCAAACTGCAATGAGACGTTATAATCACTATGATGACAATGTACAATTACAAAACACAGCAGATATTAGAAAATATGTGAGGATTTTTGGAAAATGAAAGATTTAGATACAACAATTACAGCATAGTTTGAAACAGAAATGGAGATCGTAAGGCTTATAAATTGGACAGCTGTTTCGCCTTTTTTGGAACTCATGAAAACAACAGATCCAACTATATTCGAACACACGGATCTGTGGTATCTTAGCATTCTTAGATTTCAGCAGTAGAATGTTTCAGTCGTGTTTAATGAAACCTTAAAAAAAAAAAGCGAAATAAACAAAGTAGGGATAGCGATTAGTAAACCAATCACAATGCTTCGCAACGTCTTCTGATACATATAAGAAAATATAATTGATATTGCTTTAATTTCCTTATTATTGTAAATGTGATTATTGCGAATGCAAAAGGCACAATTTTTGCGATTATTGTGATTGTTGTAGAGCTGTATTATAAATGTGATTGTTGAGCATGCAAAAGTCGCAATTGTTGCGATTGTTGCCAATGATATTTTAATGATACTTGTCCACAGACAGACAAAACGGGAATATTAGTCTTCTGATCCTTATCAGAAGACTAAAATATATCAGTACGAAAATGAATTACATGGCCGCACCTATTACAAATGAATTGATTGTTTTACTGTCTTAATGATTCTTTTTTGTACTTTCTTATTTAGAGATCTCCATGGGGTGTTTCAGATTTCTAGAGACTAATATTAATGGCGAACAATGACATCTTTTTTCTCTATCACATCAAGAAAAAGAAATTTTATTTAGCATTATTTATCGTTCAAGCAACCTATAGTCGGTCTCTGATTTCTTTTGAACTTTTTGGATGACTATAAAGACTTAGACGAATGATTTTTCTTCAGTTATGTCATCACAATTACTAAAAATAATACTAATTCATTATTACGGTGATCAAAGGGATCATTATCTGTTTTAGCCACTTGAGAATGCTCTAAGAAATACATGATAGCGCTTTGAAAAACAAGTGAATATAATTTTGTGCAAAAGCATAAGTTTAAGGGCGACACATAATATATAAAAAATTTAAAAATAATGATAAAAAAAGGAAGTACAATAAGGTAAGCAAAGATAAAAAAAACAACGTTAGGAAAATAAGAAAAAAAAAACTCACGTGGACATTGAGAAACAAAGGAAGAGGAAAAAAAAGCAAAAAAAAAGCAGATATACGGATTCGAACCGTCAACCTTCAGATGCTGCTGGTGCTGACGACAAAGCGTTACTTAATTTCGCACAAAGCTATAAAATTGTCTATGACTAATCTCGCTGCACAGGGTGATTCATCATAGCTACAACAAGGCTGAATCTTTACTTACTTTATATAAATTATGTTTATTATAAAAATTATTATGTATTAATTATGAGTGGGAAATTGGCTCGTTCCTTAGGACTTGTATCAAAATATTGGGTTGGCCAAAAAGCTCGTTCGTTTTTTGTTTTTTTTACGTACGTTGGTTATAGTAGCGCTGAGATGTCTTTAACGTCATTCGACACCATTTTGCTAGTTTGTATTGTGACAGCTGTCATATCAGCGTGCATTTAAAACAAAAACTGATCAAAATTGGTGAATTTTGTGTTGCCAATTTAATACTGAAGATGAAAGACAATAAGCACGCAAGACCGCATGTTTCTTTAATGACCAGGCAAAAACTGTTACAGCTTGGCTGGGAAGTTTTGATTCATCCGCCCTATTCACCAGACTTTGCATCTTCGGATTTCCATTGATTTCGGTCTTTACAAAATTTTCTTAATGGAAAAAATTCAATTCTCCGGAAGACTTCATAGGTATCTGGAACATTTTTTTGCTCAAACAGATAAAAAGTTTTGGGAAGATGGATTTATGAAGTTGCCTGAAAGATGGCAGAAGATAGTGGAACAAACCGTTGAAGAAGTTGTTCAATAAAATTATTGGTGAAACTGAATATGTGTCTTTTATTTTTACTTAAAATCCGAACCAACTTTTTGGCCAATATTAAGGAATCAATATTTCTCTAGCAAAATCAGTCGAACCAGAAGTGACCCAAAAACATTCCTGGAATAAATTTCTCCTAGCTAAGTTCGTTTCAAATTCCTCTAAAACCATTGTTAGGCGACTAACAATGACATAGATGTACGCTTTCTTTCTATTAATTTAGCAAAATAATCAATGAGCTTATTAAAATTCATTGGTTTGAAGTCTAATAGACAGCAGCAAAGGTTCACGTCATTGTTAGTTAATTGAATCTGAAACGGATTATAGAAAGCTATCTTCTTTAACAATGTGGGTTCCTAATTAGCTTTATCAATTAACTTGCTCATAGCTCAATAATATGGAATCCGAATTTACATGCATCGATTGAATGATGCTAGCGTTTGTTATTTATATAATTAAAGGTTATAATCAAGCAAAATATGACGTGTGAATGGCAATGGCCCTTGAATATATTTGAAAAGTCTGTGTATCAGAAGGGATGTAAAATGTAAAAGTAAGTCATTCTAATATTTGTATGTTGTGGAAAGTACAACTCAAAAATTAAGATGACCTATAACAAAATTTGTACTTAAAAAGCTTGTGTGCATGATTATTAGTAATGTTTTATAGATCTCTTCCATCTTATGGACCACTTCATATTGTGATGGTATGTTGTTTTTGGTCACTGGTTCGTTTCGATCAATAACTAGATCAGACTTAGAGCTAGTTAGAACTCTAACTGGAACTAATTTATTCGTAGAATCAGGGGTTTAAATAAACTTATTTACAGGGGCTGTGATTGATTGGCGTGCTTTTACAATTGATTGGGGAATTTTAATCACACATGGTCTTTAACTGAATTTTAACTGTATCTTTTAATTACAACGAATCAGAGGGGAGAAGCCAACGGAATTCTTGAATTAAGTAACAGAATTAAACGGTTAATACCAAAATTTAGAATAGACAATGGAATAAATGCTGATAAATATAAAACACTAAAAATAAATAGAATAAATAGAACTATAATACAAAGATAAAAATGAATAAATATGATAAATATGAATATAAACGTCTGAAATACGACGTTTAATGCAGATAAATAAATTTTTGAGATAGTTAAGGGTAATGTTTAAGTTTGATTGTTTTAATGCAAATTGAGGAGACTTAAATAGCATTTGATATAAAGATATAAATAGAAAAACGAAGGCTACTTTATTTATAGATCAAAACTTAAGTAAAAGAAATTAAATATTGAATTTCGAGCTTACTTAACATTACATGATTGTGGAGTTGCTGCTACTTATTTTTATAAATTCCGATGATAGACAGATGAATGATTCACAAACTGGCAGTTTTTAGAGCAACATTCAGTTTATGGTTATTTTATCCTTATTAGTTTTAAATCCAAATTAAAAAGTTAGAATCGCAGTATTAGAAGGATGACGTCTTCAAGTCAGTCCCTTCATAGATGATTTTTATCAATTCTGTCCAAATAACTTTCTAGGAGACACTCTTTCAAGCATATGTTTTTTTTTGTAAACCAATCACACCATCCTCTGGGGCACCATTGCTATGAAATTACATAGCTCTCTTTCTGATAAAGAATATCATCGAATTTAAGAATCCAAACAGTGTAATTGGATAGTGTCATTTTTGGAGTGGTTTAATCATCTAAATTATAGCTTTTTCCTCTCGATATAGGTTTTTCTTATATTATTGTGAATTACTGCGGGCTAACGCCAAATAAAAATTTCTATCCATTTCTTAGTGTCACACATTAATGAAAATAAGACATCTGGAATATTCCTTACATTGTCTTCAAATACCATTGACCAGTTTGTTCTTTCTATTTTTTTAAATGCTGTTTTTAAAGGAATATCAACAGACACTAAAATTTCTGCCTGTGTGGTGTAGTAATTTACTATTTTACCAACTTTAGAATGTGAGTAGAGATTATTATATGGAATTAATATGCAAAGAAAGCACAAATCCTTCTTAAACGAAAGCAATTTTACCATCGATATGTTTCTGATCTCTTAAGAATTTTCATAAATACTTAAATTAAATAAACTTCACGTTTTTCAAGATTACAAGGTGATTCTAACTTTATAGAAGAAACTTTAAGGGGTGGTAGGGCACACGAAAACAAACATTTTTTTGTCAAACAATGTATGTCTGCAACTGTCGCGTTTACATTTTACGACAGGTTGAGGAACGTCCCTGTAGAGAAATAGTAGTCGTATTTTTTTTTTATTGGACGTAATATTCAAATAATAATCACAAAGTGTCGATTTAATCGACTGTCAAATCGAGTAAGTATATAAAGTTACTCAATAGTTTATTAAACGAAAAAGTCAATTAGCTCTCGAAGGTAATAGTAGCACTGCACCCTTGGGACATTTACTTCATATAGCTGCATACACAGATTACACTTGGATATCATCACATGCAGAAAGTTCACTGCGCACCGAAACATTCACTTTCTATGACACTAATAACACTGGTATATTCACTTCAAATGTATCAATAACTAAGCTTCGGTTCGAAGCTTTAAGCTTTACACCAAAACACAGATAAATGCAACTTAGACTTTCCACAAATATCTGTTTCACTAAATATTCAATAATCAATAATAATTTATTCCTTTTACAATAACTTCAGCTTGAGTTATTATTCTTGATGAAACACACTTGTTTGAAGCACTAATACACTTAATTAATTCTGCCTTGTATATTATCACTAGCTCATTATAATATCAATGCACACTTGACACGATATTATCTGTAGGAGCTTTAATACTATTTTCACTTAATTCGTTTTCAATATCGAACCGAACTTTATTCAACATTCTTAGTTTTCACTTTAATTTCATTCGAATGGATTTCTTCCTAATTAATTCTGCTTAATTTCTTTCTTTCACTTAATTCAATTCTGGATTCGTAGAATTACTAATATCATCCTTCTTTAACCCGGCTCTCTTTAATAAGGAAAGATAACACTTACACTAGTAGAATTTCACTTCGTTGTGGAACTTAGGCGTAGACAAACCCATATCGAATCTCCATGCGGTTAAACTTGGCGCTCCAAACTTGCTGCGTGATCTGTTCGCTCTCACATCTCGGGTCCAACTGACTCTGCTCACTTTCCACCAATCAGTGAGTAGCTCACCTTTCAATCGTCATAATGACGTCATGGTTGATAACGTCATAACTAATCGCTGAATAAAGAACGGTTCGCTACGCATCGACCCGTTCTTTAACTGAAGAAAAACTTTTCTTTTCGATTTATTTATATTTTCTTAATTTACATTAGGAGCTTCGAAAAATAAAACTTAGCAAATAATAATAGTTTATATTTTCTCTACAGTCCCGATACAAGCACCAGAGCTGCTGTACTTAGAGTGGATGTGAGCTAAACCACTGTATGGAGAATTTTGCACCAGGAGCAATTTCACCCATCCATTTACAGAGAATTCATGAATTGAAAGCTGAGGATTATCCTTGGCATGTAGACTTCAGCTGCTGGTTTATGCAGCAGAGTGCAGTGCAGCCTGATTTTGCAGCACATGTGCTCTTCACTGATGAAGCATTGTTTACACATGAGGAAGTGTTTAATGTGCACAGTGCTCATGTGTGGGCAAACGCTACACGGTCACATGCTTACCAGCAACGATTCTCTCTCAATCTTTGGGTGGGTATCGTCAACGACCAAACAGCGCCCTCTACCACGTCAACGCGACAGTTGCGGACATATATTGTTTGACACAAAATGCTTATTTTAGTGTACCCTACCATCTTTTAAAGTTTGTCCTATGAATTTAGAACCACCCTGTATGTTTACTTGTATAAGAAGAGAATGCTACTTTGAAGAATATAATTATTAATAACATTCTTAATATAAAATTAACATTTCAGTTGCATGACATAATAGTTCTATAAAAGTTATACCTATTTTGCAAGTTTTTTTTCGCTACTAGATTATATTCTTCTTCTTCTTCTTGTTTCCATTTGGCTCCTTCAGAGTTATTAGCAGTAAATAAACAATATTTATAAAATTTATTATAAATTCATGTAATGAAATATGTGGAATCTTTAACGCTGCTGTATTGTTGAAGTCATCAATTCAACAATGTACATTATAACCCTTCATAGTAATTTCTCTCCATGTCCCACAAGCACTTTTCCAAAATTTGTATTGAAATGAGATTCGTAGCCGGTAAAATATTTTTTCCACTGTATTGTATATACCCTAAGTAATGAGTGTAATAAATAGCAGATAATTCCGTCCTATCTATTAAGCTCGTCTCTTTATATCCTTTATATGAAATTCATAATTCAAACCTAATTTCGCATTAAACAAAATGATGCCACGGATCTATTTTAATTAACCATGAAATTAAATCATTTAGAATCTACAAACTGTGAAATGTTCGTCAGGAGAAATATTTTATTAATTTCACCGAAATACAACAATCATAAAAGAGGATTTTAATAGAAATTATATTAATATATATATAATTAGGTTAGTGGGAAATACTTTAATAAATAACTAAAATAAATAGATCTAAATCTCATGTAATTGTTGAAATATTAAAGAAAATTGATGCCTTTAAACAGGTTAAATTGTTTTATTTTTCGATCACCAAGCAAGATCAAATTGAATTTTACAAATTCGGATACTATTAGCCTCCTTTCTAATAATTTTGTAGATAATTTTTTAACAGATAAATACATCTTCTTGAAACTTGGCAAACATATCTACGGACAATAGACGATTTAATTTTTATATTTGAAAATTTTTCCGTATTGTTCATTGTCCAGATAATAGACTGTGAAGAGTAGAAAAATTACCACAGAAAAATATTAAGAATAAAACAATGGATTTTTGGTTTCGGGGGGCGTTGTCTGGTACGGGGGTGACCTCCACTTATGCTCTCGCTTTTCTGGGTTCGTTATCGGGGAGGGCGGATCAGGCTGATGAGTCCCAAGCAGGACGAAACGGTCGTTCTCGATTCCCTCTGATAATAGATCAGAAAAGGTATTTTTGCTTATTCATTGTGGAGCCCTTGATTTATACTTTGAACAATGGATTTCTTTAAATATCTAACAATAAATATTAATCTGTTTCCTCTTTCCCACCCTTAGATATAATTAAAATATTTTAATTAGATTTTAACAGCTTCAGTAAATAATACCGAGGAATTTATTTATTTACTGTTTAGAAAAATGAAACTTCCTAATGTTTATATTAGACATAAAAATCATATTTATTTTATTTACAAAATTTGTCTACTATTTTTGTTAGACAAATGAATTAAAAAAATAGCTTAAAATTAAATTAAAATGTGTCGTTTTCGCTACCTAAAAAAAAAAAAAAAGAAGAAGATTAGGAATTTGGACCAATGTTTAGGAAAGTAGGTTTTAAGTTCTTTTATCGCAGTTTTCAACAAGATTTTTACTTTAAGAAATACATTTTTTAATGTATCAAACATTAAATCTCCGTCACTTTACCAATTATCTCCATTTTTTTGAAAAGGAAGCAAAAAATATTAGAAAGAAATTAGAAAAAAATCTATTTATTTAAGTGTAAGATGAACACAGTAAGTAATTTTGTTTTAGTGTGAGAGTAGTGTTATTATTTTCTTGATGTTTGTTTAAGTTTTTCTTTTGTATTATTAAAAAAAAAGTGTGTGCGCTTGCACGCGTAGGTCCGCCAACAACTGAATTTCGCAGCAATTCGGAATGCGAACACTGTCCGCTTACGGGCATTGCCAGGCAACAAATTTCCAACTATGACAAATGGACTTCAATATTCAATATTGCAAGTATGTTTTTAGAATTTAAACTTTAAAAATTTATTTTTAAGTTTTACATGCGAGGTTTCCGCAGCAAGGCGACGGGTAGCCGCCTAGTATTTCATAACAGCGAAATGGAATTATTTCGTAGACTTAATGATTTGTTATGTTGCTATACTTTGAAATTATCACTTAAGTTATTTTCGAAATTAAATTTAACGTGCGTACAAGATTATTACATAACAGAAAACAGAAACGCACATAACTAAACAAAAATTCACTGAGCTAATATTGCTTTTTGTACTGGGAATCGGAGACGGTACTGTTTTATTCTTGATTTGTTTTTTGATGTTTTTAAAATAAGGGGTCATTTTCTTGTTTTTTTGTCCATTTTATATATTGTCCTTCTTCACTGAGCTTGGTATACTGGGCGGGATCGGACTGATGAGTGTCGAAACTCGAAACGGTGCCGTCTCCGATTCCCAGTACAAAAACCAAAATTAGCTCAGTGAATTTTTGTTTAGTTATGTGCGTTTCTGTTTCCTGCTATGTATTAAATTATTTTCGTTTCATGTATCAAATGAAGACAGGGAGATTGAAAATTAACAGTAACATAAGAACTTTCAATTCTGTAGTTCTCCCAAAAAAAAAATATAACATAAATGCAGTAACCAATAAAAATATTACAAATAAGATCTAAACTACTAAGTAGTTAATAATATTAGTTTAATAATATTAAATTTGACAGGTGATGAAGAAGAAAAAACTACAAAAATTTTGATCAATTGTTGCTTTTTAGTAAATTAATTAATATAGCATACTCTCGATATTTCGAATTTCGAGATAACAAGGTCATAACCAAAACATAAAAATTCACGTAAAAACACAAGATACGGAATAATATTCTAAAAATTAGAGTCTTGATAGATGAGAATAAGTATAAATATGTAATGATAGTTAACAATAAGTCTAAATACAGCAATGATAATTTTAATTTTTAAAAGTTGTCCAAAATAATTACATTAAATTGAAAAGAATTAGAAAAATTCAATGAACTTACATTGATAGAATTTCTTAAAAACAATACCTCTATTTGCTTCGACACAACTGAACGGCGATTTTTCCGGAAAAATTCATTTTCATTTCGAAAAATATTCGACATAACAAGGTTTTGAGTGAAAACTCTTCGACATAAGAATTAAAATTAACATTAGATGAATATGTAATATCAAGGGGAAAAATAATTTTTCGACATATCAAGGTTTTCGAGATATTGAAGTTCGAGGTATCGAGAGTATACTGTATATGAAAAATTAAAATTTCCAAAATTTCTTTTCTTCCATTGTCAGCCTTATCTTTCTTATAAATAATATTGAGACGAAATTGTAAGATATAAAAAAAAAAATAATTCTTCTGAGGACTAATCCCATTATGATTAATAAACTTCATTCGAAGAAGATATCAAAACATGTTATTCTTTCCTTTAAGTTATATGATATAACATTATTTTCGATTTAGTGATATGATCGTCTTAAATTAGATTTCCTCTATTTCTCGTGAATTGAAAAAAAAAAAAAAGCTATTCATTTGCAAAAAATTGAGGTTGTTGCATAATTTTTTTATTCGAAGAACCGATAATTTGTTTTTGAAAAGATAAAAGATTGGACTTAGAGGAATTCGGTTTCGAGAAATTAGGTTTGGAAAAAAACTCATGTTGAAAAAAAATGGTTGTTTGCCTTCAAAAGTGAGACAGACAGAAGAAGAGAAGAGATAACGTCTTTGATCAATGGATAAAAAAAGTGTCAGATTGGAAATTAACTTACTTTTTTATAATTTTATTTTCTTTGTCTAAATTTCTCGGAAAAAAAGACTACAGTAAGTTATTAAAATATATAAATTAATATAATTTTGGCTTTAACAAAGACTTTAACAAAGATTACAGTAATTAAATGTATATAGTACATCCTATAGTTATAGATGATATTTTTCAATATATTCTTCATGATATCCCCATCTTATTTTAATAACAATATTTCGTTCTCGCTTGTATTTCTCGCTTTATTATCTTGACGAATTGTATCACCTTCGTATTGCTCTTCTTCCTTTTTCCTCTTCATAATTAAATATACAAATATTTAAATTTTTACGAATTTAGTAAAAGGGATTTATCCCTACAAACTGTACCTGAAGATCAGTAATGAATTTGTACCTTATCGAAATATTTTTATATTTCCATTCATTCATTGATAGTTCTCTGCCAAGGGCAGGTCCTTCACTGCAAACCCAGCATTCTCCAATCTTTCCTATTTTCTGCCTTCCTCTTCGTCTCCACATAAGATCCATTTACGATAATGTTGTCGATCATCTTAAATCTTCTTCTGCCTCGAACTTTTTTACCGTTCACCATTCCTTCCAGTGCATCCTTCATTAGGGAGTTTCTTCTCAGCCAGTGACCCAACCAGTTTCTTTTTCTCTTCCTGATCAGTTTCAGCATTATTCTTTCTTCACCCACTCTTTCTAGCACAGCTTCATTTCTTATTTTGTCTGTCCATTTCACATGCTTCATTCTTCTCCATATCCACATTTCAAATGCTTCTAGTCGTTTCACTTCACTGCGTCGTAATGTCCATGTTTCTGCCCCTTACAATGCCACACTCCACACAAAGCATTTCACTAGTCTCTTCCTTAGTTCTTTTTCCAGAGGTCCGCAGAAGATGCTCCTTTTCCTATTAAAAGCCTCCTTTGCTATTGCTATCCTCCTCTTGACTTCTTGGCAGCAGTTCATATCACCACTTATAGTACACCCTAAGTATTTAAAGTTGCTCACTTGTTCTAATGTCTCATTCCGAATACTTATGTTTATCTTCTTTGTCTTTCTTCTGATAACCATAGTCTTTGTCTTGTTTACATTTATCTTCATTCCATATTTTTCACAGCTGTCATTCAGCTGCAGTAGCATATCCCTTAGTATCATCTCCTATTCTGCTAACAATGCCATATCATCAGCAAATCTTATGCACTTTATTCTTCTTCCTCCTACTATCACCCCTCCCATGTTCTGAAAACAATTCTTCACTAACTCCTCCAAGTAGATGTTGAACAGCGTAGGTGATAGAGGGCATCCTTGTCGCATCCCTCTCCCTATTCCACTTCCCTCTGACAATTTTTCTCCTATTCTGACTTTGACTCGTTGTTTCATAATAAGATTAGTTATTAGCCTTCTCTCTTTCCAATCCACACCAATTTTCTTCAAGATTTCCATAAGTTTATTCCAATCCACTCTGTCAAAAGCCTTTTCCAGGTCCACAAATACTGCATATACGTGTTTATTTTTTTCTAGATATCTTTCGCCGATTGTTCGCAGCAGCCCAATTGCATCTCTCGTACCTTTTCCTTTCCTAAAACCAAATTGCTCTTCTTCCAACTCTCCTTCCACCTTAGAATATAAACGTCTGTTCAGTATTCGCAGAAGAATCTTCGCCGAGTGCGATATAAGGCTGATAGTTCTGAACTCATTGCACTTCTTTGCATTATTTTTCTTCGGTATTGGCAGCAATACTGTTTCCATGAAATCATCAGGCCATTCACCTTTCTCATATATTTCATTGCATAATGATAGTATTTGCTTCTTGTCTTCACCCAAGCATTTTACTAACTCAATGTGTATTCCATCAACTCCTGTTGCTTTCCCATTCTTCATTTCCCTAATCGCTAGCTCAACTTATTCCCTTAGAATGCAACATCCTTTTTCGTCTTCTGATACAGCTGTTTCATCTTCTATAGCTAAGTAATCTGGACGATTCCCTGTCTCATATAATTCTTCTACATACTTCTTCCATCTGTTCAAAATTCCTTGTTTGTCGGTTATTTCATTGCCGATTTTGTCTTCTATCAACCACATGGACTTCTTATTCTTATTTGTGAAATCCAAACATTTTACTTCGCGGTACATTAAATCATATCTTCCTTTTCTCTCTAGATCCTCTACTTCTTCACATTTCTGTTTCATCCAGTCTTCCTTCGCCTTATCAGTTACTCTTCTTAGTTCGTTGTTTAGTTTCTTGTAATTTCTTTTACCTTCTTCTGTGTTGATGTTTTTCCGTTTTCTCCTTTCCTCCATCTTCTCCAACATTTTCCCTGTGACCCAAGGTTTCTTATTACTCTTACTTTCTCTGTATCCTATTGTTTCTTCTGCTGTTTCCTGTATACAGCTTTTTAGATGAGTCCAGTATTCATTACTATTTTCTGGTGCGGATTCTAAATTAGAGGTTTTCTTTTGAAAATGTTCTTCAAATTTTCTTTTTTCCTCTTCGTTCATAAGTTTTTCTAAATCAAACTTCTTCGTCACTTGCCTTCCTCTTATCTTTTTCAGACGAATATCTACTTCGCCTATCAGTAGGACATGATCTGAATTAATATCCGCTCCTGGTAGAGTCTTTGCATTTTTTAAGCAATTTCGGTATCTTTCCTGTACGAGTATATACATCTACTGTCATCCCTTGGGCATGTCCACTTGTATCGTCTTCTTTTATGCTGTTGGAATAACGTATTTCCAACAATCATTTCATTCCGTTTACAGAAATTTACCAAAGATTCTCCTCTGTCATTTCTTTTTCCCAATCCAAATTTTCCAACCGTTTTTCCATCTTGTCCTTCTCCTACTACTGCGTTCCAGTCGCCCATTAGGATTACACATGCACCCTTCTTCTCTTTCTCAACTATTTCTTCTATCTTCTCGCAGTTTTCTTCCACTTTCTCATCTTCTAATCCACTATGGGGTATGTAAATTTGCACTAGCACTAAGTCCAATTTTTTCCCTTGTAGTCTTACCATTATCATCCGGTCATCTACATAACGCACTGATATCACTTTATCTTTCACACATGGTCCCAGTAGTACACCAACACCATGACTTCCTTTACATTCACCATTTGAATTAGATATTTATATTTCCATTAAGAAGATGGAAAATATAATGAAGAATATAATAAAAAAGATTACAGTAAGTTATTAAAATATATAAATTAATATAATTTTTGCCTAATTTTAAAAATAATTTTCAGGGACATGTTCGTTTGTTGTTTTTTTGAAAAAAATTTTCTGTTCCAAATAAAATTAAAAGCTTTTGTTAATTCTCTTTATTATCCTAAATCTATCATTATTCCTTTCTAATAAATAATTAATGAAATAACTATTTCATTCTTACTCGTTACTTCTATATACAACTAGTAGGCTAATGCTTACTTGTTTAATTACGGCATCGTCTTGCTTTGCATCATGGTCAGTTTGTTTTGAAACACTGTTTACATTTTTATATTATAACATCATAATAACATAAAACAGCAAAAATACTATTTTAATACTATTTTTACGATTGAAATACTATATGCTCTATTATATTACATTCGTTGATGACGTCTAAGGAAAAGCATTAAGACAAGCGTAGAACAATGTAATGTAATGTGGTGAGCGTGGGTGGCTTGACAGCCGAGCTCAGCGACCTGAAAGATCTATTGTGCTATCCCACGGAAAGAAGGAGAGACGGAGAGAAAGATTGAGAAAGGATGGTGTGAGAAATGCAGGGGAAACGAGAGAACCCCGGGAAATCCTGCCCAGCGCGGATCGCCACCATCAACGAAACCCACATGAGAACCGAACCTCGGTACTCAGAGGTGAGAGGCCAGTATCTTAGCGACATCGCCAACCGCGCGGCCTAGCATAGAACGATAGATGGATGCCCAAGCAATATTTATAGCGCCAGCCGTCTCCGGATAAAATTTTAAAGACAGAAGTCATCGACGATATTCCTATGTTAAAAATACCAACTTCTCAGTCCAATTTTTACCTTTAGTTCTTAAATATCTTCAACAAATAAATTATATGCTTTTATTCTACAAATATCCTATCTATTTCAAAGATTTTTCTTTTCAACAAAGCAATAGTTATCACAATAAATAATTTATTTTTAGGCATCAAAACACAGATCAGATTTAAACAAATGATTCATTGAACAAAATAAATTCTAGAAAAAAATATTTTTATTGCAATTATATTTCGTTTATTATTATACTGTAAATCGAAAGTCTTATTTTTCTCTATTAATATTTTTTATTTTTATTTTATTAATTAAAAGAATTAATATTTTAAGTTCTGCATCATATTTTAAAACTATTTTTGTTTTGTATTAATTTCATTAGGCCTACATCATACCAAGTCCTTGTTATTGTAAATATTATTGTAGCTCATTTTACTATTCGTTTTCGAAATCCAGTCCCAGCAATCGCGGACAATTCTACTCCGCAGAGGGATGATACGCTAATTTTCCAAATTCTTTTGGACATTTTCGCATTTAAGAAAAAAATAACGAGGAGCATTTTTGCAATAGTATTTATTCTTTCCATAATTCTTTCCCGAAAAGCGCAAATAGAACGCAACTACTAGTAAACTAACACTGATAAAAAGTAAACATCCCCTCTTTATTTCTCCTCGCCCCTATTTTGATGAAATCGAAGGAGACCTGACGCATGCGCAAAAGCGCTGAAGGTTCTCCTAAACAAAACCAAACAGTATATTGTTTTTTTGACTCCTGTTTCCTTCCTCTTCCCCCAATCAATAATATAGTCGACCTCTTTTTAGAATCTCAGATTGTTTATTTATTTATTTGCATTCTGTCTGTTTATTTGTAACTTGAAAATGGCAATTGGAAGTATGATTGCCGAAACGTTGTGATATATTTTAAATATATTTCTTACTTAACCAAAGTTTGTGTGATTTTTAGCGACCCATTTGGGAGCTATTGTGATACCGACCAAAATTGGTAGGTATTGCGTTTCTCCTATCCATTCGTATCTGTCCACCCCTAGCAACTCCCGACCGGAAGGTCGGATCGACAAACGGATTTCACCATAGTGGTCAGAGGCCCAAAAAGTGTAGGAATGGGGTATTTTCAAGGGCCAATGCCCCCCCCCCCCCATGTTCGAGACATTTGGCATTGTTTTTCTTGGATTTTCGCTATTAGCTAGAAAATTAGAAATTCAACCATCTCATTTTAGTTGCTATTTAAAGCTTGATGGCTAAGGTTTCAGACTCATATACTGAAGTTCGTCGGTTCGAATCCGTATATCTACTTTTGTGTTTTTTCTCTTATTTTCCTAATGTTTTCTCTAAAAAAATTCATAGAGGCCGCGTGTAGCGTGCACAGAATTTTCTCGCTATTTGTCCTTTCGGCTAGTTTTTATAGTTTGTTTTAACTTTTGCGGGCTCCACATTGGTTCCGACGATTTCTCATATAGGCCCGAGTACCGAGACCTGGTTGTGTACTGATAACTGCTCCCGGCTGATGATCGCCATATTAGCGTGAAACAGCTATACTAGAATGTCATTTTATATACAACTTGGTCTCACCCATTATTAATTTTTTTTTTATTTTATTAAATAAATCCACTATTCGTATATAATTCACATATTTTTTTTTTATTTTAATTAAATAAATCCACTATTCGTATATAATTCATGTATTTTTTTAAGTCTTCTCCTTAGATATCTACACGAATATAGATGGTTACATGTGAGTATTCAAAATTTTATAAGTTTAATTGTAATTTATTCTTTAAAATTAGTATAAATTACAAAAAGAAATTTGATGAAGAGAAAAAAAAAAAGTTACAGATTTTCTGAAGATATCAAATTGTTTTATAAAAATTGAGTTGCGTGTATTCCTGCAAGAAAACGCGTACAACGATAAAATTTTTCCAAATATTTGTTCTCACGCTCTTTCCCTGTTGAATTCTGCTTTCCTTCATGTATTCCATCCACTGTTCACCCTGCAGCGGTTGTTCAATTCCTGAGTCTCAATAACGCCTAAGTCGTGAAGTCGATAACTAAGCCACAGGCAACGAAAGAGCTATTAAATTGCAGACGAGCTTATGGAAATGTGTGAAGTGACATGACTATAATGCAATTTTAGACCCAATATTTCACGCAGTTAGGATTACATCGAAATGTAAAGTAAAACATAGTCTATTCTGATGCTGGCCACCTTCCAGGAAAGTTTTCTTTCTATCTGAAGACGACTCGCAGGCACCGGAAAGTTGAGATGCGGCGCTGGGAAAGGGGGAGGAGGCTTCTAACTCGAGTGGTGCCGGCTACTTATTAGATTCCCTTTCGTGGATTACGGGAGTTGGGACTCTGCATAATGGAATAGAGCTCATCTCTTGTACCATCTAGAGTTTCGCTATATACTGCTGCATCTAATGTAGAGGAGATGATAACAGAGTTCTGCCGCGAAACCTTTTTAAAAGAAAGATATTTTTCAACAAAATATTATAAAATATACGACTTGAAACACAAAGCGATTTTGTTGCTAAACTTATATTTTCTAGAATTTAAAGAAAATTTATAATGCCAGAGAACTGACAGGAAATCTACAAAATAAATTAAAATGTTAGAAGATAAAAGTTTCAGCAAAACTCCAAATAGATTTAGTCTATAAATAAAATTCTGAAAAGAAAAAACAACAAAATATTGAGAATTTTAGTTAGAAATTAGTGAGTGATTAAATGTTTAATTTTTCTTAATGATGAAACATACAATATCTCTTACTACAAAATACATTGGAAATCAAAAAAGGTGAAAGATTGAATGGATATTAACAGATTAATATTTGCATTAAAAAATTTGAAAATAATAAGCTTTTAAGACGAGATTCATTGAAAAAAAAATCTCAACGTTCTAAACCGTACTGTTGACAACCACTACTATAACTTGTACTACTTTCCGTACTACTTGTGAGTAGAAATTATTTTTGAATTGGATATAGATTTAGTTAGAATTAGAATAAGAGCCAACAGTAGTTTTAATAAAATCATTTAAAGATCTTAATGAGCAGCAGAAAAGAAATTACAAAAAAATGAAATTTTTTTTATATCTATACTAAAATACTTAAAATAAATGAGACATATCTTATAAAGACACTAAAATGTTTTTGTTAATTAAAACATTAAAATGAAAATAATTTTTAAAGAATTTATTAAAATAATCAAAATAAAATTTTAGAAAATATCTTCATTTTACTACAGTATAAAAAGGACTACATTTAAGGGAAAAATATATAAACTTTAAAATCGAAGGAATGTTATCATGAAAGGATTAAGATAAAAACAGTTATAATTAATAAGATTATTTAAATAGCGACAAATTTCTAATTTATAACATAAATGTACCGGTTCAAAAGACCTAAACTTCAAGTAATAAAATGATAATAGAAATAATAGGGTATTTGCTGCAGAGTTTGTTATCAGTTCGTTTTTAAATATTAAACAAAGAGACCAAAAAGTTTCTGTAGATTTTAATTCAGATTTCGTTTTTAATTTTGTCTGTAAATATTGCATGGATAAAAAAACTGAATCTCAAAAAATTTATTTTCTAAATTATATTTTACTAATATAATTTTATTACAAATAGATTCAATGAAATTTTCTGGAATTTTAAATTTGATAAGGAAGTGAATACTAACTATTTCAATAAATTATTTTTAAAAAAGTATTGCAACTTAAATTAGAGTTTTAGGAATATCTTAATATAATAAGCATCAATGATGTGAAGTTGATTGCCTGTAACACTGGCACAAACAGTCGAAGTAAAATAAACATAGAAATTGGTTTGAAATGGGAAAAAGGATTAGATTTCGTGAACTGCGTATGTTAGCATTTGCTTTACTCGAGCTTATTTACGGAGTGTAAATAAACTAAAACTTTAAGTATAAGTCAAAAAGCAATGTGATACCTCCAAAATTTAAAACAAAAATAAAAATACACATTAAAAATAAAATAAAGAAAATTCATGTACTGACTTCCGCCAGCCTCGATGAATTTTCTAAGCTCAATTTAATAAAATCGCCTAAAAAAACACACACACACATTAAGAAGTTGAAACCAAGTGTTTACTAGGTGACATCCCATGATGTCGCAGTTGTCCTACGATGTCACCTAGTACACGCTTGGTCTCAACCTCTTAATCATACAATTAATAGGCAAGAAACGGTTGTCCGAACGTTTGTTATCAACGTGGAGAGAGCGGAGAGAGTCTTATTAGCTCACTGCTATCATGAGAAAGCAATTGTTACTGTAGCGTAACGGTATGTTATTGGTCTGCAAATCGAATTTGTCCGGAGTTCAAATTCCATGAACTTTTTTTTTTTTTAATTTTATTTATTTTTTTACTTTTTTTTCTTCTCTGTTTTCAAATGTGGTATGTGTTTCACTTCCGTGAATATTTCACGTTTTTTTTTTTTTTTTTTAAAATATCAATTTTTTTTTTTTTTTTTTTTTTTTTTACAAATTTATGTAGAAAACAGTATGGTTCATTTACTTCATCTTCACATGTACATGTATCAGTTTCTGTTTTAAAGATAACAACAAGCTATCAATGTATTTTTTTCGTCTAACGATGAAACTTAATCCTTTTACAATCACCAGCGCTTTCACACGACTAAATTAATCAGACATATCATTTGCAGAATTAATCAGATAAGGAAATAGAAAATATGAAGATGGATTGGAAACGAATTTAACCCGCAGAAAATCAATAAGAAATAGAAATCAAATACAACACATAAATAAACCATTTGAGTTCCATTTATTTTTCACGGGCTGATGAGTTCTTAAAAAGGGCGAAACGGCCGTTCCTCATTCCCTTTATGATAAACTCAAAGACATGAATGTGTATTTACGTGCAGTACAGTCGTCCCTCGTTACTTGGCGCTTCAACTTTCGCGGCTTCACTCTATCGCGTTTTTTTGATAGAGATAGTAAAAATAATACAATGCACACTCGGGATTCGAACCTGAAGGTCTATGTATTCAAGTGTATTGAAACCAAACCAATCAGAGCGTGCTGTTCACTGATTGGCTATCCTCTTCCTATCCTGGCTACTGATTGGCTTAGCCTCATGTAAGTTCGTTTCTCTCATACACGCTTCTACATCGCTGCGCATCGGAAGCATCTTTGCTGTTATAAATGTTTGCGATTTCTAAGAACTTTTATCTAAGCCCCACGATGGCTCCTAAACTAACGGGGTGTTATTTCATGTCGAGAGGGCTTTAATAATGTTGAAAACCGTATTTAGAGGGTCGTTAACAGGTTTTCTATGCTCTAACTACGAAAATATTTGATTTATAAGTAAAGAATCCTATTTATAAATAAAGAATTCGCGGAAATTCACTTATCGCGATGGAGTCTGGAACTGATTAACCACGATAAACGAGGGACGACTGTATTTGATTTCTATTTATTATAAAGATGGCTTGTTTTGTATTGGTATGCAATACTTCATGAATGCGGACACTTTTTTTTCTCTAGTTTTTCACTAAAAAGATGAAAACAAAAAGAGGAAAGTATGATCCGAGTTCTTTCAGAAACATTGGTTTCATTTTCATCTTTCATATGCTGAGTTGTAAGATTATTCGTTTCCCAAAAGTGTTAATTCTAAATCCTTTATAAGAAAAGTAAATAAATAATAAATATTAATAATCACACTCTTTAAAAATCAGAAGTGAGAAAGTCAATTCTTACACTTTCAACGCAAACTGTTAAATCTCCCAACTACTAACTTTAGTTTGTGAAGACTTTAATCTGTTTCTTACAGTTTTCAAGTGTTGATGGTGCTCTTTTTCCCTTTCTTTTTTTAATGGAAGCATCTGGAGCTTCAATGTGTCACCCGCTGAGCTCTAAACTTCGACATTCGATGGAATTCCAGGCCTATATTCGAAAAACGAGATTGCCATATTGAAAGCCTGCGCCGCCAAAACGGCCACCAGCTGAACAGTAAATGGAACATCGCAGCAACAAGAAAGGTGCTACTAATATAATTGCAACAATAAAAAATGAGCCGATCTCGAAAGGAATTACAGGAAGAAGTGCTATTTTTTTTTTTTAAAAAAATGACGATTTTTTTTTTTTTTTGAAGAAAGAAAAAAAAAGAAAGAAATTCTTTTCCTGTTTACATCTTGAAAAGATATTACAAACTTTTTTCTACTATCTGCTTTTTACTATTGGAAGCTTTAAAGTTGTTGTCGGAAATCGAAGGTTTGGTTTTAGTATTTGATGCTATTTTTGTTCAAAGTTGCTATTTAGAGAATGGAATAATAATCTACTGAAATTTAGGCTTAAACTTACTATTGATGTGTTATTAAAAGGTAGAACGCCATAGCTTCTAACATGAGCAATTTACAGATTCACGTTTGTTATTGTAATAAACCGATATTTAAGAACAATTTACTAAGTTAAGAGAGATACATGCATGCCTCGTTTTAAAGTCACACTGATGATTCGTTATAGCATTTTTATAAGAAAAACATTTCTGGTTTATTCCAATACAAATTTCTGTCCGGCTCTATAGAATTACAAAAATCAAATTGATTTTAAATTTTAGAATGCTATATTGATGATCCCAAAGTAGATGGTGTATATCAGATTATAATTAAACTTCAGGAAAACCTGTGCAGCCGATTGAGCTTATGCACATATAAACAGACGAACATACAAACAAAGAATAAAAATGAGAAAATTGTAGCTTAACAATTTAGTTCATATCATATTCATAGGAAACTATGCTGGTTTATCTAATTTTGTAAGAAATTTACATACTTTCACAGCACTGTGGAGTTGTATGCTTCACGGTGAAACATGATGGAGGACCAAAGATTAATTCATATTCTTCTATCGTAATTTCACTTTCAATAATAGTTGTCAGCCTTCACTGTTGTAGGGCTGAGCTAATTGTCACGACAGAGAGAGTTAGTTTCTGTTGGTGAGTGTTGGTGGTGAAACCTCCTACAATTCGAACATTTCAGACGACCCTCGTTTGAAAGGTAGTTTTCAATAGCCCTCAATTTCACAGATGCATTCCGGGATCTTAAGATCAGTCACAGCCCTGAGATATGTTCCCACTACACTTGGAAATTTCTTTAAAAAGTAAATGAAAGAACAAGGTTTTCACATGATAGTAACTAAATGCTTTCAATCGTTTCTTTGCAAAATAAAGAATATTCGTCTTATTTTTAGTGGTTTCGGTGTTACCGAATAATTCACAATTACCGAAAACTGTTCAAAGGGACTACGTATATTCAGTCAATAATTCATGTTTCTCGTATTAATAAATATAACTAAGAAATGTTAAAGCCACTTAATAGTCAGGTTTTTAACAACAATTAGAAGCTTTAATTATTTTTTATTAATATTGGAAGAACTTGGTCTCCGCCTTTCCGGTTAATTTAGCAACATTTATTCAGAGGAAGGTGTAACATACCGTTAGGAAAATGTTTTGTACATACCGTACTATTTTTAACTGTGATGTGTGGTGGCCTCAATTTATATGTTAAATTAATAAGATACACATGTTAAATATCCACGCTTAAGAAAATGCTTGAAAAAAAAAATATGTATAGATAGAGAGCAGAAGCAAATTATTTGATTAAATTGTATTAAGAATTTTGATAAAGGTTTTTTTTTAACTTTATCTTAAAGAATACTTTAAAATCTATACCATCCATTTAATCAACATAGTTTTATCCAATCAGCTGATTCGTACTTAAATACAGACGCCAAAATGACAAATAACTTAATGAGAACGAGAAAAAGGTATTTTCTGAAACGTTGCTCTACTATAATTATAATGTTTGACGAACTTTTTAAAAACTGAGTCTTACATTTTAAAGTTGGTGTCTTCTTAATTATTTTATTCAAGGATTAATTATTAAGAAAACATCATTGTTTCAGTTCTATTGATTTTCTGTGAACAGTTTTGTTGGCTATTCACGCTCAATTCTTGACAAAGTCATACAGAAAAACTTTAAAATATAATACAGGTACTCCTCACTTTACGACCTATCTGCTTAACGACCACTCGCACTTACGACCTCCACCCTTGAAGATACAACTTCTATTTCATCATCGTCAGATCCCTTAGCTGGACCCTCCCCCACAGCTCCAGATAACCAAATAAACAAATGATAATATGTACATATGCAGGTCTTTTTATGAATAAATTTGAAGTTTATTGCATAATTTTTATAATTTTATAATTTTACAACGATCCTATATTCCCGGCGCAAGCTGCTCGCTTATCGACCAATTCGCTTAACGACGTAGTCGTCGGAACGGAACTCGGTCGTAAAGTGAGGACTACCTGTAGTTCAATTGCCTCTTGTTCTAAAATATATATGCCAACTTTCAAAATACAGTCAACGGTTTAAAATTTATTAAAGGGAAACACACGCAATCTAAACATCATTTTCCTAGGCTAACAAATTACGTAATTGGGTGAATCCAAACAATCAGGTGCTTTTGATGTCCACAAATTTAAAATGTTTTTCTAGCCCGTATAGGGGAAACAAAACAATGATATTTATGTTATCTGTTAGACAAAACAATAATAAGTTAGAAGTTTTCATTCAAAATTTATTTATTTTACCTGTTTTGTTTGTTTGATATCTTTTATATTCTGGCAGAACAAGCTGTCCTAAGGAGCATGAGCACAACTTTGAACCATAATTCCTTTAATATTTCATTACTTTCTAGGTTTTTAGCTGTTTTGATATGATTAATAACTTTAATAATTTTATAAATTTTCCCTGATTCATTGAAATATTTATTTCTTAAAGTACTTTGTAAAATTTTATTTTTGTCCCATGGTTGCTGTAACCTCTGTTACTAATTCTTATTCCACGAAATTAAACAACTTAAAAATCCACCACCAAAGGTCACTATCAGCTTATATTGCAAGCAAAGGTAATTACAAGAGAACTTGGGTAGCATTTTGAATTTGTTCTTCACATGTACTGGTTCAAAGGCAAAAGATTTTGATTTTTAGGCGAGTATGTTTTCTCTGTATAACCTATGTTACTATAGTTTTATAATTAATTATTGTCTTAAAAGGTAAAATATCTTATTTTATGTATTAAATAAGATAAAATCTGTATTAAAAAAAAAACAGCTTTTGTTTGTTTTTGTGGAATAATTGAAAGTAATGTTTTTGTTTCATTTTTAATGTAACCTATGTTACTGGTAACCTCTGTTACGCTTAGTTTGTAGCAGAGGTTACACCACAAGTAACAGAAGTTACACTTTTCAGTAGTAATTGGTTTATATTATTCTGAAATGCTTCATAAGTTGAATTTTAGGTATGTACTGTCATAAAAAAAAAATATATTAAAATATTAACAATAAAAAATTTAATTAATTGATCAAGGCGATCCCTTATCAACTGGCGGGAAAATATTAATAAAAGGTAAAATACCGAGAATCGGATTAAATTAATATCTCTGCTACCATTCCGTTTTAAAGGATTACGAACAACCTGTAAGATATGATAAACTAAGGATAAATAAGCAACTTTATCACACAAAGTTTAAAACAAGAAGACAAAAACTTTAATCACATAATAAACATAATAATAGGTAGGAAAACACATCCAGTGGATTCTTACTTTCACACTGTATTTGATCAAAGGTATGATTAACTAAATAGATGGATTAGCATAGATTAAAAAGTTTTCTCAATTAAGAAAAATTCGAAAGAAACATAGTCAATTAAACGATAAGGAGATGTGAGACTTGTCAGCACACTTCGTGTATAGTCAGTTGATAGGCTTACCAAAGTATCTCTGCGAATGTTCTCGTTGTTCACGACGCACTATGAGATCTCATTTTTGCACCTAACTTGCACACGATTTCACACTACGCACATTAGTCCGAAAGTTTCACTAAAATACTCCACAGGTCTGGCACACTGAAGCATCGGAAAATACTTATCACTGTCGCAGAATTGTTCCGGAAATTCACAGGCCGGGCGGTCGCGCCGTCCCCCGGGAAGAGCAGCTTCTGAGCTCGCAAGATCCCGTGGCGGACGACGTCCTGGGCACGCTGATTTTGTTTCGGAAATTACTTCGACGACCGGTGAAATTCTCCTCGCTGCTGCCTTCCTAGCATCTGCGTCGAGCGGGTTGATTGGCCGTAGAACCACGTCAATAGGAGACGGTTGCACGGCGTTATCCGGGCGGACTCGCTGTCGGATCGGGCGCCGTTCCGCCTTGTCCAGCGGGTTCCCCACCAAATGATCACTTCGACATTCCTGCATAGGCTATTCTTGAGCAGTCGAGGGTAAAGCACACCCTGTGTAGATACAGTGTCTTTCTCCAGGCTTATCGTTCTCACACAAATCCTTGCTTAAGAGGAAGAATAACGTAAAAGTTAAAAATAAAAACTAAAGTGAAAATAAAGTTATTTAAAGTCAGAGATTACATTTTTGCAACCGATGGTTAGCAACTCCGACACCAAACTCAACTATTTTTCTGGAAATAAAATAATTGAAAGGAATAGCTGATTACGTCCCCAAAACACACAAAATTAACCAATAATGGGACAGGCGATGAAGAGACGGGTGAGCTACAAAGGAAGCAGTGATTGACAGGCCCAAAGACAATGTAAAAGAAAGCAAAGGAAGCTCTCAAATAAACAGAGTAGCAAAAGAGAAACAAGAGGGCAACAGGTCAACTTAAAGGAAACGAAACTCAAGACCACCGGAGAAAGATAAACATGAATGAAGAAACCATAAGTATAATGCAAAAGGAATTCGCAAAATTAAAATAAGAGTAAAACAGTGAGAAAGATGGCGAAAAATAAAGGGACGGAAAATGAAACGGCAAAAATAAACAAAAGACTAAAAAAAATCGTGACAGTACTGTATTACTAAGATGTGTGAAAAATTTTATTTTTCTTCTGTAATTATAAAACTTCATTCTATCTTGGCATAGAAAATTAATTTGCCCATACTTGTTGCAAACAATCAGGCTCTTGTTGTTTTACAAGAATATCATAAAATTGATCATCATCTAAAGGTATTATAAGGAGAGATTGACATACGGATTTTGTTATAAGTTACAGAAATTACAAATTATCTTAATAATTATTTACAATTACACCTTACTCTCTGCTATCGCACCCAATTGATGCCGCGCTATAGCAGAAAACACGATAGCCGAACTGAAGAACTTACGGTAATAATATTCTTATTGGTGCCTCGACCTCAAATTTTACTCCTAATTTACCCTATTTTCACCTCTTTTTAATGCCGGAGCCCGCAATATTTGAATTTTTCGACCAACCAGGGCGCTATAAAGGTATTTGGGCAGGTTTTTAAGTATGCGCGATAGTAATAAAACGCTGCCGTGCTGGCGTGGTCGTGCGGTCTCGGCGGCGGCCAGCCGTGGCGTCCAATGCGCCAGTACCTGGGTTCGAATCCCGGTCGTGGCATGGTTGTTTCTTTCGTCTTCTTCTGTGTGTTGTGTCCGCTGGGGACCCGAAATCGGCTCTGTAGGTAGTGGTCTCCATTTGTCTTCTATATGTTACAGGCTATAGTAATAAAACGCTACAGCAGAATGCGCTATAGCAGAGGGTTGGGTGTAATATTTTTTTATTCAGAAAAAATTATTATTTTGGACAAAGGACCTTAAAGATAAGTTAATATAGGCCTATAAATAATTATATATTGATTGAAACATAATTACACTAAATTCAGTACATTTTGTCCAGTAACAGAGGTTACAATTTTTAGATCAAAGTCAATTTTGAAAGCCCATATTTTTATTTTTATAGTTAGCGGAGGGCGCCACCGTCGTGACCAGTGATAGACGTATGAAAAATGTGCTCCGGGAATTAGGACTAAGTAGTGTTCTTACCGTAAATATATATAATTCTACAAAGGAATGAGACTTTAGAGACAATTTAAGATATAAATAATTAAAAGAAACGAACAAAGAACTGAAAGAAATTAAAAGGTGCCTTTCTTACTCCCGAGTTCGGAGATAGGAGGGGTAAGATAACAAATAGGACTTATAAATCGAAGGTGTTGTAAGAACGGAATAATTGTGAAAATAAAAGGAAGAAGTAAAAGAATAATGATGGATGATTTATTATACGCAGAAGAAGAAGAACGGGATCTTTAGGTGAATGGGAAGCTGAAAAAGAGAGGGAATGTAGAGAAGTGGATGGGTCCGGGAAAGCCCATATTTTTATTTTTATAGTTATTTTTTTTATGCTGGACATGATTTTGTATATATTCCACACATATGAATGTAATACTTTCAGAAACTGGTGAAAACTGCATCATAAAATTTTACATTATTTTTTTTTTTTGAAAAGCACCTGTTTTTTTCTGTTTCGCCCACTTAGCATAATCCATTATTGCAAAAATTCAATGTTTACTTTTTTTCTAACATGTCCTACTGCGACCGCTGGCTATCAGCTAATAAAAGATAGCCTGGAAGTCTAACTGAACTCTGTCTGCTTGTAAGTACTCCATAATACATTTTTTTCAGTGTCCATCCTGTAGATTTTGTTTCGAATTCTTGTTAGGTAAATTTAATGATAGGAATACCGCTATTAAATATCGTTAATCCAGTTTCAAATTATTAATTGCTAATATAAATTGAAATGTACATATTATTAAATTATCAATAGGTATGATTTATAAGTAGATTTGATGCTTGATAATTTATGGCTGTAACTTCCTTTCAAACGATTTGTAACATTTGAAAGTTCACAGGAGGGCGCAGACAGTCCAAAACATGCTCAGAACCGTGCAGTCAACTAAGCTAACATATCTCTCCATGAATCTTATCTTTCGTTCTAATTTTCAAATGAAATCCTTCCAGTTTATTGCATTTTTATTAACTTTAGCATCTAATTCTACAAAACTTACAAATTTGTTAGAAAACAGTAAATTAACGAACAGTATAATTTTTTAAGCCTAACCACAACAGTTTTTTCCCAGTATTTCTTTCAAAAAATGGATGTTTTGCAACTTAATGGCTAATATATTTATTCGTTTATTTTTACGTGACTAAATGGCCGACATAAATAACCAACAGAAAAAAAAAAAGATTTTTTTCCCGCGTTTTATTACATCTCTTAATTGTTGTTAACATTTTGTAGAAAAGAAGGAACCAAGTTAAAGTCACCATTGCCATCTCTTAAGAAGAGTTATTTTCATTAAAAAGTAAGCGTCTTGGTTTGATGTTCCCTACATCTGTTGTTCGTCATTTCCATAGTAATAAAGCTTCTACAGGAACCAGAACGAGCTGAATTCATCCCTTCCTTAAAAAAGCTGCATTGGAGAGTTTAAGTAGCACAAGAAAACCTAATTGCTATTAAATACAGCGAAGGGCTTTTTTAAAATGCCCCAAATGAAGACGAGTTAACATCTGGTGTACGATTTAATGCATCTTTCCAAGTTTTGAATTTTCATCCACATTCTGCTGAACGAACTTAGTATTTACTGGACGAACACAATTATTGAAAGCAGAGTCATTTTTATTGGAAATTTCCAATTATATATACAGGGTATTTCATAATTCGCGCAGCATCGGAATTTCCATTGTTAAGAAAAAATATTGCCTAAACTTTGTCTTCTGATAAGATAAGCAACTAACATTCCCGTTTTGTCTGTCCGTCTGTGAACAAGTATCATTAAAATGTCATTAAACTATCACTAAAATATCATTAAATTATCATTAAGTTATCATTACAACAATCACAACAATAGCAACAATTGTGTCTTTTGCATTCGCAACAATCACATTAATAGTGATTGTTGTGATTGCTGTAGAGCTGCATTATGAATGTTATTGTCAAAAGGCGCAATTGTTGCGTTTATTGGAAATAAACACAAGGAAATTAAAGCAATATCAATTATCAGAAGACGTTGCGAAGCATTGTGATTGGTTTACTAATCGCTTTCCCTAGCTTGTTTAATTTTGCTAGGGCCCAGGCTTTTACGGACAAATATTTTGATTTGATTTTTTTAGTCCGAACCTCAGAAAGTGACTTCCGGTCGATGTCACTACAAAAAAACACCCTAATTTGAAGATTTTTGTGATATTATTATACGGGAAATTATTATACTTGATCATTCTTCAGTTACATACAGCGATCGGTTATTATGAAAATACTTCATAAGTTCGTGCTCTTGTTTGCTCAGTTAATAAAATTGTTTTAAAATTTTATTGTATATACATCGGAAACACAGTGATGCCTCAAAGAAAATAAGTTTAACTTCAAACTTCAGTTTGTTTAAAATAAGTTTAACGTGCCGAGAAATTTAAACAAAATATAACAAGAAACAAGATCAAATGATGTCGGTATTCTTATTCGGGGGGCTATAGGCAGCCGAGCATCGGACTTACCATCCAACCCAACTGATGAGCTGGTCGAGAATTGCTGGAAACCTAAACCTCTCGCACACCCTGCATTAGTTTGACTAACTAATTACAACGAATATATAAAGACATGTTTTATTATGTGATACATTGCAAAACTGGTTAAAGTAAACATAAAGTATATCTATCTATATTAGGAAAAGAAAATGCACAAGACATTTTTCTTTACTCACAGATTCCAAAGTATTTTCTCAATTGATAAGAAAAGCTGGAAAAATTTTTTTTGAAGGATATAGAGTTAACAATAGTTAATAACTTTTCAACTTCTTCAGTAAGGAATTGGTGATGAAACATTTACTTTTAGCTGTAATACGTAGTTAGTTATGGATATTTTCATTGAATCTTTGCTGCTATTTGATGTCTGCGTTCTTTATCTTCTGTATTTACTTGGTAGTAGATTTTTGTGATAAAAAAGTGGGTTTCATTTATATTTGGAAAGCAAACTAGTATCCAACTAAACTAGTAAATGATTAATTATCATAGTTACAACTGACCCAAAGGATTGATTGATTGATGGTGTGGAAAATTATTACAATCATTTGGCATTTGTTACTTAATCCCAGGCAAACGTTGGTTTAAAATTAGTTAAATAACGACTAGTCGATTATGAATACATCTATTAATAATGTATTGATAGTATTGTTTATACTATCAATACATTACCGATTAACAATATGACGGTAGTATGTCACTTTCTTTCTAAATGTAGACACAAGATCTCTGCTAATTTAGCTTTTGGAGTTAATTTTGTAGGTTTTTAATATCAATAAAGGTTTCTGGTTTAATTATAGCTAAAAAAAAATTATTGAACATTTCATTCACAACTTTATGTTTCCTTTTTCAGTTTTGATATTAGTTTATATTTAAAGGCACCTGGTGAACGCCTTACACTTCATTTATACTCAAAGACCAACATTCACAGATAATAAACTTTTTCGTTTTAGAGGGTTTTCTAAAATAAATCAATCAAAGAAGAATGACCTTAAATTTTGATTCCACATATCTTTCTTTAAAGTAAAATTAAAATAAAAATACAAATAAAAGTGGAAAATTTTCAGAAAGTTACATACTTCCCTTTTGCAAGCCTAAAATACAAATAGTAATGATTTTAAACAATTTACAGATGTCGTTTAGCATGTTAACAACACATTACATTCTCCTGAATAGATTCATGGTATAATATTATAATAAACAATAACATTATCATGTTTACTAATAAAGCTTTTAAATAACCCAATCATGCTAAATCTAATTCTTCAAATCTGACAATGCAGTTTAATATTGTCTATAAAGCTTTTAAATAATCCATTATAAATCTAATTCTTCAAATTTAACAATATTTCTGCAGTTTATGTCGGATTTTACCAATTCATTTGCCACATTACTTAAATTAGTATTTACATCAATTCCTTCATTTCTGTTCATGTTTTTACCTTATATAATTATTTAGTTTATGTTTTTAAAAAATTCGTATTTTCCGGCCCTCAAATTTGTGTTAATCTATATTACTAAAATCTTTTATTTCTCTGTTGTGTGGCGCAATTTTCTGAGAGAATGGAAAATAGAAATAATTTTTGCAATGAAACATCCGCGACAGGAATCGAACCTGCAACCTTCTGATCCGAAGTCAGATGCCTTATCCATTAGGCCATAGGGACTACAACTCTCTTCATATGGTTTTTTGACTTATATCTCCTTTCCTTTCCCCCATCAATAAGGAATGTATTCAATCTTTTTTTTGAATCTCAACATTGTTTATTTATTTCACATCAGTCAGTTTATTTGTAATTCGAAACTGACAATTAGAACGATAATTGCCGAAACGTTGCAATATTTTAAATATTCTTACTTAACCAAATCCTATGTGATATTGAAAAATATGTATGTGTACACGCCAAATGTTGGAGTAAAGAAAACAGAGTCAAGAAAGAGAGAAGCACTCTTTTTTTGAGGTGGAATACCGAAAAAATCACTATTTGCAACTCAAAAACCATCAATAAATGTAACTCAAACGTCACTGAAAAGTGACAATTATAATTAAAATGAGAGTCAAAAAAGAATGATGCGATACTTCTATTAGATAGAATACTGAAAAATCACTATCTGTAACTTAGAAACCATCAATATTTGGAACACAAAAGCCACTGAAAAGTGCCACTTAGAATAAAAAAAGAGACTCAAAAAAGAAAGAAGCAGTATTTCTATTAGATAGAATACTGAACACTATTGTAACTCAGAAACCACTGAAAAGTATCATTTGGAATAAAAAAAAAAAAAAAGAGTCAAGAAATAAGAAGCAGTATTTCATTAGATAGAATACTGAAAAATCACTATTTGTAACTCAAAAACCATCACTATTTCTAACTCGAAAACCACTGAAAAGTATCAATAGGAATAAAAAAAAAAGATAGTCAAGAAAGAAAGATGCACTATTTCTATTAGGTAGAATACTGCTCAGAAGTTAGACGTCTTAGCCATTAGACCACTAGGCCTACATTCTAATCTCTGTAAAAAATAAAAATATATCATAGATATATGATTTACAAGGTGGTTCTAAAAGCAGTCGTAGATTGAGAGCATATAGACATCAAAAATTAAATTAAAAAAAAGCTTTTAAACACAAATGTAATTTGTGTGTGTGTGTGTGTGTGTTTTAATAAATAAAAAATTGTTTTCCGTTACATAAGGGAGGCTTACGGAGCGAAGCGACGGGTAGCCGACTAGTTATGAAGAAGAACGGAAAGTAAAAAACTAAAATAAAGAAAGAACTTGAACAATATTGCAGAAAGAACTTAAGAACGAGATCCCTATTATAGTATGACATTATGACTTCTCTATTACGTATTTCCGTTACATAATACGCATATTATCTGAATTTTCCAAAGGACTCAGAAAAAGCTAGACTGATTTTCACGAAATTTGTTATTTCAGGTCATTGGCAAAATCTGTTGGTCCAATAGAAATGGTTAACGTCTCTAACCGTTAGGAAAAATTTTAAGAGTTTTCAAGTAAGTTAACTGAGTTTTAATAGCCTTGTGTGAAGATTTTTTAACATGATTTAACATGAAATCCTCGCTTGTACGTCTATTAAAAACATGTATTGTCCTCCAAATGAGAAATGGCTGCCCTGTTTTTGTGAGATCTGCGCATGTATGATCGATTAGTCTGGTCAGGCACTTCCGTCTGATTTTATGACAGGACGCCGCCATTACGGTAATCGCTTGTTACTTTGCAAAAGAGCATTGTATTTATAAATAATATATATTTATTTATTTATATAAATACTTATTGTTAGCAACTGGTATTGAAATAGCGCTAAATAGTCGAGAGAAGTTTTAATTTGGCGTTATCAACATGTCTTTCTCAGTGAAAACAGACGCCATCGTCCATTGTGACAGGAAAACATAATTGATCAGCTACCGGAAGGGCTGCGCAGTTCAAACTTCCGCCGGCCAACTTTCATTTGGAGGACAGTAGAGGAAAATGTATCCAATGAGGACTATTAAGAAAACACCTATAAAACTCCAAACACATAAAAACTTGATTTTTAATATATGCGGAAATGTAGACTTAATATCTTATTGAGTACAACAGGGCCTTATTTATTTCAGAGGTGGAGCAAATAAGGAAGCCGACTTTCGACAACTAAATAATAAAAAAAGAGAAAGAAAATGATGTAATCGAAGTCTGAAGCTCCTAACTTTATTCTGACGTGTAACACTGATTAAGGTAACCATATGATTTTTATTTCACTATCTTTTCATTTTAAAAGCATCAAACTTAAGTTAAACAGCGTTTTACTAAGTTAACGGATTTCAAGTCCTTATCTTTGCTGAAACTCAGCTTCCAAACAAGTCAAGAAAAAAAATCCTAAATTGTTGGAATAGCATAAAAGAAGGTGGTAATAAAACTCTTTCACCCCAATTCTTACTCACTTTTACCTGGCGGGAGATATCTTTTGTGCTACCCGCAAACTATCCAATGCGTCCCCTAAGAGCCATTGAGACTGGATAAGGAAGCCTGGCGCCTACCAACCTTTTATTATGCATCGCATCGGAGCCCATGTTCCTTCCCGGTTGGCCGGCGGAACAGCAAAACGGAGCGGCACTCGGATGTTGGCTACGGCGCTGTAAATCAGTTGCGGAGCTTACTTTTTTTTTAACCGGAGTATAAAAAAGACATCAAACAGAGGAAAGATATGTGTAGAGTTTTTTTCAGTGATTTGTGAGAAATATGCCAGAGATTTGGAAAAATCGGTTGCGTTGATTGATATAAATGAATATTTTAACTTTGTTCTCTTAATTTGAATATTTCGATATAATTAATTGATACATGATATGAGAAATTATTTTTTGAAAGTTACATTTTGTGAGAACTATCATGCTATATTCCAGTGGCGCACCCAGAATTAAGGTTTCGGGGAGGCTAAGGATAGTCTAAAATTCCCTCAGATGTAGGCCTATTTAAACATAAATTGTTTCAAAGAGCACTTTCCAAAATCATAATCTAAAGACACGTCAGTGCTTTAATAAAGGTTTTCTTCTCGTTTTTTTTTTCCTTTCTTTCTTTCTTTCTTTCTTTCTTTTTGAGTTGGGGGGGGGGGGCTTTATTATAAGTAGATGGATTTAAAAATATTGTTATCTCTTGGAAGGACTTATTATAACTGCAGACCAGAAATGCTTTATTTAGAAGTCTTGGATACGATTTAGAACATATGCCTGCAGGGGATGGGTGGGAAAATTGATAGGATTATAAAAAAAGAAAGAAATGCAACAGTTTTCTTTTTCCTTTTTGGGTGGATGGATTCCAAATGACTTTCATAAACATCTCCCCTCCCCATTCAAAATCCAAATGCATATTAGTGAATTGAAACTAACAAACAACTACAATCCAGGTTTTCTTGTTGAAATAAAGAATAAAGGGCTAAACGCACTTCTCCGTCGTCCGTTATGTTTCCATAACGTAATTGCTTTAGTGACGTAGTTACGTATTCAGGGTCACCAGAATTGAGTCTCGTAAGACTTAACGGAGATCTTCAAATCGACGAACATATGCTATATAAATATAACGGCTACGTTCGTCGATTTGAAGATCACCGTTACGTCTTACGAGGCTCACTTCTGGTGACCCTTAATATCTAATTACGTCCCTAAAGCAATTACGTTACGGAAACAACGGAAGCCGGAGAAGTGCGTTTAGCCCTTTATCCAAAAAAAGTGATTAAGACCAAAACAACACTGCATGTCAATACATCTTTAAGTAATCGAGATAACAACAAAAACCATTTACATTAGAAAGCTGAAAGCTTAGCCGATAAGCTATCAAATAAGGGGTCGGTATTGGTAAGGTAGAAATTACATTTATAAGAGGTGAAGAATCCCTGCTGTACGTTGCAGTCAAGATTCACGATATCAAAAACTGTTTACTTTAGAAAGCTGAGATTTTTAATACGTGATATTTATTTTCTGCTACCGATTTATTTTGGTACAAATTGAACTTGTAGATAAGGATCTGAGATAAAACCTCGTTTGACAATATTTGGAAATTCACATACCAACTACAATTTTTAAAACTTATTTTCTTGCTCCATTTTCATCTCAAACACATAAATAGAGCTCAAAGTTTTGCATAAAGTAAAGATTTACAGCGCCTCAAGAAAGCCAAAGAAAGGGCAATGCATCTTATTTTCTATTAGGAATGTTTTTCTTCTGGTCTTTTTTGGTATTTCCGTTGAGAATGTTGTGGTTGATGAAAGCCTCGCTGCTGCTTGGGCTGCCAATGGTTCCACTGGGCTGTCGACATGAATCTTTCATCTCCTGACGGACTCCCGCTCTTGACGGCAGAGGGATTTTTTTTTTCTTTTTTTAAGGCAGGGAGTTGCCTTTTTCTCTCGGGTTATCTCAACTCAGCTGAACTGAAATCTTTGAATCGTTCTTCGAACGACCTGCGTTGCTCCAGACAACAATTATTCTTGAACAACAGCCTTAAAGCCGCCATCTTAAATTTAACGCAGAAATCTTAAATACACACAATTTTTTCCCCAATGCTACATAAAGAGAAAAAACGTCTCAGTGAACAAAATTTCAATAGAAGTAAAAAAAAAATTATAACTTTGAGACTGGCTCTGTGCTATTTTCCTAAGCGTTTTTACATAAAGTAAAATTTAGTACTATGCTTTGTATTACCCGACGAAGTTCGGACTAAAACTGTTAGGGTTAAATAACACGATCTAAGTTCGATTCAATTCTGAGGTCTTTGATTATAGGGAATCAACAGAGGCAGTGAGCTAATTTTTTTCACGTTTTAAGACAAAAAACTTTTTTATGAAGGTAACAGACTGTTTTTGATAAGTTGTGAAAAATTAAGGGGAATTATACTTATAGAAAGTTTAGAATTTGCAATACAGTTTAAATTATAATAAAGCTAATTTATTTCTATTCATTTCCGTTTCCCTTACCATTTCTTCATTTCCACATTCTTGTTTCACTTCCTATTTCTTTAGATAACATTAAGCATTATCATAACTTTTCTTTTTGATTTTCTAATCTCATTTCACTTAACTTGTAAAAATTGCCTAAATATTTTACCAAATCTTTTTTTCTTTTTTTTCTTAACATAAGTTTAGCCCTAGTTGCTTTACTAAAGTGCCCTAAGCTATTAGAAAACAATGTACTTAGTAGGAAAGTTAGGGCTTTTCTCTGTGTAAGGAAATATATAACTATTGTGCAAGACGTATCATAGGGTTCAACAACAGTGGACAATTTAAACGTTCTTACTTCGAAATCTTAATTTTCTAATCTAATCATTTATGCTGAAGATGTCAGCCAGTAGATCTCGAAACGTCTAAATTATGTATAGTTTTATTTGTAATGAGTATCTTTTTTATTTATTTATTATCAGTTGCTACGCATCTCTAAATTTTATCAGTCTTTGGCAATTGTTGTGTATCCATGAGAGATAGAAAGGTAATTGGATAGCAATTGGTAATAACTTTGTAGATGAGAACTTTAATGTAGAATAAATTCCAATATAAAGTAATTTCGTAATTATAAATTATTTGTTCAGAAGTTAATTAACTTGATTTTTATAAAAATACTATCAAAGCATAAAAATACAACTTTACTTCACGCATGTAATTTAACATGTAGAATAAATTACATATATTTTTTTAACAACGGACCCAAAGAGCTCAATATTATGGTGAGTTTAACTGGCAGTTGTGTAATTTATTCTCACAAAAACTTCTATCATCTTTAAATTTCCGTAAATTAAAAAAAAAAAAAATCGGAGGTGAATATAATCTTAGTCAAAGCGAATAGGGACCTCCAAGTATTAAACTAACAACAAAATAAGCGCATGAAAAATAAAATATAGAAAATTCATGTGCTAGCCTCCGCTAGCCATTTTTTATATGCAATTAAATAAAGCGCCTAAAAATATATATCAACACATTTCACTTACAGTATATAGTTTTCAACACAAATATTTTGGGAAAAAATACTCTCTATGAAATGAGTAAGTTACTTGTGATATTTATTTAACTTTAAATAAATATATATTTATTTAGTGAGCTGTTATTTATTTATTTATTCATTTATTTATTTATTTATTTATTTTTATTAACACCTATTCACGTTATAGTTGAAAGAAAGCTAATAACAACAGTAATATTATTGTTATTTCTTTTCTTTTTTTTTTTACTTTAATCCTTGAATTTTAACTAAATTCCTTTGCCACGCAATAAAAGGAAAAAGTGGTCAAATTTAAATAAATGATTTATTTATATGGTTTAGTCTTTAAACTGTGTCCACTGACTGAAGCAACGATATTGAGCAGACTCCACATCCAAGTTCCGAATCAGTGGTTCACCCATATTTGGAGATATCATCCTACTTTGCACGATTGAATCGGTGACCTCTGTTCCAAGACCTGAATTGTCAAATAGCCAAAAAAAACAGACCATCGCTGGCGAGAATAAATATAAAGCGAGAAACAGCTGCATTTGATCTCTCTAACTATCGTTTTTTGAGTTTCGAACTTTTTAGGTTTTTTTTTTTGCATGATTACACACATAATATCCTAATTTTGCTTATTGGTTTTTTTTAAATGCGTTTTACATCAAAGCTGCAGTTATTATTTAAGATAGAAGCTGAAAAAGTCAAATAACACCTAAGAATACACGTTAACCACTGCATGATCCACAGTCATTTTCATTAATAAAATCAATTGGATTGAAACAACCTTTGTTATTATTTGAGGTTCTGATTAATGCAGCAAATGAAAGCAAACTTCAAGTTTCTACTTGTATTCGACAAGCTTTACTACTATATCCAAATACACAGAAGATTTTCTTTGAACTGCTCCAGACTTTAAAACCGAAAACAAAAATAAAAAAAAACGGTATTATTTTAAAGAAACGTAAGTTTCAAGGTTTTTCAGTAACCTTTTCTTACTGTCTATTACAATTATCCAAAACACAACGAACCTAAATGTAAAATAAAATCTCGAAAAATAACTTTACATCTTCTCTTATCCAATCTTTAGTGTTTTTTTTTCAAGATAATAGCTGCGTTCTTTTAAAAAATGTAAACACAAACTTAATTCTTATGTTTTGAATTTGATTGTAGAGTAGATTATCTCTAAGCCGTAGAAAGTATTGTTTTTTCATTGAGAAATGATATTTTTTGTTTGTAATTAATTTACTTTGTTCTTATAATCCTTAATCTCTTTTCATTTAGTTCTTTCATCCAATTTTTCTTCTTCCAAACGCTCTAATGAGGAAAGAGGAGAAGAGAGAATTCTTTCTTGAAGTCATTTGCTGGAATTAATTCTCAAATTGGAAACTTAAATACAATTCAGAATTTCCTAGTTCTTAATGAATTAATTAGAACTTTCAACAGTTTTTCACCAAGAAACACATTTGTCTTAAAGATATTAACGTGAGACTGACATCTTTCTTATTAAAGTATTGAAACAAGTTTTATTATTTTCCTCAGTTTCACGAATTGCAACTAAACAATATACAATCTTAAATTAGTTTTCAGTATTTAAGGATATATTAACAGTAAAATAAAACAAAGACGCACTGAGCTATTCACTGAGCAAATATCAAAAATAGCTCAGTGAATTTGTGTTTTGTTTAGTTATGTGCGTTCTTTGTATTATTTTACTGTAAAAATGTACTAACGCACGTTAAATCTCTTGTCTAATTACTAATCTTGTTATTAATTAATCCCTTGATACTAAGCTAAACGCTAGCGGGGATTAATTATTCACCCCTTTTTATTCTTGATTTTATTTTGATGTTTTTGTTATTTAATGGTCATTGATTTGTATGTTTGTCCGTTTTGTATATGGTCCCATTTCACTGAGCTAGGTATGCTGGACGGATCGGGCTAAAGAGAGGCCAATAAGCCTTGAAACAGTACTGTCTCCGATTTCCAGCACAAATATCAAAAATAGCTCAGTGAATTTGTGTTTTGTTTAGTTATGTGCGTTCTTTGTTTTATGTTACTGTAAAAATGTACTAACGCACGTTAAATCTCTTGTCTAAGGATATGTTAAGTTCTAGGAATATCTGAAATACTGAATATATTTATCTTGGGTTGTATTTTTCTTGCCTCGTTTGAAAGTCGAGAAAACAATAGAAAGAGAATAAAAGACCTTTTTGTAAAAATCGCCGAATATTCTGGAAATCTTGCTGTTGAAAATTCATTAAATACGTAAGAAGTTTCTTAAATCACCATGAATATTAATGAAGTCACAGCACATGCAATCTTAAAGTATGTTGTTGAATAGATTGCGAGGAATTTATTTATTTATTTATTTAGGTTTCAGTGTTTGTTGTCAGTGAGCTTTCCATTATTTTCTAACTAGCCGGCTACCGGCGCTTTGCTCCGGAAGCCTTGCGTAAGTAACGTAAAAAAAAAAAGTTTTATTTATTCAGGGAAAAATAAATTACATCAATTAAACTAAAACTGAAACTTAGAATTAGAACTAAAATAAAATTTAAATTCTAAAAAATATATGCAGTACAATATTGAATTCCACTTATAACAGTCGGAAATTTGCGCATTTAAGTCGAGCACGGGTTTCTGGCGCGGTGCAAAGAAATCGGTACGTTCTGGGTCCATAACACATGATTGCAAGAAAGTTGTGCCTCTCCCTTCCCGTTTATACCCCTTACGATGCGAATACGGGAAATTTTGATAAAGAACGCTCATTTGAAATGTCGTGTTTCCAACTAAAGCGGTTTCAGAGATATGCATACCCTTCAAGAGAGTTTACCCTCCCCCCACCTTAGTCCTGGCTTTCGTTGTTACATTGTTCTGCATTATCCTGGGATGCACGTGAAACGTTTCGTGTCAAATTTGGTAAAGATCAGTTAAGAAATGACGACTTTGTTTCAAGACAAACATGAAGTCAACTTTCGGGCTTATTATTCGGGAAATTTCGTTACCTTTACGCCCTATTTCTGCTCATCGATCCACACGGAACATATTTCAAAATACAAAAGCTGGATTATTTCTTATTCGTAAATGCACGTAACAACTTTTAAGAGGTTGCATACAGTCAGTAATTATTAGGAGGATACATACGTATTTACACTTACAAACTATTGATTTCTTTCAGCATAATCTTAGTCATGAAAGTGAATTAATAAATAAAACCATACTATATAAAGTCATCTTTCATAAATGATATATAGAGGCAAAAAGAACAGTTTTGTCCTCTTAGACACCTGAAGAAGTTTTTCGAATTGTGGACATTAAAGAATGTTGCACTATACTATTCTTTTTACATGCACTATATATATTAAAAGTCATTGAGTTAAAGCTCATGCATCTGTTTAAAATTTAAAACATTTTTACTAAAAAAATTTGCAATTACAAATCATACATTGTATCGGTTTCGGCCCGAGAGGAGCCTTCTTCTGCAATGAAGAATTACAATTAAACACTGGAATTTTTACAGAAAATAATTAGACAATAAGTAATTTCAGCCAATGATAAAAGAGTCCAGTCTTCACTTCATGATGTCATACTCTTCCATCGCCACTTGGGTTTTTTTATTAAAGAATGTTGTTTTATAGGATTTCTGGAGTAAAAAAACCCATACAATTATAAGAAAAGTGTTTTTTAACAGCTGTAATACAATTTTATTTGTGAATTCGATCTCCGAAAAGAAAATTGCACGAATTACGTATCAATTCGATTAAAATTTAATTTTAAACATTCTCATCTGATTTTTTTCCGCTTTTGAAATTCTCGAGGAACGACATATTTTTTTTTGTACTCAAACACTCTTTTTCATTTTTTGCTCAAGTTTTCAGTTACCCGTGAATTGAAATTGAGTCATCAAAGAATGATTGTGGTACTTGAGTATTAAGTTGTCGTCTTTCTTTTCCTTCCTTCTTATTGTAAGTATAGTTGAACAAAATTACTGTCCATAAATTACTAAGCACCTACTAAGCAATTCATCTTCATCAATCTTTAAAACTAAACGAAACTGTATCTTGAAGTCATTTAGGTTTTTTTTTCCGTTCAGGAAGATCATAAATTATTAGAAGAACCCATCCCTTTTAAATTACCAGAACAATATTTCGGTTAAGAAAGCTTCCATATTGTCATAATATTTTATTATTAGCGGCTTTTTAATAAAAGAAAGAAAACAAATTTAGGCGTCAAAAAATGAGTGATGAAGCAGTAGTTTATGCAGATATTTTTTGGAAAGAAATATTAAAGTAAAAAGTGCGAGGAACAGCTTAAAACTGCAATTTATAACGTTTATCAGATTAAGGTACACGAAAATCAGACAAACAGCATGTTGGCATTTTAGTAACATATTGGACATTAATCTAACAACTAAATTGAAGAGTTAAGAACTGCCTAAAACTATAATTTTTGTTTAAGTTTGGTCTCAAAATGATATCAATTTGTAATAAACTTCCATGAAAAATTACCGACACTTCAGAATAAACGAAATCTGCATCCCACCACACCGCTTCATTGAAGCAAACGGTATTTTTAAGATTACTTATCGATTCTTAGTAATTTACCAGTTATTCTTATAATAAATAAGAAGTAACATGCAGATTATGAAATATAAAGGTTAAAGATTAAAACTGAACCGCTACAGGCCATGCAGACTCTTGGGTGCATGGATGGCTCAGGTTCCCAGCAAATGTCCACCAAGGGAAATAATTGAGCCCGCCGCCCGCTTTTAACCTCCCAGGAAGAAACTCAGTCATCATTTGACAAAGGGCTGGGTGAACCTAAGGTTGGTTTATGTCTAGAGGATAAATAACCGTGGAAAATCCCCGAACACCTTCGGAAATTGAACCAGTGCTCCCCAGTTCGCACTTCAGCGCTTCAATCGCTGGACTACTGGACCCACATCAAATATAAAGATCAACTACATATACTATATGTAAGAGTTATAAGTAATTTCTTTTATATTTTATCTTTTTATATTGCTGGATATCGGAATGCGCATAAAGGTAACAATACAGAAGTACATCAACTATGTCACAATTAATTCAAGTATGTATGCATTTAAAAATATTATAAGGCTTGTATGAAACAAGGAAGGGATAGCGATTAGTAAACCAATCACAATGCTTCGCAACGTCTTCTGATATGTATAAGAACATAGATTTATAAATTTAATTTCCTTATTATTATAAATCAGAAAACTGTTGCGAATGCAAAAGGCGCAATTGTTGCGATTATTGTGATTGTTGTAGAGCTGTTTTATAAATGTGATTGTTGCGCATGCAAAAGACGCAATTGTTGCGATTGTCGTTGCGATTGAGATTTTAATAATACTTGTCCACAGATAAAATGGGAATATTAGTCTTCTGATCCTTATCAGAAGACTAAAAAAAAACAAAAACAAGATAGTGATAGGGATTGGTAAACCAATCACAATGCTTCGCAACGTCTTCTGATACGCATAAGAAAATATAATAATGCTATCTCAAAGTTAAACCATTTCATTACTCCATATCTAATCTTAAACTATTTTTTAATTACGTTGAATTAGTGCTTTAATTTCCTTCTTATTACAAATGTGATTGTTGCGAATGCAAAAGGCGCAATTGTTGTGATTGTTGTGCTTAATGATAATTTAATGAAATTTTAATGATACTTGTTCACAGACGGACAGACAAAACGGGAATATTAGTCTTCTGATACTTATAGACTAAAAAGATGAAGTTAATACGTTTTGTTACTAACAGTGCTTGTTTTAACTCGATCCGTTTTTTAAGTCGATCGCTGCCATTACTTGCATAAACAAAAAATACTTGGATTTTGTTTTTGTTTTTTTTATATTAGTCACAGTGTGAACTTACCTGGTAGTTTCCGGAAGAAGCATCTATTTCATTGAACGAAACTAGTAACCTCCGGATAGTGGAAAGCAATGGAAATAAATCAAATTTGAAACAGGAAAGAAATTAGTGATTTACGTTCTGGCCCTGGCAAAGCACGGTTAGTTTGTTGAAATAAAAGCAACTCTAAACCAATTGCTAAAGTAATGGAAACCGATCTAAAGAAAATAGAAGTTAAATAAATGCCATTAAATAAATAAGCAGTTTTCATTTCTCATAATATACGAGGGTACATAAAAAAGTTTTAACTTCAGAACATTCTTAGAATAAAAATGAATAAAGGAATTTTCTCTTTACTATATTTTTTTTTTTTTTAGAAACTCAAATAGTTTTAATTTTGAGAAACTTACTTCAAATTAATATGTATCTTTTTCTTTAACATTATGTTTAAGTATGCCTATACAATTCTAGTAATAATTTTGATAATGCTGTGTTTTGTTAAAATTACGTTTATTAGCAAACACTATTATAGTTTTTTGTAATTAATTATATCGTTCTTTCATTCATTTAATTTTATACTAATTTACTTGATTTTTAGAAAATCATCATTTTTAAAGCATTTATTAGGCTGTAATATTTCAAATTAAAGGTTTTATCACTGTTTGATTTGATTAAAATGTGATAAATTCCTTTATCTTGGAATTTTTAATGCTAAAAGTATTTATGGATCTTTAGTATACTCTTTATTACAAATATATATAAATATATATATTATTATTTAACATTCATACAAATATATATATTATATAACAATTATACTTTAGCAATTATTGCAAATTTGTTGGGATTTTTCTACATCTTCAGATTCTATTCATCCGAGAACACACACAATAAGTTACAACTATGTTCTAATAAATTTTAGAAAACTATATTTCCCGTTGATTTTTTTTCAATTTTCCGAGATATATTCGGAAGACGTTGTAGGATTTGGCTGAGCCTTGTAAGTTCTGGCAAAATTCCAGACTGGAAGATAAAGCCAGCTCCCAAGGTAGTTCCAAAAGAAATTGAAGCCACTGCTGGCTTAGAGGTTTGAATGGTTTGATTCGGAAAATATTGCAATCACACAAAACTAAAGTAAGTTGATTATGAAACAACAGTCAATGGACACAAATGTAGGTTAAAGGTAGAAGACACTGCTCTAATTAGTTTCTGAATGATCGTCGTTGAGGTCCTGACTTAAGCAAATGCAGGCGACTGCAAAACTTTTATTTCTTTTAAATATTTCTTTTTCCAATGCACCTAAAATTCTGTAAATTTAAATACGAACTTTTGAAGCATCTGGAATTTCTATTTTCTTATTCTGTAATTAATTAACTGAATAGAACTTGACAAAAACTTGAATTAAAAAAAAAAATGTAAAATAATGTAAAAATAAATAAAAAATATCCAAAATAAGCTCAGTGATTTTTTGTTGTTGTTTAGTTATTGTGCGATTTTTGTATTGTTTTCTTTGAAGTATTAAATTATATTGTTAAAAATTAACTATTGTGATAATAATAAGTATTTTAAATACAAAACATTATTTTACAAACATTTTATCATTTAAGGCTTTTGTCAAATTCTTTTTAGTTGAAAATACCGAGTACTATCTAGAAAACTTTCCAAAAATTGACTGTTTTTGAATTTTAATTTAATTAATTACAGAATATCTTGAAAATTAAAAACAAGAAAACAGAAATTCCAGATGCTTCACAAGTTCCTATTTCAATTTTCAGAATTTTTGGTTGTATTGGAAAAAGAAATATATAAAAGAAATAAAAGGTTTGCAGTCGCCTGCATTTGCTTGAGTCAGGATCTTAAGGAAGCCATCGTAACGCGAATCCCCTATTCTCTACACATGGGCAATACCGTAAACTGGCACCTTATAAAATCATATTGGATGATTTCATTTTCGCGTCAGCAATGCAGGATTGTATTTATTAAATAAATTCACTTCTTAGGTAAGTAATAACAGTTGAATTGCTTTGTTGAAGCGCTACGATAAAAAAAAAATAATCTATATTTTTTTTAGGTATTTAAATCAAAATTAGTAGATGAATGAATGTAGCGTGTAATTAATCAGGATTATAATGACTAAAATCATGATTTAATGACAAATCTCAGTGGTTCACAGATTATAAAAAAGATGAAGAAATAGAACTTATTACAGGAACCTTTTTATTTACAAATGTTTTTCTGCCGTGAATTAATTATTATTTAAAAATATTAAAATTATTAAGAAAACTATAAATAGTAGAAAATATTAATGGCTTTGTTTTTTTTTATTTCAATCTATGTGATAAATTTATTCCTTTACTTTGTTTTGTATTCATGCACATCCTTTGTTTTCCAGTTTTGAGTCATTAGGCTAGAGAAAGGAATTAACGAATAAATTCCGAAAATTCGCCATATCTGTATGAATATCGTATTTTATTTCTTTTGAGTTGAGGAGGTGAGTGTAATTTTAATATTAAATATTGTTAATTCACAACAACAATAATTTTGACATTTGTTAAATGTTTCTGTTTTTGAAAGACAACACTTCTTTAGCATTAAATGTCTTAATCTATTTAGGTTTTATTATCTTTTTCATTCATAGTTAATGCTTCACTCCCGTATCCTTCGAAAATAAGCAGAGGATCCAGCGATCACCGGCCGAACGGGACAATGAGGTCAGAGGCTAGTTTAAAGCTTACCCGATTAACACTGTGTGAAGAAGAAAAATCTCCTCTCGCCCAGGATTGAACCCGATTCCTTCAGCCGTAAACAAGAACCTCACCACTTGAGTTATCTACCCGGTTGTTCTTTAATACTACTATTAAACATAATTTTACAAAAAGAGAAGATAATTTTTGTGTTAATAATTTTGCTGAAATTCTTTTAACTTAAAACATTAAGCAAGTGTTACACAAATAAATAATTAGCAAACAAACTTGTGTGTGTTCTCAAATCTGTTAAAATATTAAATTTGGGTATATAACTTCTTTTAGAAGTTGTCGAAAGAGAGATACAACTGCCATAAAAGACAAAATCAAACAATATTAGTATTTGCTTCTTAAAAATTGCTTAGGACACCAACTTAAGGGTGTTTTTTTTATATAAATTATGCACGTTCACTTTTGAACTGTTTCTTTCATTGAGGTCTTGGAAATAAGACACATGCATCTTTATTTCTTTGTCTTTTCTTGAGAACAGAGATTGTTTCAAAACATGAGCTATGCAAAACAACAGGATTTCTTATTTATTCGTCACCACTAAATAGTTTTTTAAGAATATGATATAGCTGGTATACCATTCACACACTATGGCAAGAGGACATTAAAAAATTATTAAAAGCACAAGTGATTCCTCAGAAACTACAGATAAGAAAATCAAAAGCAACATCAAAATATATAATTCAAATCCTGGGGCAGTGTAAGGTTCATCAAAAGGCATTTAACACAAAGAAAAAAAATAATTAAGAAACCTACAATCAGCTGCCAGAAAAGAAATCAATTCATGATAAAAAGAGGCTTTTAAGAGTCAAACTGAGGCCCTGGGACAGGTGTTTCGAGCTTATTATGGTCTCTTCGACCAGAACTGCTCAGCAAGCAACGAATTAAAAGGTGTACGAGGGGAAAAGTGATTAATATATTCTTTTCCATGCTGCTTTAAACATTTGAGGTCCACATTTGATGTTTTTATTTTCTTAACTTTTAACTTCCGAGGAGTCACTTATGCATTTACGATTGTAATACTTTTTCCCTAGTACATCTTTTGCGGGGTAACCCTGGTTGAAGACACTTAATAAGCTCGATACAGCTATCCTAGGGTCTAAGCTTGACTCAAAATACCTCTTTTTATCATTTTATCATGAAAGAAAAAAGAAATTGTTGCAATAAAAAAAGAGCAGTTGTTCATTCAAATAAGTGGTGTTTATTCACTACTTTTTGGTTTTTGATAGACTGGTCCTATTTTTATATGAACTCTAAGAATTTAACAATAAATTGCAACAATAAATGACATAACTAGCTTTCTTGAAGGTATAAAAGTTTAGTAAGTTCTTGTTAAATCTGAATATTTTTTCTTAATACAGAAATCATTTCAGATAAATTGTGATGAGTTTTTGTTGTATCTTCAGCAATTCTTTTCCAAGAAAAAAAACGAGCTTCCTTCTAAATGTTCCTACGGATACATCTTATGCTATGTCTTTTCTGTTCAGTTCATGAAGTCCAACTATATTAGATCAATCATGTTGTTAGTTCAAGTCTTGTGAGCATTATCAAACCATTAACCGAGAAGAACAACATTCAGTGGGTGTCTGATCTTATTTGTTGAGTTGAGACGTGCTGAAGACATTATTGGGTCAATTTTATCGTATTTGACGAAGAATAGAGGGATTCCAACAAGTTAGTTGCACTTTTGTAACAAGACATTTTTGCAACTATCATTTAACTTTCTGTTCTGTCGTCAGAAAGGAACGCAGTGTTATCTCAATTTTTATTCTCATAAACTAAAGTACATTTTTCTTTGCTTTTTTTAATTGATTGGTATATTTTTTTAAAAAAGCGTTTTCTTTCTGGATGCCTCTACAGTATATGCTTTCAATAATAGCTTCAATTGTAATTCTTTATTGTAGTTTTTACTAGCCGGTTACCGTCGCTTTCCTCCGGAAGGCTTGCATATGTAAAGTAAAAAAAAAGCTTTATTTATTTAGCAAATTAATATCGAGATCGCGGAATATAGGACTTCCCAGACCTCCTGTGTGACTTTCTTCACAACCTTATCACTTAAAGCCTTCCGCAGTTGGTAAAAAAGTCACATGATCGTTAGAAATTAATGTTATATTCTAAATTAAAGTTTAAATTGTAAATAATATCCAAAGAATGATCCTTAAACGCACTGGATTTAAAACTGCGATGGCGCCATCTATCGGCAGATTTTGAAAGTTTTTCATTTTGGACAGTTTTGGGACTTTTTCATTCATCTCACGGAAATTATTTGATGGACCGGGATGAAAACTAGCCTATATCCTTCTCCGTGTCATAGACTACTTGCATGCAAAATTTAATTTCGATTCATTCATTAGCATATGATAGAGCGGATGGTGAGCACGCAAGGGAACACAAAAATAAAGAATTTTGTTATTAATTTCAGTGCTCTCAGAAAGGTTATATATAATACAGTACCGGATGATTGTAATTAAAGTACCACATAACGTTGTCTAGAGAAATATATAGGATTTGGTAGGGTGATATTTCAGGACATGCGGCAAACATTTCAGAGAAAAAAAATAGTACCAAAAGTCACCACTATGCCACTTGTGGCACTGCAAGAGATGCAGCTTTATTTGCATAAATACAGGTATTGCAGCCTAGTTTACGAGTTGGTAACAGTGGACACAACTGTTTAATATTATTCGTGTCAGTTCTGATACCTTGCCAATTGCTTTTGAAACTGTTTTCTGAAAACAACAGCAATGCCTTAGCTTCACTTTGGGAATTCCGCCGTCGTAAGCAATTACGTAGAGAACCATTGACTCTACAAGCACTCAAGGAAATGATCAAACCAATCACTTCACAAGTCATTGAAGATGCCACCACAGCTATTGTTGAACAGTCAATGAAGAACGTTGCAGAATGAAATAGTTCTCGTGCAGTGTCACGGCAGTTGGATGCATTTTTGACACAGTGTGGAAGGCATTAAGAAAGATGGTGCATTGTTATCCGTATAAGATCAGCCACAACCAGTAGTTGCTTGCCGTCGAAACCCAACTGATGTTTCTATTAACCTTCCTTGCCAGAATGGAAGTGGATGAATCGTGGCCATGGTAGATTTTATGGAGCGACAAGGCACATTTTTATCTCAGGGAGCATTGAACATCTGTAACTGTTGCATTTGGGACATGGACAACCCTCTTGTTTTCCAGCAGATTCCACTGCACTCCCCTGAAGTTACAGTTTGGTGTGAATTCACAGCCATATTTATCCTTGGACCATTTATCAAACTGCAACAGCGACAATGTCTGGAGTCAACTACTATCAGGCAAGCTAGAGTCCCTCCACATATTGGATGCCGTGAACAGCATTTTCTAGGACATTATGTCACCGAGAAAAGAGTGATTCCTCGTGCGTTTCCTACGATCTGGCCACCTCGTTCTTCGGATCTTAATTCTTATAGTTTCTGTTCTTGGAGACAAATAAAAAGTGTGGTGTATCGCGAACACAAGTCTGTTGCAAGTTTGGTAGCCTTCAAAGACATTATCATTTACTGCATGTGAAAAGCATCACAGTGGATCAGTTACATCGGCTATTGAACATCGCCATCAGGTCATCGGCAAGTTTTCATTGCCTTCAGAATAGGGACCATATTTAGCAGTGTCGCTTGCATCGCTAAGGAAAACAAAGCAAAGGTATGCTACAGAGCACTCACACCCAAGAAGAAGACATTGCACATCACTATCTGAGCCACGGTCACAGCAGTGGAGGAGGACGCGTACCTTTCTGTTTTTCTCTATGGATGGAAAGAAAATTGTCTAATAAAAGCCATAACATTCAAATTCTGGTAAGTGACTATTACAAATTCCAATATTACAAATTCTTTTAGTATCCAGTATTGCAGTAGAATATCCAGTATTACAAAAAGAAATATTTATTGCTTGCTGCGCCAGAAGTGGCCTAGTACATTTTTTCTGAAATGTCGCTGTCGGCCGCATGTCCTGAAATATCACCGTACCCAAACATCGTTGCATTTGTATTACTACACATCACTTTAGACAGTGTTGAACTGGGATAATTTTAATTACATACAGCACCTTCACAATATTCTATTAAATTTCAGGAAAAAAACCTTAAGCTCGAATGAATTACCGGGGAAGAATGTGTCTTCAAAAATGGAGAATTTGGAAAGACAGTACAGTAACTATTATTAATCAGTAACTCTTTATTAGTAGCCCTTTTGTTTCGCATCCTAATGAACAGGTACAGCTATTGAGAACGTTTTTACTTCGAAGTAATTATCTTACAATGTCGTTCTAAATAAAAGAACAAACTCAAAAAACTCAGAAGGAACTGTCTCATTCTAATTTAAGCTGTTTTATCGTACCAAGGAAATTGAAAATCAGATTACTCACAGTTAAATGATTATTCGTCCTCCTTTTGCATTCTTAAACTGTAATTCATGAACTTTTCAATATCTGTACCTTCACTCCAACTTACGAATCTTTACCCAACCACTAAAACATTCTTTGTTATGATTCAGAAAGTCTCATTACAAATAACGCTAGAATAAATTTCTCAAAAGTGTGGCTCCCCATACCAATTTTCCAGATCATTCCCATTATCCGAATTACTTTGGTAAGACACGAATTCGATCCTCTGATTCAATTGACCTTGTCATGCCTTATTAAATCTTTACGTTGTGAGGTTTAAAGTCAGCAATAATTCGAGCATTGAAGCGTGCAGCGAATAAAAGGCATTGATAATCTCTTTGTGTTGGCTTCCTTTTCTTCTCCTTTTGCCTCTGCACTAAACGCAAATACAAGGGGACGTGCTCGGAATGAGACGACGCGATGCCCCCAGGCCTCCGACACTCGCTGGGGACTGAACTTTTTGGTATTCGAGAAGGTAAAAACTAGTATGCTCCCAACGCCTGCATATCTACAATCAGCAAACACAACCAAGTAAAGAGATTGGCGTCTTTACATGTAAGAAACTGATATAATCAAGTTGTATCTACAAGGCAGTCTAAGAAAGAAAGAAAACCCGTAATGTAATCCAGATAAGAAGAATCAGAATAAAAAAAAATTAAAGAATTATTTTACAAATAAGAAAAAAAGAAAATATTACTTTAAAGGTTATATAAACTTCAAACAACTTTCTTTACTTCCTTTTCTTTCGATAATCTTTGAGACATACGTTTTGGGTCAAAATACTATATTTTAAAATTATTCATTTAGCTTAATGGGTTTGCAACACCATTGCAACAATTTTTTTTTTCATTAACATCTTTCTTTAAAAAAAACAACAATAAAGCTATTCTTGGTGTGTCATTGTTTCGCAAGGAAAATGTTTCTATTTTTCTTTTAAGATTTTCATTTTGTAAAGCAGACTTAATCCTCAAAACATTATTTCAGAATGCTTAATAGTTTTATTCTCATTAATTAGGATTTGTTCAACAAAATAAATAGTCATGGTATTACAGTCTTGCTTAGATCCAAGGACAGCATTAATGTAAATATATTTTTAACATAATAATTAATGGATTTGAATTTTTAAATAGTTAGATGATATTTCATAATTAAAACATGGTTTTATTATTTATAGTATATATTTTGTTACTTACGAACTGTTTTTATATACGACAAGTTTAATTTTTATGGATATGTAATTTCCTGTTGCTTGTTGTATTTGGTTGAATTGCAGTTTGTCTTCACCTTTGTAGGTTTCTTTAATAACTTATCTAAAATTACAAACCTCATAGTCCGTTGCTCTGAAAGCAGAAAAGTAGTATTTTGACGTATATTGCTTTCTCTTGTCCAATTAAACAGAAGAAATGACTGCTAAATTACAACGATATATACGTACATCAGAGAGCTAATTTTGCAAACACCTATAGTTTAACCAAAGACTTAAGAAAACTCGCTAAATGTCTTCCACAATTTTTTTAATAATTTCTTACAATATTGTTTTTGCCTATTTTTTTCGTCTAATATTTTATTTATATTTCACAAATTTTGTTATTTGATATTGCTTTCTTGTTAATTTCTAAATTTAAAATAAATATATTCTATTTTTCAAATATTTGTCTTTTAAATGCTTTTCTAGCTGTTTGTAATCATGAAGTAATTTTCATTTGTGGAATATTAATGAAAATATTATATTCTAAATATTATATTACATGTATTAACCATATACTATTTTATAGTATACTATTTTACAGAATATGGTTTTTAACATTAGGAAAAGAACTTAATATGATACAGCAATATATAATACAATAAAATGCAAACTGCAAATAAATAAAGGAATCACTGATCTGTTTTTGGATTTTTAGACACCGGGAATCCAGAACAGCTGTTTCTGGGTTCCTACCCTTCATCAGCTGGAATCGCCCAGTGTCTTAACAGTCAGTGATTCCTAGAAACTTATAAAGGAAACAAAAGTGAATAAGAAAATTGCCCTTCATATTAAAAAACAACAATTAATAAATTAAGAATAAAAAAGGGCAGACATTTAATTCCCGCTAGCCTTCGCTTAGCTTAGGATGGATTAAATTACAAAAAAGAATACATTCAACAACAAGTTTAGCGTGCGAAAATAATAATGACAATACAATAAAAAGCAAACTCCCACATAAATTGTATTGTCATTATTATTTTCGCACGTTAAAACTTGTTGTTGAATGTATTCTTTTTTGTAATTTAATCCATCCTAAGCTAAGCGAAGGCTAGCGGAGATTAAATGTCTGCCCTTTTTTATACTTAATTTATTAATTGTTGTTTTTTAATATGAAGGGCCATTTTCTTGTTCACTTTTAATTTCCTTTATATATCTCTAGGAATCACTGACTGTGTAAGACATTGGGCGAGTCCAGCTGATGACGGATACGAACCTAGAAACAGCTCTTCTGGATTCCCGGTGTCGAAAAATCCCAAAACAGATCAGTGAATCCTTTAGTTATTAGTTATGTGCGATTTTGCTTTTTATTGATTGTCATTATTATTTTCGCACGTTAAACTTGTTGTTTATATATACGGATTTATATAGTTTAGTAATGTAAGTGTATTCTTATATTCTATACTATTCTAAATTGTAAAAGATTGATTGAAATCTTTGCTCTGCGAAACTCGAAGGGCCAGCTTTGAGTTTTGTCTGTTATAATTTTATATTTATATATATATTGTAACGGTACCACGCGATAATTTTAGTCCTTCAGGGGTTGTTCGGGTATTTTGTTGGGCGCCAACCGAAAAGTCCGTTCGGTGAATTTTCTATCTACCCCCTCCAAAGTCGTTACATGGTATGCCCTGACTAATCCAATCCATTCGGAGCGTGGGGGAGCCACACTTCACGTTCACGCACCAAGAAGCACAACGCATTCACCACATTAATTAAACTTAACCATTTTTATTCGACACTGCAAAATAACAATATGTCACTTCTCTACAAGAATGATAATTTCGGCGAAGCTATGGCTTATAACTTCTTGAAGCATAAAGTTAAATTACGACGCACTGAAATTTCACTTACGAAGCACTAAATAACTAAATTACGAAGCACAAATTTTACTTACGAAGCACTAAGTAACTAAATTACGAAGCACAAATTTTCACTTACGAAGCACTAAGTAACTAAATTACGAAGCACAATTTTCACTTACAAAGCACTAAGTAACTTGTGGAATCCTGCACGGGTGTACACGTGCATTGAACACAAAATTTGCAAGCTTTATTTTGCAAATTAATTTCAGTAATTTTTTCGCACAAATAAATTGTAGAAATTGTAGGCTATCCACGGGTTGCCTATTCTAACTAACGATAACTTGATTTAACACGCCCTATTTCTAACAAACGCATCGAGAATTTGAGATGCGGCTGCCAATACATCGTCCGCGGCGATCGACGAGGCCGGGTGCATTGTAGCAAAGGTTAAGAGAGCGAAACTGCGGCGAGAGAGAGAGATTTTAACTCGAACACCCCGTTTTATAAACTTTAAGAGCGCCGCTGTGTGACGTCACGCGTCGCACAGACCATACGGATAGCAGGATTGCCTATCTGCCCAAATAAGGGAGATTACCTCATTATTACCTCACATGGAGTGATAATGCTAATTAACCAATAGAATTACAATGCTTACAACAATTCCAAATATGGAATGATGGCCACAAGGAAATTCCTAAGAATAGGAAATTTCCAAACTCAAATAAACTCAGCTAAATTAAAGCAAAAAGAAAATTAATTCCTTATTAAAATCCTTAAATTCAACTAATCTTAAATTACACAACTACTTAAAACACCTAAATTTCTAACACTAAATTGCATTAAATCCTAATAAGTTACATTTAAAAGATTTATCTCCTAAAATCCTAAATTAAAATAAATTAAAGCCTAAACTAAAATAAAAATCACTGACAATAATTAAAACTGTCCCTAACGAAGTCTTTCGCCATTAGCTTTTACAAAATAATTACTTTGAAATTATTTTTCTTAATTGACATTTCTTTTGTCTTTACAATGATAATAATATTAATATTCTAATATTTTAATAGTTATAATAAATCGACATATGAGTATTGTCACAATATATATAAATAAATATATAAAAAGCAATTAATGGATTTGAATTTTTAAAAAGTTAGATGATATTATATCATAATTGAAATATGATTTTATTATTTACATAGTAGGTATTTTGTTACTTGCTTTTTCATAATTTCTTTTCCTTAACTACATTAGAAGAACAGAATCGGAATTAAAGATATTCTGTTTTATTGTCTTTGATATTAGGCCAGTCAAATTGTACATTAAAAACGCAAACGCAATGTAAAGCTGGATTTTTGTATGTTATTTGGACCCATTAGGGAAGTGTGAAACTACGTTTTGCAAGCAAAAAAAGTTGTGCTAGCTGCATAATAGGCGAAAAACTGCAAAATTTTTGGACTTTTTGAAGGTTTTGCAGTTTAATTCACACACTATGCGTATTTTGACATTAGGTGTCATTATCATTATTAAAGTATACGAAATTTGTGACAATTTAAGCCCACCCACAGCTCCGTATGTCTAATAAGTGTTGAGATGTATATGGCATATATGGCACCTCAAATTGGCATTGTTTTCAAAAATTAATTTTTCCCTTTGTTGGCAGCCAAATATCGGCACAAATGCTGTTCCTACGAGACAAATTATAAGAAACTAAGGTTTAGCACATTGAATTACCTTTCATGTAAGCGCAAAACCGGGTCAGTAGACAATACAGTTCTCTTGCAATCGTTAAAAAACCAAACATTGCGAAAATCGGATTTGTAAGAAATGGCCCTAACCTAAACACTGCTAACATGAAATTATGGGCATTAGGCGAAATGAAAAGCCAGGTAAACAGTTATGGCAATTGGCCTTTATTATGTTATAGAAAATAATTACAATGTTTTACAAATTAAATTTTATATTTTTTGGAGGGTCCCAGTTGACCATCCTGATGAGACAACATCTCCAACGGTAAAGATTTATCAATGTATTCTTCGTTGTCGGAGTCCCGGTTCCCTATTAGCACAATATTATGCTTTTTGCAAACGTTATTAAAAATTATCGCTGCCTTAGCGGTTTCAATCCTTTTGTGCAATACCGCTCAAGGTATTCCATTGCGAATAGGGAACCGGTCTTAGAATATTTGAAGGAAAATAAGGTGATACAAAATACATGCATGATATCCCTTGACGTCGTCAACCTGTATACCTCCTTGACGCCCAACCTTATTATACAAGAGCACTGGGGTATGTTTTCGAAAATGATGTGGATATTAGAGAAGGAAAAATTATGTTTAATATACAAGAAATGTTCAAGCTGGTTGACCTGTTAATGCATATTCAGATTTTTTCCTTCAATAGTGGTTACTACTTGCAAACCTCAGGAATGTTTATGGGCCTTCCATCCTCAGCCATACTGGCTGAGTGTGTGATGTCATTGATCGAACATCAGATCACGTCCATTGACAACATTTTCCACAACGTTCATTACATGGCCCGATATGTAGACGATACATTTATTATCGTCAATCGTCAATTTAAAAGTCATATCCTTGATACCTTCAATAGTGTTAGTTCGGACATCCAATACACATTAGAAGAAGACAGAAATAATTTTTTGCCTTTTTTGGATAGGGGGATTAAACAAGGAACAAATAGGTATGAAACCCTTCGGTATTTCGTAAGCCTATGGACGCACAACTCACTGTTAACTATCGAAGTGCAGTCCCTGATAGTTACAAGAAAAATGCATTCATGATGGCTATGAAAAGAGCACATGACATATGCTCAAGTAAAATTATTTTACAACATGAAATAGCTAATATATTAGGCATATTTGCAAACAACGGATTCCCCAATGAGGTATTGGAAAAATATATTAAGATGTTTTATAGAAAGATATATAGAAGACAGCACAGTAATGATATAGGAGGCAACAGACGAAGTAATAACAAAAAAGATGACAAGAAGAAATATGTGTCAATAGTTTATGACAGGACAATGATCAATAAGTTAAAACCTCTTTTGTCTAGCGTTAACATTGCAGTTGCATGTAAACCCCACCATTGTTTGGGAACAGCATTGAATCATAAAATAAAAACAAAAGATCCAAATGAGATTCTAAATACACAAGGAACAGTATATGGACTGTATTGTGATTCTAATAATACCCACAAAAAAGAATGCCTTTATGTGGGTCAAACAAAAAGAAGGTTGGATACCCGTCTTAAAGAACACTTAAACGCGATAAAAACGCGAAACAAGGCTTATCACACGGCGATCCATTGTAACCAAAAGGGACACTGTATTAACAATAAGGACGTGATTATTATGCGGAAATATAAAGATGATTACATAAGGAAATTTTTTGAGTCTGCGATGATTACAAAAATGGGTAGTTATAACAAAGATTTGTCCACAAGTAATATACTGGAATATGGAATATAATAACATTAAAAAAAAACCTTTTTAAAAGCGCTTTTATATGCATAGTTATAATAACGGACACCAGGCGCACGACGACATAAACATCTGATCTTCGTTTGTTAAAATTTATTTCTCACGATTCCCAGTCAGGGATGAGATCAGCAAGGTAGGGGGGAATAACGACCGATTTTTAACTTTTTAACTTTTAATTTTTTAATCATTTGAGAAAGAAACCGTCCTGCAGAGGTTTAGAAACTTACGTAATGAGAGTTTTAATTCATTTAAATTTTTAATCTTTTGTTCCTTTGTTTTTTTTTTTTAGTTTTAGTCAATTATAATTTAAATTTTGGCTAATCTTATTTTAACAAGTGTCGAAGTAGTAGTTGTTCGTATTAATTCTTTATTATTTTTATTTAAATTTTTGTGAGTTTAAACGAAATTTTATAATATCTAAAATTAAACTTTACCGTAAGTAATAGGCACACCTTCAAATTTAATGCTTGTAACATAATATTTTAATTTAGATGATAAAATGTTTAACGTGTCCTGATTGTATATTACAATGAGCCTACTATATTGACACTTTAAAATTAATATGGATAAAAACATTAACAAATATGGCTACGTACGTTTCTGTAATATTTTAATTTAGTTTTATTTTAAATGAAAATTAATAGTTTTTAATAATTTTATTGAAGTGAATTTATTAAAATTTTTTTTTAAAACAAAATTTAATATATGTATGCACATAACTAAGTCGGAAATATTCTTTAAGTAAATAGTTCTTAATTTAAATATTGATTAACTATAACTTTTACAATTCTAATGCCAGTAAGACTTCAAAATTTTGTTGGAATTCTTTATATTCTTAGAAATCTTCATTTAGCAAGTTTTGATAAGTTATACAAGATATAATAATCTGCAATCATCTTTCCATCAGAAATGGCCAAAATTTCTGATCAATTGTAATAAAAAGTTTTGATGGAAGACTTTCTATTGTTTTAGTCAAAACTAACCAGGTGATGTTGCAGAGAGATTGATTTTTCGACTCTAATAGTTCTTCCGAACTTTGATTTGGAATGTGAGTTTAGAAAAAACAAAAGTTTTTATTTCTGTCTCCACTTTTTCTGTTTTTAATTGAATGACCTCTGTTGGTACTTTTGTGTCTTTCCGTGATCAAGTTCTTCATCCAAGTGCGTAATTAGGTTTGACATTTTTCTTGTGGCTCCACAAGCTTTTGGTTTCAACTAAGACGAAGGTCAACCATTAATTCCACATGATGATGATGTTCACCTAATTAAGCAAAGGTTTTTGAAGGTCCATTACTCCCAAGATGCTTACAAAAAGAGCAGGTCTTGTTACGATTTGCTTCTCTGCAACCTTAGAAAAGCAAGAAAGAATTTTAGAAAAAAAAAGCCAATTGATAAAAAAAAAGAAAAAAAAAATAGTAATGATTTCGCATTTGATCATTTGAAATTTTTTCTAGCAATTCATTAATTTATTTTTAAGCCTACGTGGTGAGTAGAATGCAATGAGATTCGTTAGGCGTTTTCATAGCAGTGGGTAATTTCAGAAACGGCTATCATGTAAAGGTCACGATAGCGTCACCGGAGTTGCCGGTTCAGATCATGTGCATTCCAAGGATCTTCCATCTCTAAGTCAACCAGCAAAATTTTAGCGGCAGACAGCCAGGGGTACAGGAGCTATGAGGGGTCAAAGTTAACATGAAGGCTTATGGGAAATCACTTATAAGTCACCGCGAGAGGCTTATAAGTAGCCTGCAACCTTAGATAAGGATGAGACAGACACAATAAGCAGATATTGATTGGAAAACAAGCAGGAAATTGTTATTGATCAGAGTCAAATCAGATACAATCGATGTGAAGTTCAGAGAACAGGGCATGCGAAAGGCAGGTACTCTGTTTACAGTGAGCACATTTAAGGAAAAACATTAAACACAACACAAAAACATGTAACAAGAAAAAGTACCTTTCGGTGTGAGGAGAGTGTAAGCAGGTGAATGAGAGAGAAGGAGAGAGATGTGTAGAGGCAAAGAGAAAAAAGAGAAGTGAGAGGCAGCAGAAAGAGGTGATCTGCGTGTGTCCTGCAGCCTGATCTGTTCCCGGACTTGACCGTCTCCTCCTTTCCTGCTGGCTGTTTGCCCGGCAAACTCGATCAGTGAACTCCCCCTGGGACAAGCTTTCAGGAAAGGTGCCACTTGTCCGGCAACTCCGGTGACACAGTAGTACCATTTACCATGTCAGTGAACAGAGTATCCGCCCTGTTTCGCACGCCCTGTTCTCTGAACTTCACATCGATTGTATCTGATTTGACTCTAATCAATAACAATTTCTTGCTTATTTTCCAATCAATATATGCTTATTGTGTCTGTCTCATCCTTATGTAAGGTTGCAGGCTACTTATAAGCCTCTCGCGGTGACTTATAAGTGATTTCCCATAAGCCATCATGTTAACTTTGACCCCTCATAGCTCCTATACCCCTGGCTGTCGCTAAAATTTTGCTGGTTGACTTAGATATGGAGATCTTTGGAATGCACATGGTCTGAACCGGCAACTCCGATGACGCTATTGTGACCTTTACTTGTAATGCTGGGTGAACACGTACCAATATGCGGCAATATTGGTGGACAATATTGGTCATTTTTATTGGTACCAACCGTTTACAGCAATAAAAATGAACAATATTGCCCAATATTGCCCATTGGCGATTGTCGGAAAAAAAGGAACAATTTTAGTTGGCGAGAAATATTGCTGGTGAGCGAGCGAATCACATGAACGGATGAAATCACGTGACAATGGTGACGTAGAAGGAAGGCAGGACTTTGAAAATCGGAAAATCACTCACTCACGCCGGCCATTTTGTTTGAGAAACAAGGCTTAAAATCAGCAAAATGGGTCGGCCCAAAACAGATAATTCAAACAACAACATTTTGTCAATTGATAATGAAAGAATCTTAATTGATTTCGACAGAGGGACGGCGTTTAATACTATAGCAATTCTGTATGGAAACACGCTCTCTCTAGCTCTCCCTAGTGAGCAACGCCGTAACCAGGCCAATACTCGTAAGGGAAAACCTGTGTGTTCGCGCACAATACCAACTGCCAATATCAATAATGACCAATATTGTCCACCAATATTGCCGCATATTGGTACGTGTTCGCCCAGCATAAGAGGGTCAATCCATATCCAACGGTCCAGAAAACATTAAATTAGTGTACAAACAGTACTGTCTCCGATTCCCAGTACAAATACCAAAAATAGCTCATTGAACATTTGTGTTTTGTTTAGTTATGTGCGTTTTTCGTTTTCTTTTACTGTAAGAATGAACTTATTTAGTCATAACATTTTTAGTTAAAAGTTTTAAATTAAAATAAATAGAAAGATCGATTAAAAAACCTTTCCTTTTGATTTAATTGCAATATTTGTAAATGTATCTAATTTCTAGTATAAATCTTATTTATAATAAACTTCTGTTTACAATGAATTTAAATTCCATATCATAAAAGTAGTGCTAGAATATCACGGGATGACTGAGGAGGCACTAGTCCCCCCTCCCGAAATGAATAGAATAGCCCCTATTGCCTGTCTTTTTCTTTGGTTAGATGATCGGTTGAGATTACCTTGCCCTCTCCCCAACCTCATCGTACGAAATTAATCAAAATTCATTTGCTTCTAATTCTTCTACTCGAGGTTTTCACTTCACCTTCACGTTCAATTTCTCAGCAAATTTGGAAAAGGAATAGATTCTTAACCGTAAATATCCTGTCAAAGTTCAAGAAGATCTAGTCTAGAGGTTCGGAAGTTGTTAGGGCGACAGACCCCCTAGCACCCATCGCAAATTCACGGACTGACTTTTTGAGATGGACGTTCTTAGGATGTCATGTTTCACGAATTCCTGTTCTAATAAATAGTTCTGAATTCAGTATCTCCCATTAATATAAGTAATATGATTAACTAGCTGGGTACCGTCGCTTTGCTCCGGAACCCTTGCATATATAGCATTACACAAACAAACTATTTATTTAGCAAATTAATATTGAGATCGGAGAATATACGACTTCCCAGGCCGTTGTGGCTTCTCCAGATAACTCAGATGTATTGCGGGTTGGCGCCATATATCAAAAATTTAAAGCGAAAAATCACATTTTTGCATGTATCTTGCAAACGCAGAAACGTTTGTGAATGACTGATATATCGTTCTATATAACTTTCAAATACCAACATTTTCTCAATGTAATGTTCTCTTCCAACTTTTCCACTTTTCATTTAAATTAAGAAAAAGTCAAAATTTGACCCTTTAAAAGGCGCCATCTTGGAAGAAAATTTTCGAAAGATTGTTGTAGCATTTTCTTTGTCTTAAAAAGATCTACATTTTATCCATTTGAATGACAATCTATCTCTTTTAGTTTGGTCACAAAATTGGAAAAACTGAAAGTCTTATGGCAGAATAACGTTTTTATTTTATATAATATTAAACAAATAAATACTAAATTTCAACAGGATATTTACACTTCACTTCGCTTTTGTTGACATTGAATGAATCCATAGGTTGTAAATTTCCTTCCTTTTGTTTTTATTACCCACTCGTTGGTTTTGTTTCCTCCAGATTCGAAACGAACAACGAAAGAGAAGAATGTGAGTTTTTCTAAAAATGCGTTCTGCTGTTAGGGAACCGAAGACATGAATGTTCTCGTTGTAATTAAACATTACCCTATAAATAACAATAGATTACACGATGATAAATTTTATGCTTTCGACCGTCGGCGAACATCAAAACAGATTCCCTTTTCAGCAACGCAATGGCAGTTTTCTACGATTACTAAACACTCGAAAAAGGGAGATTATAAAAGCTATTTCCTCGTGCTCCTGCATATACATCAAAATAATGTGATTAAGGAGTATTCAGTAGCGATAAAACTCAGAAAGGAAGAGCAAAGTCATTTTCGTCATTCATAAGGATGTCATTAACAGCCTTCGACGTCTAAATTGAGGTTTTTAAGCGAAGCTCTCCATCCACCTACAAAGATTTACGGCGCCTGATTATATGCGAATGTTGCCAATGAAGAAGATATCTCCTATTCTCTTTGCAGATGACGATCTCAAAGTCTATTACAAATGAATGATCGTGGATATGTCACAAACATCCTAGAGGAAATACCCAAGGAACTCCGTCGAAGAAATTCATCAGTATCCTTTCTGTAAAATATTGAAATTATAAAAATTGAATATTCATAAAAGAATCTCATTACATTACGAATAAACACGAAGATTCTAATAAACCCAAATTTAGAACATCTACAAGCAGTCATGTTTAAGGATGTTTGTTTGTTTACCGTTTCTCCTTATCTGTAGATTTAATTTATACTTGAAGTAAAGCAGAAGTAGACCAGGCTAAACTTAGCTGGAAAGTGTTAGTTTTCAGTGACAAGTTATACAAATAAGTTTAACGTGCCGAAGAATTTTAAACAAAATAAAGCAAGAAACAAGATCAGCACAAGCTTAAACAAACTGCCTTTCTGATTCGATTATCGGGAAGGAATCAGGAAAGGCCGTTTCGTCCTACAGGGAACTCAGATCTCCGTCTTCCCCGATAAAAGATCCAGAAAGGCAAGATCTTTCATTAGGAAGAGGTTATTAGTTGTGCAAGTTAGCACAACATTTATTGTTGTCGTTTTTTTGTTCTTCGGGGGTCACTGCCAGGTGTGACGGTGGACTTCAGATAAGATCTTGCCTTTCTGGGTCTTTTATCGGGGAAGGCGGAGATCGGGCTGATGAGTCCCCTGTAGGACGAAACGGCCGTTCCCGATTCCTTCCCGATAATCGAATCAGAAAGGCAATTGGTTTAAGCTTGTGTTGATCTTGTTTTTTGTTTATTTTAATTAAGTTATCTTTACTCTTATTATCGAGCTTTACTGAAATAATTGATCCCTTAAACATCGAAGTATTTTTTGGTCCAAAATATTGGGCCCAATTATTAGCAATAAGCAGATAATTATCTAAATTCACCTGCTACTGAAGTTTCAGCTTCCAAAGATAACTAGTTAGAGTTGTGGAGACTAGTGTTCACTATAATAGCAATTTATCCTTCAATTTAGAATGTTTCGGAAAATCATATGGATTGAAATGACTTTTGTAATAACCCTTTTAGATATAGCCTTAAACCGAATAATCGTGAAATCTAGTCTGATATCTTGACATTTATGTCACAGAAAATTTATGAGATTAACGAACCATAACCTTTTACTCCGTTCACGATTGCATAATTATGAGTTTGATATTAGTATTTAAGAAAACAAGCAATGCTCAATATTGACTCAAAATATGGCGCCCCAAATTTCGATAGGTATTTAAATTAGAAATTACTCTTTGTTCTTTGGTCGTTAGAGAAAGTTCAGCACTGCACCCCTTCCTCAGTTAAAATGAACCTTTCCAACTCCCTGATTACCATTAAACAAGACGAAGAAATCAGTCTCTATAGAAATTATTGATAAGTTTCGCTATTACGTATAGTATTTTTTTTTTCCTATAAAGTTTCAAGGAATATTAAAAATGCCTTTTAAATCTTGGATTAAATATATTATAAAGAATTCCAATTCTGTGATATTCGGAAGTATTCATGCATTGTAAACAACAGTTCCGTTACTTATTCTCTTTGTCTGAGTATAATAAATAAATAAGAATAAGTTATTGATTTTTTATTTTTGAAGTTAACGATAAACTGCAAGAGAAGAAAACATTCTAATCTCTTATAAAACATTATTATATTATAGTAGTTGACCCATGCGAATAATTCGCAATAAAAAAACCATCTTTGAGAAATAATAAACAAATCCAACAGCTGCCGTGCATATTAGTTAAACACATTATCAATAGATGGCGACTTCTCCATTTTTATTAAAAGGTTGACCCGTGCGAATAATTTATATGGTATCTTGATCAGTCACCGAATGGTAATGTGGAAATAAATAAATGAACAATAGATGCCGCCTTCCACATTTTTATAAAAAGGTTTTAAAAATAAAGTTTTTTAACGAAAACATTAATTTTAAACCGTTTGTTTATTTTTCGTCAAAAGCGGTGAACGTAATCTTCAAAATTATATCTCAATCATTGATTTTGATGAAGTATTAAGGAAAATATGCCGTACCGACAACAAAACACCTTTCAGAAATAATATATAAGGATAAAAGCGTTATGCTGCCTGTCATTATCATAGGACTTTACGTTTTTCCAATTTTGTGACCAAACTAAGATAGAGTGGTCATGTAAATGGATAAAATGTAGAGCTTTTTAAGACATACAAAATGCTACAAAAAATCTTTCGAAAAAAGTTTTTGGTTTCCAAGATGGCGCCTTTTAAAGGGTCAAATTTTGACTTTTTCTCAATTTAAACGAAAAGTATAAAAGTTAAAAGAGAACATTATATTGAGAAAATGTTGGTATTTGAAAGTTCTATCGAACGATATATCAGTCATTCACAAACATTTCTGCGTTTGCAAGATACATGCAAGAATGAAATGTTTTTGCGGCAATCCCCCCGTGTGAGTGCCAACGCGCAATACACCTGAGTTAAGCGGAGAAGCCCACAACGAGCTGGCAAGTCGTGTATTCTCCGATCTCCATATTAATTTGCTAAATAAATAAAGGTTTTTTTTTTTTAATGCTATATATGCAATGGTTCCGGAGCGAAGCGACGGTACCCATCTATTATTACAATGATAGCCACTGAAAATATCGTTGAATAAAAATACTACTGCAATCACATTAGCAAAGGTAGTATTGATTCCTCCATCTTTTACGGAAAAAAATTCTGTCGAAATTTCTCCTAAATCTGTAGATTCAACAGACATTGGCTTTTCTAGTTTTTTTTGAAATTGAGATTCTGAAGTATTTGTCCCTGCCTTTTCATATTTATTCTAATATCGAGAGAAAACCAATTAGATCCGCTTCTGAAATCAAAATTAATCAAATTAAACTGCTGAAGATCTGCCTTTGCTTCTTTTCACCAAAGAATGATCTTTCAATAGTGTTTTCAGTTTGTTTTTTTACCTGAGCGTCTCCTAGCTATGTTCCAATTACCTGGTCCTACAATGAGTAGAGTTAATGAGATCGGAGGGTTGTTGGGTTGATGTACCAGGCAAACGCTTTGGCTTCGCTTCCTGGACTTAATCTCTCCATAATTTAGAAAACGCGGATCCAGAAGACCTCACTTAATGAGACAAGCAGCGGAATCAAGTGCAAGTGCCCGTTCTCCCATAAGCCCCATTTCTTTACTCTGCATCTTTGAATAACGCTCGGCACTAAATGACGTTGGCTTACAACTGATCAAGAATGGCTGTTACTGAGCTTCTTATTACATAACTTTCGACGATAATATTCAGTTGATTTTTAAGTAAGAAATATTGAGTTGTTAAAATCACTAAGATTTTGAATAATAAGAATATCGACACACCAGCAAAAGGAAGGAGTTAGGCCAACATTAAGAATTTTTATTTCACAATTTTCCAAGTATCATAAGTAAACCAAGGAAATTCTACTTCAATTAGGATACATACTCTTTTTCACAGAAAATAGTGAAGTTAAAAGCAAAGAAATTTAACGTGCTGAAAGAATCAGTGAATAAAGTGAATAAAGAAAAGGAAATTAAATTTAGTTTCTTTTCTTTTTTACTTTGTAAATTCTTTTTGAACCCTCTGTTCTCATTTAATTCCATTCAGTCTACTCTCGTAGGAGAAAGGTTTTTGCTGGGGTCGAGAGACGCAGCAATTTGTTTGTCTTGCCTTTTGTTGTTTGTGGGGTCACTGCCAGGTTGGCGGTGGCTTTCACTAACAAGATCTTGCCTTTCTGGTTCTGTTCCCTTAAAGGAAGGCAGAGATTGGGCTGATGAGTCCGTAGAAGAACGAAACGACCGTTCCCAGTTACTTCCCGTAATCAAATCAGAAAGTTAATTTCCTTTTTTATGCAAATGCTAAGTTTCCTTTTCTTTATTCACTTTATTCAAAATAGTGAAGTGATTCCCATTTTTTAATATGCATATTACAATTGCCGTGATATTTTCGTGATATCTACATAATGTGTCTATTTAGCCAAAGCCTTGAACAAACTTTCACAAATACATATTTGCTTAGGTACGTGTAACACGAAAAAAGGCAATCTTCATTTCAGATTTTGATTCTCTCTTAAGATCAAACTACCTATAATATCAAAAAGCGATCGTTTTAATTTTAGATTTTAATTCTATTTTTTAATATTGACTTTAGATGTCTTGATTTTTTATTACCTATCTAAGGATATAAAAATATTTAAATTTTATTTTTTATTTATAAATATCAATCATTAAGATGTCAACTTTGTAGGAAAAATTACAAAATATTTTATATATTTTAAAATACTAGTAGTAAATATATTGAGAATAAAAATACATTCAGAGTTTTATTTTTATTTTTGGTTGTTAACTAATTTCCTAGAGATCACCAGACACAATTGATTTTCTATTGTTTCGTGGTCTTACATGGCCGTTTGCCAGTTAAAGGTTAAGGTTCTCTATCAGTCGTTGAACTGATTAATAGGTGTTTTGAACTGAATCTTGTAAATACTTGCAGTTAAAAATAGTTTAGTCTTTAATGTAAATTAGGGAGGGGGATTGAGATATTGTGACGTAATATTAGAGATACTGTTCACAAGATTGTGACAAAGTGTTACAAGTGTCAAAAATTACAAAAATTAGCGTGACGCAATTTTTGGATAGCCTCTATTTTGACGGTGTTCATTCGGTAAGTACATGTACCAAAATCAGTGGGCATCCTTCTTTTAAAACTCAACAGTTTCGTTCAACTGAAGATAAGTTGGAAAGAAGACAGGAATACGGGTTTGGATTTTAAATTGCATTCTAAAATTGTAATGTTGTAATCCTTCCTTCCCTGTATTGTACGTATATTAAAAGACAACTAAATCTACAAAACTTATTACTAAGCACGTTACCAAACGTACAGCAAATGGAAAACAGAATAACTTGAAAAACTGGAAACCCAGTCTGAAATACATGAGTATAGATTATTTTTGTACTACACTTACAATCTATATTACTAAAATCTTTTATTTCTCTGTCTGTCTGTGTGTCT
>JAFIDM010000179.1:38162807-38184611 GCA_023159025.1 Thereuonema tuberculata | reverse complement strand
TGCAACCTTCTGCTCCGAAGTTAGACGTCTTAGGCATTAGACCACAACGATTACATTCTAATCTCTATAAAAAATAAAAATATATCACAGATATATGATTCACACGCTGATTCTAAAAGCAGTCGTGAATTGAGAGAATATACATATCAAAAATTAAAATAAAAAAAAAAACTTTACAAAAATTTTAGTTTTATTTTACTTAATGTAATTTGTGTGTGTGTGTGTTTTTTTAATAAATAACAAATTGTTTTCCGTTACATACGCGAGGCTTCCGGAGCGAAGCGACGGGTAGCCGACTAGTTACATTACAAAATACGTTTACAAAACACAAGCAATATACCAATCGCAAAGATAACAAATCTCTTCTTTCATAAATATGTCGAGTAAATTAAGGCTACTCAGTTGTAAATAGTGAATTTGATCTGCAAGATTCGTAGAAAAGCCACCTGCTGATGAAATATTGATTGCTGCCATCAACAAAGCATATCTCTCTCGATTAAAATAGTTCCTACATTAAATGAAAAACAAATAAACTTCAACAGAGACGTTAAGCTTTGAACGACACTGTGATCGACAGTAATTTGATTTAGTTGCCTATATTTTTCGCTTGGCTTTTGTTTCGCAATTGAAAATGCAAACAACAGCAATCTCTAATTTCTTAGATATTATTTTTAAATTTCTTTAACATTAAACTATACTCTAACTTCCAAAGGGACTAACAAGAAAAATGAAAAGTGGTGCACAGTCAAAGGCATTCCCACAAACGAAAATTTTATTATTTAACATCTCCATTGTGGCTTTAACTAATTCAGAAATATCCTTATCTGCTTTATCATCATGGGCCACATTGCAGCTCCAGTAGCTATCGTGAAAATGCAGTTTTGAAAATGATGTCTGCATTTATTGGCAATCCAGTGGTTTTTAATGTTTTTGTGGTTAACTTTAATTTAGAGTTTGGAATTCTGTTAATGTCTGCATCTTTCAAATTAATTTTAAATTTATTTTTTGGAAACATATAATGACCACAGATTGTGATTTCAGAATCTAAACAGGATTTTATGAATAATTCATTTTTGTTACGAATTTCTGTAAATTTGACCACTCATTTTACATGGTCAGCTTTAATTAAATTGTAACGACATAGGAATTAAACTATCTTTAACTAATTTGCAAAATAATATTTCTTCACAATATTTAATGGCTGAGTTGCCAGATGAAATTTTAAATCTTACATCACCACTTTTTTTTCGTATACATTTTACATGTATATGAATAAATTTAAAACAATATAATATATAGATAGATTTACGTATTTTTCCCATACGTTAAGTTCCTGACTGTTATGGATTTCTATTAATCAAGTTTAATATTATAAAAAATAAAAGTTAAAGAAAAATAAGATGTTAAGAGAAATTCAGTTTAAATTATATTCAAACATTTCAACTTTATAACTAACACTCAATAACAAAATTGAAAAGAAAGTTGTCATTCAAGAGCGTTTTACTTACAACCTTACAAGTATAGTAAAATGGAACCTTGTTTATGATATAATTAAAATCTTCTTATTCTTGAAAAAAAAATTATATCGATTATTTTGTACTAATAAAATAAATGAAAATCTCAAGACGAAATTATTTACTGACAATTAATTAAGATAACAAAATATTACATGAAATTACAGTCCGCCAAACCAGAGAACGACCGTGGCCACCAGATGTCGCAATAGTAGAATTTGAATCGATTGTATATGTCTGTGTTTATGGCGGGAAAGTGAACATTTAGGGAGTTTGAAGTTTACGGAAAAAAGACGATATTTATTTTCTTGAACTATTCTGATTTCTCATCAAATATAATTTCAAAAATTTATTTTTATTCATTCGTTCGTTTCATTCGTTCAAAATCAGTCTCCTGCCTTTCCCAATTGGTTTTTTGACGAAATTGCATCCCTGAGATCGACAACACGAAGACGAAGATGGGATTCTTTTACTCACGTCGCGTCTTTTACTCACGGCACTGGGATCGAAAACAATTTCTCTGATGAGCCATAAGTAAGCATGTCATAAGGCCTTTTCGAAATAAGAAGTAACGTTAGCAATAACAACTTCCGTTGTTTTGCTTCCAACGGTTTTCTGTGTCGGAGAGTCGCCATTTTTAATCTTCTCTCTCTTAGTCCTGGAATGATTTAAGAGATCATGGGTCTCGTTCAAGGTCAAAGTCATCCTCTGGTTTGGCCAACTGTAATTTGGTAATGAAGACTAGACAGAACCTATATTATTTTTTGTTTTTGTTTTCGTTATTCGAGTCACCTGCTTATCTTAATATAATTAAATACTAATTTTTGATCATCAGAAAAATAAGATATGCTAATGTGGAATTCACGAAAAGGTTACCCATTTTGGAATACTGATCCTGATTAAGAATTACAGCTTCACCACCTTTGTCAGATCTGACTATCTTAAGATTTTCCACTCTAATGTTTTTCAATTCCTCAATTATTAATGGATTAAGAGGTGAATTACTTGGACCACTTAATGAACTGCGAATAACGCTTCCTAGAGTAGATCTTAAGTTACACGGGATAGAATCAGGATGTTGAGATTTTAATGCTGCTTCAATTGGTGGAATCACGTGCTCTAAAAGGGGGGTGGTAGATAGATTGAACTTAAGACCTTTACTTAAAATGTTTTCTTGAATATTTGAAAGTCTAAAACCACTGAGATTAACAATCCTGTTAGGTTCAGCTGGATTCTGCGGCCACTTTTTCATACTGAGTCTAGATAATTTATCCACTTGTGTTTGCGTAATCTTCTGGAACGTGGTGAGAGAAACCTTTGCTCCCTGCTGGAGGATGGTCCCATATTGGTCCGGAGGTAGCAAGTCACATAATTGAAAGGATAAATATTTCAAATAATTAATAGTATGATGTTTTTTCCGATGAAGCTGCGTCAATCTTGCCGAGAATATACATCTTCTTAGTTTCCTTAGAGCTTGTTGGATCATGTTCGAATTCACACCAGTCTTAACTCTCATAGAGGTGGGTACCAAATCTTTTCCGACATATATTGTTAAAATAAATAAGGCTCGCATTAACATAAGCAATTTTTCTATTGGAACGAATAGAAATGGGTTCGGCCATCAAAATTTTGTCTGGATTGATTTTTCAGAAACTTTCGTGTTTTTTTGTGAAATCAATTTGTTCAGTAAGCAATACTGCTGAATTGATCTCTTAAGTTAGCGCAAACTAACTTCATCGACAATTGTTCTTTTTTCCCGCTTGACGTAGACAGTTTATTTACATCAATTTCATATGACCTGGTTTCACAAGCGTTTGTGCACTTCATTTCAAAAATTATACTGGCTTTATCAATCAGCAGCAAATGAATAGATGTCTTATTTTAATAGGAGCTTTATTTAAAATGCAATTTTTTGTCTTCGAGGGAAAGTTTTTCCAACAAACTTCGGGGTTATTTATGGGGCCTATCCACCTCAATGATTCTAGCGGAATTAGTTATGATGTACATAGAGGACAACGCGTTTATTATTTTCGACGAAGGGCAACTTAATTTACCCCTTTATTATCGGTACGTCGATGATCTCCTCTTGTACTCAGATTCCACAATTCAAGACGGCATATTAGATATTATCAATAGTATTCATCCTTGTATAAAATTTACTAAAGAGAAAGAAGTAGATAATTCATTACCTTTTCTTGACGTATTGATAACAAGGAGAGATAGGAAATTCCATACCTCGGTGTATCGTAAATCAACAAATCGAGGCATCTCATTAAATTTTTATTCCCAGAACCCTTTGTCGTTTAAGATCAATTGTATAACCATGGCAGTAAATAGAGCATTTCAGCTCTCAAATACACTTGAAGCTTTTAACTCAGAAATTATGACTATTCGTAATATCTTTTTGGCTAATGATTACCCGGAGATATTTTATAGATAAACAGATGAGAAAGGCATGCCAGAAATATTATCGTAATGATGTGATTGTTCCTAAAGTTCAAACAACTTATGTTTCTATTCCTTATGATCATCAGCTCTTCAAAGGCCTACAGAACCTACTTAAAACCCTCCAGATTATATTAACATCTCCATCTCATAATACAATACAGCGTTTTTTATCTTCTAGATTGAATAAATCCTCTAATATTTTGGACAGTAAGAGAGTAGTTTACACCATTAAATGTGTTCAGAGCAATTGCCTTTATATTGGGGAGACGAGACAAAGACTGTAACAGCGTATTCAGCAGCACATTACAGCCACAGAAAATCGGGACAAAAACTATACTACATATTTCCATTTAATCGATAGTAACCATCAAATAGACTTTAGTAACCCTTCCGTACTTTGTACTGAGCAAGACGATTTCCGTAGAAAATGTGCAGAATCTTCACAACAAATGGATGTTATAGCGATACTTTATCGGTCCGGGCAATAGCGGAATATGCATTGTGTAATTTTTTTATTATTTATTATTATTTTATTTGTATATTTCATCCCTGCCCTATTTCCTTCGAATCCCTCTTTTCCGAATCCTTTTTTTTTATTATTTTTCTTTTCATTTGTACAGAGTTCAATTTGATGAAGCAGACGATTTCTGGACCATAAGGGAAGTCGTACCGGATGTTTTGATATGACATCAACTACCCTCAACCTAGGGCTCCTATAATGGAGACAGCAGCCCAGCAGAATCATGACGTAAGCATTTGCAGCAAATGTTTCTTCAGCCTCTGATTGGCTTTTAAACTTAATAAAATTCTTATTGGTTTATATAATTTTTCCTTTACGCTCCATGAATGTACATAAGCTCCAGATTATTTATTGTAAATTAGTTGATGAAGCTATTGTAATTATAGCGATCCTGATGCTGAATCTCCGGTAGATTTGAAAGCCTTCATTTCTTTTTAATTTTTATTTTAAATTTATATGTGTGTTTTTTATATTTTATTTATAACCATGCTTTTAAACGCACGTAAAATAATTTTTAATTATAGCGATCCTATTTTTAAACTTTTAATGTTTTAAATATATTGCTTTTTAAATTTTAGCTTTGTGTGTCTGCTTATTTTATTATATATTTACTAAAAACAATATCAACAACGTAGACGATACACATTGAAGTTATTTCAATGGCTTAAAAGAACGATAGCTTCTATCAAATTTCGTTGTAGGGAATTTGAAATTGATGGAATTTGAAGAAATACATTTAGTTTATTAATATAGAACGAAGAGATTTCTTATAATATTACTGAAACTGTTCAATAGAAATCAGAATGCAATTTAAAAACTGAACCCTATGACGTTTTCACTTTATTTCGCAAACTTTCTATTTTTAACTGCATTAGCATTCAAGATCTGAAAAATTACGTAATGTAGATATGATGAGATATTTCGAAAAATTAGACAGGTCAAATTAATGACCAAAAATAAAACTAATGATTATTAAAATATCAATGTTAAATATGTGTTATTAAAATTCAGATTGTTGGCTTAGCTTAGGCTAGACTTAAGTTAGAATTATTTGTATGTTAATTTTAAGCTTAGGTATAAATCTTTCTTTCCGTGGCTGTGTTGAATCAACAAAAATTATGGAAGCCAACAGTTCTGGAGTCCAGCAATTTGAAAGCATTAAGCGAGACTTATTATGAGTAGGCAGAACAGTCGTGTTCCATTAGTGTTATATGTAGATGCAGGCAATAGGAAAAGCTGTCTTCTGCTTCTCTGTTGATTCCTTAATCTTTCAGTGTTAATGCCGTATTAATTTCCTCCAAATTCCTCCTAAATAATAGTAGCAGATGGACTGATGGGCCCTGCAGTGTTGATATATTGGCGATGACCTAATGTTTAAATGCTAGTTTCCACTGATTGGATTAGCCAGGCGCTTGTTTCAGCATCACGTGAATGCTTTCAACTTCCCTCTACAGCCTTAGGAAATTTAATGTTGAAACTTTGAAGGTTCATTCAAATATAAAATTGAATTAGACGCAGTGTTCACAGCCAAAAAGCCTAAAGGAAAAGATGGCATGTTTTTAATATAAAAATCAGTTTTTTTTTTTCTTTCTCCCTTTGAAAAATTCCATTAACGCTTGTCTTGAAGCTTATTTTGTACGACAATAATCCCTTCATTAAAATTCAAATGCAACAATAATGATTTAATTCACGGTTAGGATGAGATTATCGTAATCGGCCTTCATATCCTTTGTCCCTTCTTCTAATTTCTTACTGTTATAATGAGAGTAAATAATAGAAAAATACACAAGTTTAAAGTATATTTTTTATTTTTAGTTATGATAAAATCCAAGTTGAAATATAGAAACAAGATCAAAAGCTTAATAAATCTTATATACACACCGTAAATACTCCTGTAGCAGCTGTTTATTCATGATATTTTGTTATCTCTTAGCGGGATAACTTCATCAGATGATAAAGAAATGGATAAAGATAGGGATAATGTATCATTCACATAAAAGCAATTTCAAAATTAAATAAAGATTAACAATTAATGTAATATCTATTATAATAACCATGGTATTAAGTTAAACTACATAAACATTAATAATCAATGTGATATCTATTATAATAACAAAGGTGTATGTTTATTTGTATGTGTATGTAGGGGAGACCGGGACTAGATGGCATAGATTTTGGTTTCTGATTTTTATATTTTTTTGTGCATACTTAGGGGGATTCCGGTGAATGCGGCGGATAGCTTATCTTTTTGACTACAAAATTATGTAGGACCCATTAATTAAATCCGTATTTAGGTAACCCCAAAAACACTTTTCCTAAAAACTTGCAACTATGCCAACTAACGCCGGATGCAGGGCTAGTTGGCACACCCGTAGGGGTAAGTTGGCATAACGTGCTATGGATAGGGGTACTTGAGCAGAACACAGCAATTTTCGAGAAAAACATTTTATTTTATCAAAAAATTTATTTTAATAATACTTGAACAAAAAAATCCAACTCTAGGACAAATTAAATTAAATGTATGAACAAACAATGAATTCTTAACTACCTATAGTTATTGTTTGATATCAAACACAAATGTAGGAGTTATTTGAACAGATGGGTTCAATTTTCGCAGAACTTTAGTTTGGTCGTACCAAATTTAGTCTTCCTCGCCTGGCCATCTCCAGTTTTTCTCCTTTTTTACCATTTGTCGTAGCTATGCCAACTGACCCCTACCTAACTATGCCAACCAGCCCCACAGGGATTTCCAAAACAAAATGGATACCACACAATCCCAAACATCAGAAACAAAAGATTATGATACATGCATGCAACCACAGTTATCAACTCTTTCGAGAACCACCATCAGCAGTACCTTAATTCGATTTACATGTTCACCTGAACAAAAAAATTTACGATGAAAAAATTTACTCACCAGTCAGAAAAACGATGAAACCGGGTTCACTTCCTTCGTGACGCTTCCAAGCAAACTAAAGTCACAGTGGATGGTGCACCTTTACATACATTTCCCATTACCAAGATGTCAGCGCTCTAGCTACACGGTGGCAGGAAATAGAAGCTGTGTGCCAACTAGCCCCTTATGCCAGCTGACCCCGGTCTCCCTTATATTTTTATTTTTATTATTTATTTTTTCCACAAACCATTGTTATTATAATAGATATTACGTTAATTGTTAATCTTTGTTTAATTAAGAAATATATAATATATTTTAAATGAAGTTATGAAAGTTTTTCTATACTTTTATACTTTTATTTTAAATACTATACTTTTTTTTAAGATTTTTATTTTTGTATGTTTTCTTTTAAGTTGAGTTTATTGAGGATTGCAATGGATGATCCAATCAATTCAGAACCACATTATATGAAACATTATAGGTATTTTTCCTATTTCCCTTTATCTTTAAGTTTCTATGTGTTTATATGGACTTTACTATTTTATATGAGTTTATGCGTGCTTTTTTTTTTATCACAAGAATTTTATGTGTTGGCTTCTCTTTCCAGGTAAAATAGAAAGTCCTATTGCATAGAAGCAACGATTTTCCGATCTTTGTTAATCCTGATGTACATTTTAAATTACGATTTTGAATTTATCAACAAAGGCAATTCAGAAATGCAATGATCTTTCACAGTATCCGTTTAGGAATTTCAATGAAAGGTCCTCTTAAAATCGCCCTAAACATTTCTGACAATCTGAGTGAGGTTTACATGCGTAAGCGCGATAAATCTAAAGAAACAAATCATGTATTTCAAATACAGTTTATTAATGCTGTTAAAAATTTATAGATTTTGATGATTACTTGTTTAAGAGTATTTCAAGCACAAAACTGAACTCTTAAATCAAGAATCACAAGCTGCAATGCTCTGATTAAATCGCAATTTATGGGATCGCCTTGTTATTCTTGCCTATCTGTATGACAGTGTTATATATCTCGTGCCGACAACGCATCTACAGTTCATCAGATGTCCATAGACCACTGTTAGATGGCTGTGCAATGCATCATTATATTGATTCATGCTTTTGTTCTGTTACAACATCTCAATAATGCATAGTGTTATTTATAATTCATTATACAGTGATTTAACAGTGAAATAGCATTCACCAATCTCGTTGTTATCCATCTAGCAATAATTTGTCCACTGAAATCTGAGAAAAACTGTACGTTAAAGTTTGCATTACTATAACTATAGAAGGGTTATTTTGTGCTTTAAGAAACAGTTCTCAAGTAAAACCTTCTGAACTAACTATATGCTATTTAATAAGAAATCGGTTAAATAAAAAACAAACAAAAAAACAACAACAACGATTAAAAATCCGATGAAATTATAATGAATTACAGTTCAGTTCATGAAAGAAGAGCTTTTGATGACATAATTTCCTTATAGATTGATATTTCCAGGACTAACAGCGCCATCTCTTGCTTAAATCCGTAACTGAATCTTATAAACATTACGAAAACATTCTGGTTTTATGTTTTTTCTAGTTACGAATACATAATAATAATTAAAATTGAAATCATTAAAAACGTTCCACACTATTTCCCCTTGCTTGACTATGCACAGTTTGTCCTTTCTTGGTCACACTTATGCGATCAAAAAACGACGCCATCTTGGACTGACTGCTCGGAGTTCAAATTGATGACATCATGACTGGTGACGTTTGTTCCAGACAAAATCGATCGCTACATAATGACCATATATGGCTAACCTTTTTTTTTGCAAAATACTATAGAATAGTAATGATTGTTAAGTAATGTTAAGCTTTATTTAATAACTTAAAAAAAAGTTGATTTATTCCAATAAAAAGAACGACGAAGCTTAGCGTCTGTATTTTTCTTCTTGACAATCCGTGCACTACAAGATTGTAATCTATCAAGTATAGAAGCGTTTTCTTCTTTGCCTTATGAGGAAATAAAATATTCATTGCCTCCCCTCCAAGTTACCGTGACAAAGAATTATATCTGAGTGATAAAACTACCATGATTTAATGGAAAATTTTGGAAATCCGAATTTAATGCTAAATACATGATTCAAGTTATTAATAAGTAATGGAATAATAATGCACGTGTCTTTATAAATATTTGTAAGGGCCTTAAATATAGATATTAAAGGGATATAATTTAACAGACGGAGTTGATTAAAACAAAATGAACACTTTTATAAGTTCAACCTTACTCTATAACAGCGGTTCTCAACCTTTATCATGTCCCCTTAACACTCTTGTTATGCTTTTGCGGCCCCAAAAATTTATAGAAATAAAGTTTAAACACAATCATTTTTTATTAATAATATTAAGGGAGTAATGTAAAGGAATTTTTCTCCAGAAAAGGTGCGATACTACAGTGTACAAATATTTAATTAATTTTTTTTTTTTTTAAATCTGACTTTAAATTTAACAAAATAGGGAATTACCTTTGGAATCGAGATTTTAAAACAAGGTAATTCTCTTTAAGATCGCAATAACGAGCCCAATATTTGAACCAATTTTGCACCCAGTGGATTCAAAAATTGTGTCCTCATTTCCTAAACGCAGTTACATGCAATAAATCATTAGTCATTGATGTTATCAAACAGAGGTGCTGTAATGGATCTAACGTTTTAACCGATATTTCATGATATCTAGGCACGGAATTATTGTTACTCCGTCCTTTCACAGTTGGTCAATGAGGGGGAATTTCTATTAAAGATACTTTACGGAAACACTGGGATTTATGGTGCAAGATGGAATCGGAATTCTCGTGGGTTTCGTAATTAACTGCTGATGTGATAAAGTGTTCCAGTTAAGATGAGAATTTAAACCATTTTCACTCGACCGGAAAGCTTTTGTCTGGAACTAAAGAAAGTTTTGAAATATCCAAGGCCATTGTAGTTGGGTTTTTTTTAAAGAAGCAAATGTGAATTATGCAATTTAATTGAATTTTAGTTATTATACAATTTTTAAATACAAAACTAAGAAAAAAAATGGACAGTACTATTGCAAAGTATATATAAAAAGTCGATTATATTTTACTCCGTAGGTTAAATATATATATGAAAAATATTAAAAGTTTGTAATAAATTTATGTAAAAAATAATTATATTTCTATGAAACACATCATCGAATAGCTTAGAGCAGTGGTTCCCAACCTTTTTTAGCTGGCGACCCACCTTTCCTTATAGTTTTTCAGCTGGCGACCCACCTTTCCTTATCAGAATACCTCCACATATATAGGAATAGAAGAATAAAACCATATTTGTATCGTATCCCTTCCTTACATATGATCGATTTTCGATTTTTCTGATCTTTTCTGATGGTTTATTAGATGGTTTCAGCTAGTTTTAGGATCAAGTCGCGACCCACCTGTAACCCTTCTGCGACCCACTAGTGGGTCGCGACCCAACGGTTGGGAAACACTGGCTTAGAGTATACATTTATAAAATATAACAAGAAATAGCTTCAATATATTTATAACTACATTAATAAAATAAATATATTGTAATTGACTGATAGCTATCAAAGAAGTTAAAACACAAGGTGATCGCAATGAAACTTAGTCTATTCAGAGCACTCTGTAGCTGTAACCGAAAAGTGGATTGATACAAAAATTTCTAAACAGAGTAGGCAAAGGATGCGGAAAAGTAATATGCCCAAAAAAATAATAATTAAAAAAATTTCCTCTAGGGGGCGCTTTACATAAAATACACGAAAAAACAAATAAAAAAATAAACGATAATCAACAAAAACACAATTATAAACCATTTATTCGTTCTGTACGAGACATGCCTGCTGCACAGACTGTTTAGCGATGGAATATTGTTCGATGTCTTCCCCATCTTGAAGATGTAAAATTTCTAAGCGATGAACAGTGTGTCAACGGCTGATCGCAACTGATCTCCCGTGATGCTTCGCACAAGCTGCATAATACGGTCATTTAAGGTAGACAAATTTCCACGATAAACTATATTCTTTAAACGGCCCCACAAGCAGAAATCACATGGATTCAGATCAGGAGAACGTGATGGCCAGGCAATAGGAAATGATCGACTAATCATCCGGCGATCGGTGTAATGTTGGCGGAAACAATGCTTTTATGTAAAGTCCAATATGTGGCGGTCAATTAACATGCAAAAAATTTGTAGACGCAAGGCATTGTCGCTGCTGAAGTTGGGGTTGGGACAAAATTCTGGAGTATTGTTTGTTTTAATAGATAGATATTGTTTGTTAATGTTACATACATATTCGAAACATGTCCTAAAACTTTTAGTTTCCAGGAATAATTAGTATTATTGCATAAAATCATCACAGACAGATAATTATTTGATTTAGAATTGAAGGAAATTAACCGAATAGAAATATACTATACTAGCAATTAAAGCATGCAAATGAGAAAGATAATCTAAGCTTTCTTAGTTAATAAATTATTCCAGTCACAGAAATACTGAAATCATAGAACGATATAAACTACCTTGTAATATGTTCTTCTAGTGTAGTCATAAATAAATATCAAATGGTTACATATCAAATTATTAAAGTTATTTACTTAATAAAAGAAATAATCAACCTTTATTAAGCAAACTAAATGATTAATTTCAAACATTATACATTATATACATTACATACTGTTCTATAATAACTATTTAACACTTGATGATTTAGGATTTACTAATTAATGAGATTATTTGTCCAATTGATTATATTAATTAAACATATTAGGAACATGTTTCGTAATCAATAACAACATTATTGATTAAAGCCGAATTAGCAAATTAGTCACTAATCAATTAATATAATAAAGAATAAAAAGTTACGACTAAATTAATTAAATAAATGAAATTTCATGATATATTTCACTTAAAAAAATTTAACATTACTTTTTAGTAATTTAAAACTTAAAGCATTATAGATGCAATTTTTGCAAACAAAAAACTACTTTTAGGTATTTAAATTCTTTTCCAAGTTCTTTAAACTATTCTTTAATGAATTCCAAATCCTCGTGAAGAAGAATTCAATTTACAGCAATGATGAAGTAGACCGTTTTCACGACTCAAATGAAAATTAAAATTATAATGAGATATATTAAATTTCGCTTTTTATTTGATGCCCGACTTACTTTACTAATAGTTTTTGATATTTGCAAAAACTATTGAAGATTTTCTGATGAAAAATTTTATTTTCGAAGTGAATTTTCATTGTATTCCATATTTTGTTCTTGTTTTTTTTTTTTGTTTTTTTTTTCTTGTTTTTAGTCATTGAGGGGTCACTGTTTACATCGTGAATTCCTAATTCTTCCCCTCGTACGCCTTTTGAGTCTTGCACGAGCTGATTAGCTCTGGCTCAGAGTATCAGCTCGACTCAAAAAGGCCTTTTTATTTGAATTTTCATTTAAAACTTATTTAATTAGATCTTTTAAATATTACACTAATACTTCTCTTGATTTGTCGATAAAGCGGATTTGATAACAATTTTTATTAAAATTTTATAACACTTTCAGACCTACTTTTAAGATAATCAGATAATTAGATAAAAAATTGGAAATACTATATTTGGCAGATAGTGATCATTTTGCTTTAATGGTCGAAATTAAAACCAACTGGTAAGAATTTGATCATTGACAACAATACAAAAGTACAATTTTCTACGTAATACTTTGAATCTTTTTAACCAAATATTTGAATGCCATGAATTTGATAGCGCAACTACAACAATGGGTAAGATTACGTAAAGAAACACCTTCTTTTTACTAGAAACTGACAGAAAATTTTTGGGGCAGAATTTGTCACTGTGTCTTACATAAACTCAGAAAATGCTTTAGTAATTTAGATTTTCAAGTAGAGCAGGGGGGGGGGGTGAAAAAAAACCCACTAATACAGTTCAATTAAATTTAAGTAAACCAGTTAGGTTCACTGAATTTCTGAATTTTGTATGCTTTCTTAATGACAGATTATTGGTGATTAATCATACTTCAACATCCCGTAGAAGAACGCGCTTGGAGTGTGGAACATTACTTCAGAAGTTTTGGTATAGGACGCAATGATGGACCATTCTGTGATTGGTGGTTTTGGGGAACATTTTCAAAGACCAGCATCACCAAAGACAACCATAGGGAAGTGGAAACGTATAGAACGACTGGTGCAGTTACAAATCCTAATGAAGGAGGATCTGGAAGACCACAAACACCAGAACGAACGAAAATATCGGTCGTGTGTTGGACAAAGTTCTGTAATCTCCAACGAAAAGGAAGAAGCGTATATCGAAAGAATTATCCATAGAAAATATCAGTTTCTGTCGTACGGTGAAGGAAGTTGGCGCTTACTTCTACCGCTCCCAAGTGCTACATGAGTTCAGGCCTCAAGATTTTCGGTTGCAGTACTGTAGACGTTTGTTGGCGCATCTTTTTGAGGACCCACATTACCTTGACTATTGGTGGCGGTCTGATGAGTGTCATGTTTTCTTCGGTGGATATGTAACAAACAAACATGCGTTTTCTAGGCTGGGAAAAACCTGATAAGTGTGAACAAAGACCACTTCATTCAGAGAAGGTAACCGAGTGGGCGCAGTTTGAAACCTTAATTTTATTGGCCCGTACTTCATTCAAGATGAAAATGGTACCACAGCAATCGTAAACGTTACGATATGCAGTAGTATTGAGAGTAAATCATCGATCGATTTCAAGCAGATTTATAAACATTTTCTGATCTTAATAATCTTAATTTTGAGAAGCAAGTTTCAGCAGGACAGAGACGACCCCCCCCCACACACACATAGGCCATGGAAATAAAACCCTGTTAGAGAAACGATTCCCATATTGACTTAAGTCAAGAGGCACCGACTTTCCTTATCTACATCGAAATCCAGACCTTATGTTATACGATTATTCTTTTAACATTCTCCCAGAAACAATGTTTCAAACCAATTCCAAATCTGCAACAGCTTCGCAAGAACACTGGAGTAGTAATCATTTATGTAATCCCGAACAATGCACTAAGATAGTTTACCGAATCATTGCTCGCATAGAATTTATCATTCACAATGAAGAAACATATGTAAAAAAAGTAATCATACGATTAATAGACCTTAACTAATATAATATAACTTCGTATTTCGGCACTTTTGTTTTCTGCTCACACTGTACATTTATCATTTCGTCGGTGAACTTTAAGTAGTTCCAAATTATATATCATTAAATGAAAGTTTTGCATAATTTTCCAGTTCAGAATCTGTTTTAATTAATTTATTCAAGATGATATAATATTAAACAAAGATGAATCTAAACTGCAGCTCAACCTAATTTAGGTCTACAACATTATTTATATTTGTAAACATTAATTTAAATTTAAACAAAACATTTAACGTACCAGAAATTCATATAAAGAAATGGCCCAGAGAATGAAAAAATATCTTATCAATGAAAGCTCAGGTATTTTTTATTTTCTGTGTCATTTCTTTATGCTTTATGTGAATTTAAATTTATTTGCATTTGTACATATACCATAATAGGTTAAATCTAGCATCACATTAGACTGTTAAAAATTCTCACCGTAGAATATCTGCCTGCATTATTTCTATTATGGTTGATTACTACGAAACGAAATAGCTGCGGTAGTGATCTCTCTCCGTCCTTGACATACGCACCCGGATCGATGGCTCCAAGAGACAAAGTCGCCCCCATGGATCCACTGCTAACCCTCGTAAATTACCGAGCCCAAGTCGCGCTGTTATCGCCAACCGGTAACACCTAGACGGCCGATAAAGGCAGCGGCAGAGGCCGGCCAAGACGCGATATAGATCTACGCAAGTCAGCGGAAAGACAAAAAAAAAAAAAACAGGGTTGCTTCAAGCACGAAAGTGGACCCGACAAAACAGTTCAAGGCTAAAACAAAATGGAAACCCAATTAAAGTAAAAGTGGTACGTTTTTAAAATGGATAATATCTGTGGAAGTTGATGACTGACATGCATTGGAATCTATATTAAAACTAAACAATCTGTTGAATAAAAATAACTAACAAAGAATGCCAGAAAAGTAGTATTTTGAAGCTCAGCGAGGCTTTGGAATGAATATTCCTACAGCGGCTGTAATATTTACAGCCTGTCAGATAGCAGAAAATGCGATTGAATTCTTGTATACTTCATTTCCTTTTGTTTTGCATATCTACAAAATTATTCGACTGTGTTAAGCTTAAAAATGTTTTAGAAATACTACTTGAAAAGTCAAAATCTCAGACTTAGTCCAACTACAAATAATTCTAATACTGATTTACGAAGAAGATCAGACTAGTACTGAAGAAAATACGACCGCACTCACAGCGATCTACAAATGAGAATACATTATCTACTAAGCCATGTAGCTAAAATCCTTACTAAACGAAATCCTTTATTGTTTTAAAATATTCCGCTATAGAACAAAGTACACTATTAAATATATAAAAAAAGTTACCTATTTTTAATTGCAAATTAATTAGTAGCAGTTATATATGAGGTTTCATTTGTTATCTATTTATTATGCAGCATGAAGTCTTCTCCATTATGAACTAGTATTAAACTAATAATTCATTTAATAATTAAATGAATGATAATTACTAAAGGACAGCTTGTGTTCAGAAGAGGAATTATGGGAAAAATATTTGTGCTGGTCCCATCAACAGGACCTGTCACCTACGCATGTACAGGTCTTCCGGGTGGGATTTTACATTTCAAATATGGGAAAGATAGTGAACTTTTTATTTCTTTAAGGCGCCAATTTAACTCATTTCTGCGCAGTGTAATGAAATGCATTAATTGCTTCTCTTTCAGTGTCCTTTCGTGTATTACTCTTGCACGACCTACTCTCTTTCATGCCTCTAATAATTCCTCATGGATTTAAATTGAAATTTAATTTAAATTTAATTTAAAAAGTAACAAAAAAAAAACAGTGAGAAATTATTGTAGTAAACATTTTTTATGGTTACAATAAACATCTTATAAATAAACATATGTTCTTCATTTTCAGCTGAGAAATGGGACTGTTCTACAAGGGTCATTTTTCTGATATGGAAACGTGTGTGTCCAAAGAGTTTTCATGTGAGAAATTCAAATCTGAAATCAGAAATTCGCTATCAGGCATAGTTTTTTAGTTATACGAGGATATATGTCCAATTTAAGTGATATTTTAACTATATTACATTGATATTTTAACTATATTTCATTGATATTTTAACTAAATATTTTAACTATATTACATATCTATCTGTAGTGTATAAAAATTTAAAACTGCCACCTCTTCACATCAATCTAGGCCTTATTAAACAGCTTGTAAAGGCCATGAATCAATCTGGAAAAGGGTTTATGTACCTTTCAAAAAAGTTTCCTCATCTTTCTTCAGCAAAAATAAAGGAAGGCGTGTTTGTGAGCCTCCAAATTAGAGAACTTCAAAAAGACTCAGATTTTGAAGAATTCCTTGAACCAAAAGAAAAAAAAAGCAAGGGTCCGTTTCAAGAATGTAACCCAAAACTTTCTGGAAGAAAAAGAGCTAACAACTATGAAGAATTGGTGCAAGAAATGATAAATGCATATAGGGATTTAGGGTGCAACATGTCTTTAAAAGTGCATTTTCTAGATTCACTTCTACACTATTTTCCTGACAGCTGTAGTGATGTTTCCGACGAACATGGTGAAAGGTTCCATCAAGACATAATGTTCTTGTAAAAACGTTATGAAGGGAAAGGGATGCCTGCAATGCTAGCCGACTACTGCTGGAACACTATTCGAGAGTGCAAAATTGTTCACAGGAGAATAAAAATGATCGTCAATATTCTTAGAGAAAATATGATTTTGTATATTTTTTTTTATTTCAAATATTTAATTTCACACACTAGATGATAATGTATAGGTCAGTATTTGTTTTTCTTTTTTTTTACTACATAAATGGTTTGTAAATAATTATGAAAGTGGCTAGAATAGTAATGCTTACTTGTTTTGGCTATATAAATACACAGCGTAGAAATGAAAATAGAAGAAAAAATGAAATTTCTTATAACGTGAAAACTATGCTTGACACAGAAAAACTAATTACAGCTTTGAATTTAGGAGGTATGTTTCCATAAGAATCAACAATGAAACCCCCAGAAAAACAAATTTCATCTTTTTTTGTAGAATCTTTCTGTTTATCAGCATTTCTAGTTATAATCGCTTCAATGCAGTATATTAATTAACAATTAAAATTTGGCCGTCAACAATTTCTAATTTTTTTTTGCAATGATACTCTTCATTGATGTTCGGTTTTAGTTCTATCTCATCATACAGAATTATTCATAAGTCAGATATCGGAAATCCTAAATAAATTCATCCAAAAATACAGTGATTGATGACCAAACATTAAATAAAAATCAATTGTTTAATGAAATTCTTTCATGAGCTTCAGCATTACTGCCAGGACATTTCATACATTGATTTTATATTCAAATATTATAAGTCTAAAAATCACAAAAGGTGAGATAATATATGATAGAAAGGGAATTATGAACATTTGCGAAAATTTCTATTCAAATATATACCAAGACATACAAATTAAACGAACAAATGAAAAGTGCAATGAGGAAATCCCAAAAATACTGCTTGATGAAGTAATAGACACCATTTCAGAAATGAAAAATAACAAAAGTCCTGGTCAGGATGGAATATTAGCGGAGCATTTAAAAGAAGGTGGAGAAATACTGTGGAAATCCCTAACAGACTTGTTTAATGAAGTAATAGAAAAAGAAGAGATTCCAGAGCAATGGAATAATGCTGTTATTGTTCTCATCCATAAAAAAGGGAATCAAGATGATATAGATAACTACAGACCCATTAGCCTCCTATCTCAAGTTTATAAACTATTCACAAGAATACTCCTAAAAAGATTAGCATTGAAACTAGACGAAGCACAGCCAGTTGAACCAGCAGGTTTTAGATCAAAATTTTCCACCATCGATCAAATGAATATCAGAATGATGTTCATTTAGTATTCGTAGACTACACAAAGGCATTTGATTCAATACATCACAATGAGATGAACCAAGCAATAATAAAACAAACACTTCAAGGAAAATACGCCAGAATAATTGATAAAATCTATGAAAAAGCAACAGCTTCAATAAAGTTGGAAAATCTAGGTTCACCATTTAATATACAAAGAGGAGTTCGACAAGGAGACCCACTTTCTCCAAAACTATTCAACGCTATACTAGAAGCAGTATTTAAAAATCTAAAATGGGAAGAAAGGGGACTAAACATAAATGGCAGATTTTTAAATCATTTAAGATTTGCAGATGAGATTGTCCTTATTGCAAAATCGAACCAAGAAATGCAAACCATGATAAATGAACTATGGTGGGAAAGTTCTAAGGTTGGACTTAAAATAAACTTTGATAAAACAAAATATATGGAAAAGAATAATAAAGGAGAAAAAATATATTTAGGAAGCAAAGAAATTGAAAATGTAGATGAATACATATACCTTGGACAGATTGTAAGCTTCAAGGATAGACAAGATCGAGAAATCAATAGAAGAATTGTTCAAGGTAACAGAGCTTTTTGGACACTTAAGGAATACCTTACAGGTGATCTCCCAATATGTCTGAAAAGAAAAATATTTGACATATGTATTACCCCTGTATTCACATATGGCAGTGAAACTTGGAACATCACAGAAAGACAATGCGAGAAATTAAGAGTGTCACAAAGGAAACTTGAAAGGAGAATGCTAAATATAACTATAAAGGACAAAATAAGAAATGAAACTATAAGGAAACAAACAGGAATCAAAGACTTTATAGAAGTAATAAAAAATTCTAAATGGAGATGGGCAGGGCATTTGGGAAGAATGAATGATGAAAGATGGACTCGATTACTAACGGAATGGCAGCCAAGAAATGGAAAGAGAAAAAGAGGACGCCCAAAAAAGAGATGGAGAGATGACCTACAGAAATTCAGGGGTACAAGATGGTGGAGAAAGACAAAAGATAGAAGAAGGTGGCGGAAATTGGGGGAGGCCTATGTCCTGCAGTGGACTGAACCAGGCTAAGAAGAAGAAGAAGATTATATAATAATTTTGGTAATTAAATTGACCATTCAAAACTAAAAGACAAGAAAATAAAAGTGGAAAACCAAGAACTTGAGCATCTCAATCACTGCCACGAAATGAATTTGTCCACAAAGAAACAAAAAAAAAAAAATAAAAGGAGTAAATAAAAATCAAAATAAAATAAAGAAAACATCTCCTAAAGGATAAAAGGAAAGTCACAAGTACGTATATTGATACTAAATCATTTTGTTGCAACAATTGAGATGCGCAAGGTTTTTTGTTTTCTCTTCTGAATGTTATTTTTATCTTCTTGTCTTTTAGGTTTGAGGAGCCAATTCAATGACCAACTTTAGATGATTCCTCCCCTTCGTACGCCTTTGGATTTTGCACTGGCTGAATAGCTCTCACTGATGAGATCCTAAGAAGTTCGAAACAGCCGTCCCTGGATCTCAGCTTAACCCGAAAGGCATTTCCTTCCATTATAATGTAATAACTAGGGCAAGGCATTTAATGACCCATATTTTGCTAATAAATGAAAAATAAAAATGTATTTATGACCTAAAAATAGTAAAACAATGACAGAAAAATAAAAAAAAATGACCAATAAAATATTTGAATATATTACATTAAACCTTTTTTTTTTACCTTTTTTAACTTTGACAACCAAAAAAAAGAAAAAAAAGATTATGAAATACTTATTACAAACGAGATTAAGTTGGAACTGTTTTGCGAGCAGGTTTTCTTTTCTGGTAAAATTTGTTGGCTTGAATGAGGACAAGAAAAATTACTGAATAATAAATAAAATCTCAAAGTATAATAAAAATGCCTTTGCCTTCCAAAAAACTACTAAAAATGCTGAAAATGACCTAAAAATTGCCAAAAAAGGACCTATCTCTAAAAAATGCCGAAAAATGCAAAAAAATGCCCTAACGAATTGCCTTTATTTAACCAATTATTTTATGTTACACAATTTTATATATGATAGCCATGTTTCAACCTTCATAGAAAAAAGATGCAAAATCATCAAATGCCTTGCCCTAGTAATAACGATACGTTTTCATTTTTACTCAAATAAGTTTATTTTTTCTCCTTTATGAAAAACGGAGAAACGATGGAAATGCGCCATCGTTTGCTTTCACGCCTTGAGCCATCATCGACGGGAATCTGGGACAGCTGTTTCATCCTTATTAGGACTCATCAGCCAGATTTACCCTCGATGATCAAGCTCAGTACGCGTGAAAGTCAATGGATCCTTCTCTCACATAATAGATTTTCTCCTTTATAAATTGCTTATTTTAGAAAGATAAATGTTAATATTTATAATTCTAGCTAATTAAATTTACACGAATTGTAAATTTCTGTGATTATAGAAATTGTTCAAATGAACAATTTGCTATTTGTTTTCCGATCTCAAATGTTTGGATATTCATAACAAATAAGAGTCGTCATGAATGTTAATTGATACAAGCACGTAAGAACTAAAAGAAATATAAACGTGAACTATAATGATGATACAAAGAATTTCAACGTTGTGATGTGATCGATCAAGTGAATTGTTTTTTATTTGTATTGTCGTTTAATAGTGAATAATTGAAATAAAAGTACTCACTATTTGAAATAAAAGTACATTTCTTTTACTGTAAAAATGTACTAACGCACGTTAAATCTCTTGTCTAATTATTAATCTTGTTATAAATTAATCCCTTGATGCTAAGCTAAACGCTAGCGGGGATTAATTATTCATCCCTTTTTATTCTTGATTTTATTTTGATGTTTTTGTAATTTAGGGGTCATTGATTTGTATGTTTGTCCGTTTTGTATATTGTCCCCATTTCACTGAGCTAGGTATGCTGGACAGATTGGACTGATGAGAGGCCAATTAGCCTCGAAACAGTACTGTCTCCGATTTCCAGCACAAATATCAAAAAATAGCTCAGTGAATTGGTGTTTTGTTTAGTTATGTGCGTTCTTTGTTTTCTTTTACTGTAAAAATATTACGTTCTCGTTCTAATAACAATAAAAATAAAGTAGATTTATCTTCCACATAAGTAATAATAATAATGTTTAGCTTAAATAGTAACTTCAGCCTAAATAATCGTTCCGTATTACTAGTTTTTGTGTGATTCTGTCTGAATGTTTTGGATGTGATGGAATGGGATTCCTATGGTAATATAGACATGAAGAACATGGCGACTGTTTCTTGGAATGAATATTCCGTTAGTCAGGATGAACGTAAATTATAAATTTCTTCTGAGTTATGTGAAATATTGACATGGTGAATATAATGTGCCAATAATCCTTGTTT